>OZ024789.1:2804339-3383792 GCA_964017065.1 Haliclona indistincta
AATCAGGATGATCTCCTTCTGGTGTTCTACACTCAGCTACTGTAAGTAGCAGAGTCGGTAAAATCTAAATCCAATGATTTTAGAGATGATCTAGAAATATTAGTTAACGCCACTATTTTGTGCTGGTCGGGTCCATATCGTCTAAAACACTACAGAAGTACGTTTAAAGGTGCCACACCGGCGACTGTTGGGAAATACGAGGTCCAAGGTTTGAATTTTGTTCCAAGACGGTACTCCACCCTACCTTGTCATTTCTCCGTTTCCTCGTTTCCGTTTCCCATTTCTCATTTCCTCGTTCCTCCTTTTAGAGCGACCCGAAGCATTAGTATGCGCACGTGATTGTAGGCTGTTATTATGCGCACGTGATTTCGAATGAGCATAGCTAACGTTCCATCGTGAGGCGTGGCTCAATGGCGCTAGCGATAGCATACAGCACTAGAACTCATTCGTGGATTCTTTCTAAAATGGTATTGCGTAGAGCTTGATTACTGGTCTTACTTAAAGATATGATCCTAGAATATTGGTTTAGCTATTTGTATAGTGCACTGCACACCAGTTTCTGTGCTTTGTATGTCGTGAAATCTAGGAAAAAGTAGCACAACTCCAGTATACAGCACACCTGTGCTGGATTCAGGAATCTTTCTTCTGTGAAACAGCTTAAATTTAAGCAACTTTGTTAGTTCTAGCTCTGACCAGGTCTCGTCAGCTGTATACTGGGTTTTGCAGATAACAATGAAGCTGTCTCTTCGCTCGCCGTTTTAAACGCCAAGATTTTGTTTCAGGACGTCTGTAGTAGGCTTGTTAATAAGCTGATTGCTTGCACGAACAATAACTGTAGCGTTTTCCACTGTTGAGAATCGTCACTACTTTCTCGCCCATAGCTGCTCAGGAACCCCTGGGTTGGATCGGGTAGATCGCATATTTGTAATCTGCTGTGCAAGAGCTTTCGATTCATACTAAATTCGTTAAATTCTGTCCAGAGAATAGCGTAAAATTGACAACTAAGATTCGCCATACATTTTGATTTGGAGAGAATTTACAAACCACAAGTCACATGACTGAATATTAATGCTTCCAACCTCCTCTGGTTGTTTGCGAAGATCTTGCATAACGGAAGCTAAAGAGGAAGTATGACGTTGGCCAATCAAACGCACGTAGGCGTGACTACAGTTGTTTGCGAAGATCTTGCATAACGGAAGCGAAAGCGGAAGTGTGACGTTGGCCAATCAAATTCACTTTTCGTCACGTGTACAGCTTCAGTTAGTCACGCCTACGTGCGTTTGATTGGCCAAGGTCATACTTCTGCTTTCGCTTCCGTTATGCAAGATCTTCGCAAACAACTGTAACTGAAGCTGTACACGTGACGAACAGTGAATTTGATTGGTCAGCGTCACACTTCCGCTTTTGCTTCCGTTATGCAAGATCTTCGCAAACAACTGTAATGAGACTAAATACAAATACGCAGTGGCGTAGCTACACCCGGGCACGTGCCCGGGCAACTTGTGTCCAGTGCCCGGGCAACTGAGCTGGACCTTGAACACGTGGCAAGCTCTGTATCCACTTTTCTACTTGTTTTCAGAGCAAAACGCCTGTTTAGGGCAGTTTGTCTCCACTCAGCAACTGGTAAAATGTTTGCACACCGAAAAAACTGTGCGAAAAGCAGTTTAGCATACGCGAGCCCATTGTTCGACGAGCGATATTAATTGACCACGCCCTATAAGTTCATGAATATTAATGAGTGCCCGGGCAACTGTTCAATCCTGGCTACGCCACTGCAAGTACGGGATCCATCATGATTTCTCTTGAGCTATGGCGTGCTAGGATAGGGTTGTTCAACTGTTCTCGTCCACCCAGCAGCTCTCTCTTCGTTAATCTCCATCATCATCAGCAGTCTGTGGCTCATGGCTGGTTCCTAGCTGGTGGTGGCAGTGCAGGGCTGTTCTCGTCTCTGTGTCGCTCTCTGCTCATAAGGCACGCTCTTGTTCTGCTGGTCGTGGCAGTCATTACTCATCTCCTACTGTTAGCTGGTGACGTGGAACAGAACCCAGGACCTATATGTAGAGGTGCGATTTACTGCAATCATGTTGATACCCTTAAATATGGCATCTGTAGATGATAGGCCAACGATACTGAAGCTACGTATGATGAAAGGAGCTGATGGAAAGTCCCTGAGGGTCATTGAAACTATAGCTGCTGGTGACTTCGTTACATTTGGTATGCATCTACTAGACGATGAGAATGGAACAGCAGTTGATCTGATCAAGAAGGATCATATCCATGATGATGCTATGAGTGTCACACAAGCTATCCTCAAGAAATGGCTGACAAGTGATGCACCTACTCGTACATATCAACACTTGATAGGGTGTCTCAGACATTCTGATATGGGTGCACTTGCTGAGCTCATTGCAAACGAAACGGAAGGTAAAAATCAATTACATTGTTACTCTATCATTACCAGGCCACTAATACCCCGTTCACACTTGCCTTCTCAGCCCGCGTTACCACTAGTGTGAACGCTATCCAATGCAAGCTGAACCGTGCCGAACCGTGCTGGCCCAGCTTGCTTTGCACAACCAGGCTGGCCCGTGTTGATACGGGTTGCGTGCGTAATGTAAACGCAAACCGTGCTGAGCATGCGCAATTTAATACGAGTGCGTGACATCCGCGCGCTCATGAAGTAATGCGCACGCTCAGTATACTTCGTAACCGGTAATGCAATAATGAACCAAACTAAAACGTCTATGGCGCGCACTAGCTTGCTGTAGTGTGAACAGTGCACCAGGAGTGCACTAATCTGTGCTGAACCGAGCGAGCCAACACGGGTTGCAAGTGTGAACGAGGTATAACTGAAGGGTGTGGCCTGGAGGCGAGGCTAAAATTTTTTATGCAAGTTAAATGATGGATTCAAGGCGTCTACAGGATTTAAATCCGCAGAAACCAAAATTTTAGATTTTCAAAACAGTTTGGCATGTGCCAGTTTGTGGTACAGTGGAACCACTCTTATAAGACACCCCTCATCCCTCTATAATGGACACATCCACTGTCAACAAAAGACGTGGGTTTTATTCATGACATAGAAATAGTACAGGCAAATTAGAGTTTGACCTCTGACTAACTGCAACACAAACATTTTCAGCTGTTTCCTACACAGAAAAATGTCCTCTATAACATACTAAAAGTCCTAAGGAATCCCGTGAGGGGAAGTATAAAAAATTCAATGTTTTTAAATCAACCTAATTAATAATTCATGAGTTGAGTATTTTGACATGGTCTATAATAATTCCAGGTTTTTTTTATAACTATAAGCTTCCTAGAACTTTTTAAACATTAAAAGGTCAAGTAAAAAGTATTTCTTTGATAATTATTGAAAAAATACATGTATAAAGTGAGTATAATTGTGATGAAGTCCTTGTCTATGTGTAGCTTGTGGTAGGACTGTATGTGTGTACTAAGTTGGTGTTAGCTGTCTTTGGTTAGTTGTGTATAGTTTTGTGTTATTGTATCTTGGTCTTTAGTGGTGTGTCTGTTATTTTTGCATCACTGATTGGTCTGTTGTGAGTTTTCGTCTTGATTTGTTAGTATTTAAGTGTGTGTTGTAATATGATCTAAGTCGTGGAAAACTTGAAATCACGACATCAATGTTTTCCGTCAATCTGTTTAATCCATACTATCTTCATTATTATCAACAACTTTGTCATCGTACTCCATCTGGTCTGAGTTTGTGCAACCAGATCTCTTGCAGTTGCCACATGCAGGAGAGCACATAATAGTATGCATTTTACAAGTACACCTCATGCTGCTACAATCAGTCTGCATGGCAGTTGTACCTGATTACATGTAGTAGTTATTCTGGTGCTAGAGGCAAGTCAGTGAGTAGTGGGTTTCTTCCCTACTGGAGAAAGATTATCCGCGGTGCCTTTCCACTGCTGTATACAGCAGTGGAAAGCATCTACAGCAGTGATATTCCATCGCTGCTGATGTGGGTGGTAAAGTCGGACTGGTTTTGTTAGCGATATTATTACAGAGTTCCTTGTAGCGTAGGGAATCAAGGTCTTCCCCGTTTTTCCCATTGTAAATGCAGATCTGACTGCACATCAAATGTTGTGGCTTGTTCATGAAAGTATTTATCTGACTTGAACTTTTTGAGTGAATTTCCCTTCCCAATGCTGTAAAGACGGGAGGTTGTATCAGGTTGTATCACAAGCAGAAGTTTATCAACATGCTAGGAGGCCAGCTAGGGAATATCATGGGTATACAGTACATCATGTGCCAGGGGATGCTGACATTCTCATTGTCAAGCTATGAAAGCTGTTGAGTCTGCTGCAATTGTGAACACCGGAAATGACACAGATTTGCTCATTTTGCTATGCTATCATGCAAGCTTTGACTCTCAAAGAATCTTCTTTCGACCAGAATCAATTGCAAAGAAATCCACCAATAATTCAGAAGTTCAACTGAGTCAGATAAATACTTTCGTGAACAAGCCAGAGCATTTGGTGTACACTCTGAACATGTCATTGTTGCAGCGGAACGAATGTCGGTCAGCATTTACAATGGGAAAAACGGGGAAGACCTTGATTCCCTACGCTACAAGCAATTCTGTCACTACCAATACCAGTCTCAGACTTTATCACTCGCATCAGCGGCAACAGCCTCGTTGTATACCTTCAGATACAGCAGTGGAAAGGCACCGCGGATGATTTTTCTCCAGTAGAGGAAAGAAAGCAATACATCACACTGACGTGCCTCCAGCACTCGACCAGACTGCCAGACTGATTGTAGCAGCATGGGTGTACTTACAAAATGCATACTATAATGTGCTCTGCTGCATGTGGCAACTGCAAGCCGGGATCTGGTTGCACAAACTCAGACCAGATGGAGTACGATGACGAAATTGTTGATAATGATGAAGATAGTATGATTGACGGAAAACATTAATGTCGCAATTTCAAGTTTTCCACGACTTAGATCGATAATATTGCTCACAACACACACTTAAATACTAACAACTCAGGCAAATCAAGACACAAAAATTCACAAACAGACCAATTAGTGATACAAAACTAACAGACACACCACTAAAGACTAAAATACAATAATACAAAACTACACAACTAACCAAAGACAGTTAACACCTACTTAGTACACACATAAATTATAGTCCTACCTCAAGCTACACATAGACAAAGGACTTTGTCATGTATTTTTTCAAGAATTATCAAAGAAATACTTTTTACTTGACCTCTTGAATGTTTAAAAAGTTCTAGGAAGCTTATAGTTATAAAAAACTCGGAATTATTATAAAATACTCAACTCATGAATTATTAATTAGGTTGATTTAAAAACATTGAATTTTTTATACTTCCCCTCACGGGATTCTTTAGTACTTTTAGTGTGTTATAGAGGACATTTTTCTGTGTAGGAAACAGCTGTAAATGTTTGTATTGCAATTAGTCAGAGGTTTACCCATTTTTTTCCATAAAATGCCTGTACTAAAACTTGACATCCTGTTGTAGTAGCGGGCGTGTCTACTTGTGTCTAGTCCGGCTTCTTCTGCTAAGCATGCATGTACAAACTATTATAATTATATCATAACATTGCATGTGCAGGTGATCCACTCCCCCTGACTTCGTATGTGACCTGTCTTAGAGAACTATACACGTCAATGTCTCAGAGTCACACCTCCCAACATTGGACCCACCTCCCACGATGTGAATTTATCCAGCTAGCAATGATTGGTAGTAAAGGACAAAGACGTGGAGACAGAGAGGAAGAAATGGTCAGACTAGCACAGCAAGGAAGAATCGAAATAATTCTAGATCACAAACAGCCTGTCGAACTCAATAACCTTTTTCTGTTGCAAGTACAAGAGCCACTAGTTGTACTACCACCTCCTTCTCCTTATCCAAGAGTACTTCTCATTGAAGGACCCCCAGGAGGAGGAAAAAGCACATATGCTCTCCACATTTGCCACCTATGGGCACAATATGCTTCATTTCTAGACAGGTTTGAAGTAGTGGTTCTTGTTTACTTACGTGATTTAGCAATTCAGAATGCCGCTACCTTGGCCGACATTCTACCAGCCCATGATTGTACTCAAACAGTTGCTGCTCAGATTAAAGCTTCCAATGGGTTTAATGTACTTTTTATCTTTGACGGATGGGACGAATTCCCTCCTCCTCTACAAAGAGAGTCACTTATATCAACAATAATCCGACAGCCATGGGAGCTCTCTCTTCATCAAAGTACTGTTCTTATCACCTCTCGACCAGTGTCCTCAGGAAACCTGCTCCACATAGCCGATCGACGAGTGGAAATTCTTGGATTCACTCAACACCAGATTCGTGAGTACATTGAGAAAGCTTTGGATGGCAACAGCACTCTCATTCAGACGCTTGTCCAGCATCTTGAAGAGCACCCAGTTATAGAAGGTTACTGCTATGTACCTCTACATGTAGCAATACTGGTGCACATATTCCTGACAATGAAGGGAACTCTACCTACCACCCTTCATGAGCTTTTTTGTAATCTTGTACTCTGCTGCATAGTTCGAGAACTAGAAACACATCAAATTGAAACTGATGTGTCTGCAGTTTCATCACTGCATGATCTTCCTGATGACCTCAAATCTAAGCTGAGTGATCTGTGTGTACTTGCATATAAAGGAGTGATACAGGACAAAGTAGTGTTCTACCAAGATGACATACGTAGATTCAAACTTCCCACTAATCTATCATCTTTGGGCCTCCTTCAAGGTGTTGAGGGACTAACTCTTCTTAGCAAATCTCTCTCGTATAATTTTCTTCATCTTTCGGTTCAAGAGCTCCTTGCTGCTTATCATATATCACAAATGGATTCTAGTACACAGATTGAAGTATTTAAACACATGTTTGGTAGTTCTCGCTTTCAAGCTGTACTACATTACTACAGCGGATTTACTAAACTTGCCAATCCAGCAATACAACACTTTATTTTAATTACTTCTCAACAGATAAAATTTTCTGACTCTCTGCCCTTCTTGCACTGCTTCTTTGAAGCACAAAATCTATCTCTTTGCAGATTAATCCAATCTGAATTCATTAGAGACACTGTAGAGATCGATTTTCATTTAAATCCAGTAGACTGTTTAGTTGTGGGCTACTTCATCACCTTTCTTTTGTCTGAATCATCTTGCGATGCAACAAATATCTTCCTAAAAATTAAAAAATCAAAGTTTGACTGTCGAAAGTTTAAGTTTCTTCTGCTTGAACTCATAAAGTTATCTGAAAAAAGAGTTTCCTCGTCAGGCTTTGGCTGGGCAAGAAGATTGGAAATAGAATTTAATGACATGACTATTACCAAGGAAGCTGCTGAGCTCATCATGTCTTGCCTTAAAAAATTACCATTATGGTCTAAATTGATAACGCAAGACTGTAAAATTTCAGAAGATGGTCTTCTACATATCACTGAAGAATTGCAGAAAACATGCTACTCTAATCTTACTGAACTGCAATTTGTGCTGACTTTAGAGGCTTGCTACCGTAGAAAAACACAAATTGGAGTAAATTTCCAGAAGCTTCTTGAAGTGAACAAATCATTAAAATTTCTCAGTCTTTCTACTATGGATTCCTTCTATCTGGATTTCTACTATGATATCTTTAAAGGTCTTGAGTACAATAGTACACTATTCCACTTAAAACTTAGTAATGCAAGTTTTGATGCTACTGCTGGGGCAGCACTCGGAACAATGCTTCAAATCAACAAAGCACTAACACATTTGGATTTATCAGGAAGTCTGGTTTTCGTCTTAGGAGATTGTGGTATTTTTCAAGCTCTTCAGCACAATACTACACTACTTCACCTGAATCTCAGCGATACAGTAGGTGTATTAGCTACAGAAGATATTGCCCAGGCACTCAGTACAATGCTTCGAGTCAATGAGACACTTACACACCTTGATCTTTCAGAAAATCGGTATTTCTTAACGTCAAGACAAGGAGTTAACTGTATGTGTGAAGGTCTTCGGCACAATACCACACTACGTTACTTAAAATTGGAAAATTCAGGCTTAAATGAAAGAGCAAAATCTCAAAATTTTCAGGCAAAGAATTGTAATTTAACAGTTGATATCAGTCTGAATCAAGACTCCATGTGTTCTACTATGTAGTTAGGTTTCTGATGTATCTCTCTTAATTATAATAATTATTAATTTTGTGCTCTGAAGTCTTTATTATCAACTTTTATTAAGAATTATTATTTTAAAAAAGAAATTTGCACAACTAAACAGAATCACACACAGATCGATATTCATGGGTATATATAATCTTTGTATTACGATGATCGATGCACAAAGTTATGAGCCAGCCAGCTGAGCTGTGTGCTCCATTGCAGTCTGAGGCACTTGTGTATCTGTTGTCTGAAGTGTTCAGCAGCTTGCTCCTCAGTCTTGTCCAGTACTAGTACACTGCGCAGGTACTCAAGATCCTCTACACTACGCAACTCAGGGATACCTGTGCATTTCATCTGGAGAGAGGGAGAGGGAGAGAGAGAGAGAGAGGGAGGGAGGGAGGGAGGGGAGGGAGGGAGGGAGGGAGGGAGGGGAGGGAGGGAGGGAGGGAGGGGAGGGAGGGAGGGAGGGAGGGAGGGGGAGAGAGAGAGAGAGAGAGAGAGAGAGAGAGGGAGGGAGGGAGGGAGGGAGAGAGAGAGATAGGGAGAGAGAGAGGAAGGGAGAGAAAGAGAGAGGGAGAGAGAGGGGGAAAGAGAGGGAGAAAAAAATTGGAGTCATGGGTGTGTATGTGCATGTAGGTTTGTGGTAATCCGTACCATTGAGAAGAGATTGATAAAGAGGTTAGCATTAGTCCTAATAACAAGATATGCCTTTACTGCAGTATCTTCAAACTTCTTGAACAACTCAGAATGCTGCACAACACTCATCATGAACAAACAGGCTCGACATGAACAAACATCTCACTCACTCTTTTCCCAAGTACATATTCAAAATCTGGTGTGAGTACAAATGGTGCTCTTTCTCTGTTCATGCCCTGAAGAATCATAATCAACCACGATGTCTTCTTCACTGCTTCCTTACCAGAAAAGCTTTAGTGTTTCCTAGAAAGTGTCCAAAGTCGATGTGGAACAGGTTCCCACCAGTAGTGACCATGATGTTGTCGTTATGACGATCACCAATACCCAGCACATAGGTAGCAACACAGTAACCAGCACACGATAACATGAACCGCTCTACAGCTTTCTCAAAATGCTTTGGACTACATAAAGAAGAGGAAAGAGAAGTGGAGTGTACATTACTCTGTCACAGTGAAATTTTGAACAGCTGAATTTAAAATGATAAAGCGTACGTTGGGTTCTTTTTCTTCAACCAGTCATGAAGAGGCTCATCCTTCAGTGTAGAGAAGCTGCCTCCATGATGGAGCTGAATCTAGTGAGAGAGAACATGGAGACATAATTATAAAAAAAGAGCACTTAGTGAATACGTTTACAGTACCTTGGCAACAGTCTCAGCATCTTGTACCACCTCAATCACACCCATATTGTCACCTGTTGCTATGCAGCCATACGAGATTATGTAGAGATCCAGTCCTCTACTCTGCCATAACTACAGATCGAGAGATATTGTAATGAGATGGAGGAAAAAGGGAGGGAGCAAGAGAGAGAGAAAGAGAGAGGGAGGGAGAGAGAGAGAGAGAGAGAGAGAGGGAGGGAGGGAGGGAGGGAGGGAGGGAGGGAGGGAGGGAGAGAGAGAGAGAGAGGGAGGGAGAGATGGAGGGAGAGAGCTAACGTTGTCCATTAGTGATAGCATCTGTAGTGTGAGCATGTCTTGTCTCAAGTCGTCTCCATGTTTAGCAATGATCTTGATGGATCTTCGACCATCAACCACAGTGGAGTCCATATTCTGGAACTCAAGCCACAGAGGAGTCTGAAAAAATAGAGCATTGTTCACAAATTTGAAAACAGCAATCGTATTTTGTACCTTTTTGGAGTCCATGACACGACATTTTTTCAAGTCAACTTGACCCATTGTTAGTCTGTGAGGGTGATAGTAGTGATGGTGATAGTAGTGAGGGTGATAGTAGTGATGGTGATAGTAGTGATGGTGATAGTAGTGATGGTGATAGTGGTGATGGTGATAGTAGTGATGGTGATAGTAGTGATGGTGATAGTAGTGATGGTGATAGTAGTGAGAGTGATAGTGGTGATGGTGATAGTAGTGATGGTGATAGTAATGATGGTGATAGTAGTGAGGGTGATAATAGTGAGGGTGATAGTAGTGATGGTGTGATATTAGTGATGGTGATACTCACCCAGGGTCATACGCGCGTACGGAGGTGAGAATGTTGAGGTCAGATTAAAATTTCTCAGCTCTTCTTTCACGTACTCAGTGACACTCTTGTGTTGCTGTTTTTTGAGCAAAAGAAGACGAGAGATAACATGAGCGAACACACAGTAACCATGGAAACCACTAAATTCAATACACACATCATAGCAAATGAAGAGTTAAAAATTGCACACATGTGTATTCATGTGCTTACCCCAGCAGCAACAGACATGATGTCACTGAGCACTTTATGCTGTACTTGCAACTCTTTCTGTTGAAATGAGAAATAGAGAATGAAATGGTAGGAGCTTTATGACGACAAGATGATGAAACATGCTTTCGTCACAGACTTGATATAACAGCTAATGGCGTGACTCACAAACTTAGCCTCTCCACATCCTCTCAGGTAAGCCTCTAGCAGTATACCGAACCGCTGACAGAACTCAGGTGTGTCCATTTCTGAGCGGAGATACCTAAACACAGAAGATAAATAATAAGGGGATCGCCCTATTTGCTCGCGAACAGTCAGCTGTGATGCACTAGTTGGGCGTGGCCCGACCTCTGCGTCTACGGGAGGTCGGGTTTCACGCGTATACAAAAGTTGTTCTGTGACTTGTTACATAGAGCATTTATGAATATTATTAATAAACAATGATTGTCATTAAACTAAGTACAGCTGTTGCCTCGGTTGTGGAGAGCTCACGAAATCCACTGAAAGAAGATCGCTTAGCAGTGAAGATGGTAGACGTAGTGTTGCTGAAGTATGGAGCAACACGGATCACACTCTTTCTCAGCCATTTATCAGTGTTACTATTTTAAAGGTCATGTGGTGTTGTAAACATGTACTGTTGTAAACAAGCCCTTGTAAAAATTTGAAATACTGCAATCTGATTGGAGCTGCACGAATTCGTGCAGTGAGAACAACTTTTGTATACGCGTGACACCCGACCTCCCGTAGACGCAGAGGTCGGGCCACGCCCAACTAGTGATGCACCACTCAAATATTGATGGTAATAGCACATGCGAATCAATGACGAAATACAATATTACTATGTCTGGTTAAATAGTAAGTTCAATAATGGAGTAGTGCTTGATTATTCTCTATCTCCTCCCCAAGTCTTTAGGTGTGGTTAAAGACTGAGTTTTGAGATATGTCAAACCATTGTGGTGGTCTTGTTTTCCTTGTTGACCTTCTTAGTGGTTGCGGGGTTTGAGTCGTGTTGAGAGGATTTGGTGGTTGTGGGATTGGAGGAGGTTGGGCTGAGGGCGTGGACTTTGATGGGTTTGTTGTTGCTGGTTCAATCGCAGATAATGGTGGAGCAGCTGGGGGTGGTGTAGACGGTGTTGGGAGTGCCTCGTCGTTGGTATCCATAGTAGGGTTGGGGGCTGGTGAAGTGGGAGGCAAGGTGGGGTCTGTGGTAGCTCTGGTATTGGGCGTAGTGGATAGGGGCTTGGATGTCATCGGCTGGGTGGGCAGATCGGTGTTGGAGGGTGAGGTGGGAGTGATTGGTGGGGGTAGGCATGGAGGGAGATGAGCGAGGTCATCGAATATAGACCTTTGTTTGGTCGGTTGGTAGACAGGAGTGTATTTCCTCAGAAATTTGCGATTTCGGAGTGTTTGTCTTCCGGATCCATCGACTCTGACTAGATACTGGTGGTACTGGCGCACTTCAATAATTACACCTGTGCGATCCCACTTGTTTGGGTTGGGGCCAGTTTGGTTTTGGAGTCTCACTCTGTCGCCAATACGAAGTGGTGTGAGGGTCTTGGTGTGCTCACTCCAACGGTCTTGCTGAATCGTGTGACGGTGTCTCAGTGCTTCTTCTCGAAGGTGTAGGGATTCAGTCCAAGTTTGGTGTGGGCGGTACTTGTTTGGCAATATTGGGATGAGGTCTTTGATCGGTCGTCCAAATATGCACATTGCTGGAGAGAGTTTTGTGGTTGGGTCTGGGGTATTTCTGTATTGGAGAATTGCTTTTTGAAATGTGTCGACATTTATTGCACCATCTTTCCCGGTGTTGCCGGTGATCATTCTCTTTACGGTTTTGACACCTATTTCAGCTCTGCAGTTGCTGTGTGGAAATGCCACAGAACTGAGGCGGTGGTGGACTCCCCAATCTTTTAAGAATTGTGTTGTTGCATTGGCTGTGAACGCTGGACCTCCATCTGAGGCGAGTTCATCTGGTATGCCATAGGTAGAGAAGGTTTGTCTGAGTGCGTTGATTAGCCCTTGAGCTCCATCCTTGTCTCTCTCTACGATAGGCCAATTTGAGTAACGGTCGACAATAACCAGGTAGTTGTAGCCTTGGTAGTGGAAATAGTCACTACAGATGCATTGAAATGGGTATACTGGTGTGATAGGGGTTGTGGGAGGCATTGCTGGTTGTGAGGGGGCCATTTTATTGCAGTGTGGGCAGTTAGCTCTGGTTGCTTGGATGTCACTGGTAATGCCAGGCCAGAAGATCGATGATTCAGCCTTTGCGATCATGGTTGATGTCCCTTGGTGAGCTGCGTGTAGGGCTGACAAGCATGAGGGTCGTAGGACTGGTGGAATGACAATTCTGTCTTTGTAGATTATTACACCGTCGATGCTGTATAAGTGTTGACGATGTTGGTGATATTCTCTGATGGCTGGTGGGAGTTTGTGCCTTAGGTCGGGGATGCCGTCTTCAATTGCTGACAGCAGTAGGAGCATGTTGTCATCCGACGAAGTGGCTGTTTGGACCTGTTCCCAGTTGACAATGTGTGTAGAATTGATAGATGAGATGAGCGATTCTTCTAGTTTACTTTCAGTGAGAGGTGGTTGTAGTTGATCGTCTGTGCAGGCACCGGCCATGAGTTGAGTTGGGATATGGAGGGGGGGGGTGCTGGGATTGTCGCAGATGCCATGGATGTCGTCTTGAAGGACCATTTTTGGTGGATTCTGGTCTCCAGTTGGATGTCTTGAGAGAGAGTCTGGTGTTTTGTTCTTGACTCCAGGGATGTGAACCATTTTGAAGTGGTACCGTAGGGTTTTTTCTTTCAAGTTGCGGAGTCTGGTGTTGCTTATGTGGTCAAGGGATCTATCACCAAATATCTTGAGCAGTGGTCGATGGTCAACTGCAATGATTAGGTTAGTACAGCCCAACACAAAATGTCTTGCTTTGTCCAAGGCATCGGCTACTGCAAGTGCTTCTCCCTCAATTGGGGCGTATCTTGATTCGGCTGCGTGTGTAAATCTGCTGCCAACGAGAGTTATCTTCCACCCTGATTTGCAGCAAAAGAGGTCTTTGGAGGGGCATGTGCAGTGCTTTTGAAATAACCAGAATCCGATGCCATGTTTGGACCAATCCGTGGCTAAGCATGTGGGTTTGGTCTTGTCAAATATTGTGACTCCGTGGTTGATCTCATCAATAATGGTTGATTTTGACTTCTGGAATGCTTCTTCTAGATCATCGTCCCAGTGGAACTTGTTCGATGGCTTGAGCAGGTTCCGGAATGGCAGCATTACATCAGTCATGCTGAATAAGTAGGAGACTTGGTTGATTAGACCAAACCAAGACCGCACGTCAGTTAAGTTCTTTGGGGTAGGGAAATCAGCGATGGCTTTGACGTACTTTTTGGACGGTCGAACGCTGTCATTCGTGATTGTGAAGCCAGCAAATTCAACTTCCTCTTTAGCAAATGTGAACTTGTCAGGGTTGAGAGTGATGCCATGGGTGCCACAGATATGAAGCCAGTTGCAGGCCTGGAAGAAACTTTCCTCGATGCTGTCTGACCACAAGAGAGCGTCATCTACACATTTGGTCTTGTTTGATATGGAGGAAGTAATTTCATCGTATCTCCTTGTGTATCCATCTCCTGATGCTATGTATCCTTGAGGAGCAGTTCGATATCTGTACCGACCCCAGGGTGTGATGAAGGTGGTGTAGTGGAGGCTGCGTTGATGGATATTTCTGTTTCCTCAGATATGGTCGGGAAGTCAGTTGTGACGATGCCCAGGTCCACGCATGCTTCTCTGCTCAAGAAGAATCTGTCCGTGCTGTTGGTTATGTAGACAATCTGCCTGGTGGACCTCTCTTCTCCCTTGTTGCTCTTTCCTGATAGCCTCAAGATAACTGCTCCCAGGATGTTGATGTCATGGTTGTCGGCTGCCCTCATTTGGAGGGTGACTGGGACGAGATCTTCGGTGGACAGGCCTAGTTTCTTGATCGCTTTAACACCTGCCAAGCAGCTTTGGCAACCAGTATCGGCCATAGTGCTGATGAAGCAATGTCTTTCTGGTGCGTTAAGGGGAAAACCAAAGTGACTGTAGTCATGGCGGTCAATGCTCATTCTGAGACGTATGAAAGGCTGTGGCTTGGACTGCTTTCTGAGCCACTCTCTGGTGTCCTGGTCGAATACGTGGTGATCGAGTGTGGCACTCTTGACTGAGCCTACTGATGTGACCCCACAGAGTGTGTCAAATACTGCGTCATTGTGCTCCGCGCCCTTTGTGTTCGGCTGCTTGCCTCTGCACATTTTCTCAAGATGGTTGTCTCTGCCACAGTGATTGCATTTGTTGCCAAAGGCTGGACATTCCGTGCGTCTCACCCTTGTGGGGGGGTTCCTTCCGTGTCCCTTTGTTCCGCAGTATGAGCATGCAGTGTCCTGATCTTTTGCTGACGGCGTTGGCGTCTTTTTCTGTCTCTTGTAAGTGCTCCCTCTCACGGCATCTGTCGACTGCGGTAACAGTAGGTGTGATGCGGATCTCTTTCCTGCTTCCTTGGCCTCTACAAACTTGACGGTGTCTTCTAATGACATGCTTTGGTCCTTGTCTCCTAAGAGATCCCTCTGTATCTCAGTGTCTCCTAACCCCCTGCATAGTACATCTTTGACTATGGCATCTGTATAATTCACATTGGCATCGCAGTTGGTGCATTTCTGTATGAACTTGCATATGCCTGCTTGTCCTTTCAGTCTGGCTACATAAGACCGCACCGGCTCATCCCGATCTTGTCGCATGTTGTGGAGAGCTACCCGCGCGACCATAGCATTCTCTTCTCGCACTGCTAAGCTCTTCATGGCTTTCAGAACCTCCTCTTCAGCCATCCCGGTCAGTGTGCCGCCGGCGTTTCTGGTGAGGTCCCTACGAAGCTGATCATCACAGCATTCCAGTAATTGAATAATTTTGTCAGTCCCATTCAATCTAGTCGCTTTCACGTAGTCGCTCCATCTCAGCAAGAAGTATTGCCATTCTTCTGTCGTACCAGCCGATGATATACTAGGCCTCTTGACCTTCTCTGCCCTCGCTGGAGTCGCTGCTGTCGGTGCCGGTCCTGCCTGATGCACCGTCGCATGTGTGGTTATCAGGGCTGCGGCTACTATTGGGTCGACATCAGGCGTCTCGTAGTCACAACCGTCTATCGGGCATCCAATGACTGGCATGATCTCGATCGATTGTGGTGCTCTCTAATTGGGACGGTGGTCTCCTGGGAGTAAATTAGCTTTCGACACTTGGTATGGACAGTTCGGAACAGCTCGGTGATAGTACTGAGGTTGTATTTCGTCATAAATAATAAGGGGATCGCCCTATTTGCTCGCGAACAGTCAGCTGTGATGCACCACTCAAATATTGATGGTAATAGCACATGCGAATCAATGACGAAATACAATATTACTATTACGTAATGTCTGGTTAAATAGTAAGTTCAATAATGGAGTAGTGCTTGATTATTCTCTAGAAGAGAAGAGAACACAGTGAGTAGGTGGAGTGTACAATGTACGAATTCACCACCCACCTACTCATTCACCCACCCACTCACTCACCCACCCACTCACTCACTCACTCACTCACTCACTAGAACACATACATGTACAGTTGAGTACGTACCAGAAAAAGAAGTGCCCTATTCGCTTGCTCTTGAGTGCTCGCTTCAACAGTAGTCGAGCGAGGGCTGAGTCATGATATGGCTCGAACTTGAGAACCTGGAAACAACAAATCTCGTAAAATTCAACATAGAACGTTCAATCTTCATCTCACCTGTATCAGCTGGAGCAGGAATATGAGTAGCTCATCGTTGGTCAGCTTCTCTAATCGTTTGACAGCTAGCGACCGAACCTTCTCATCAGCAAAATGATAATCCAACAACTCAAGAGCAACCTAGACACAAAGAACAATACATTGAACCTGAAATGGGCGTGGTTAACACACCTCCATGGTAACGGGAGCCCAAACTTTCAAGAGGCGATGCACTTCAGTCACTTGATCAAGATTGGACCATTCAACAACACGCAAGAACTTGGGCATTGCCTGATAACAAAAGGACAAACTAAGCATCACAATCATTGTTCCACGGCTCATACTTCAGGCATGTGCTTTATCTGTTCTCTGAAATTCCACAGCAACTCCCTTTGTGCCTTATTGAGCTAGAGAGAAGAAAACAAAGTTCTAAAATATGCACAGTAAAAGCTTGTCAAAGCATGGAGTTATGATGAGAAAATCTACTTACTGGAGCTAGTGGGTCGAGAGATATCGACTTTTCGAGGTCATTGCGGAATTTGAACGGAGATCCCTCTTTAGTTTGAGAGTGCTCCCAGACACTACACAAGAATCACAAGGTATATGCAGGCACACACACGCACGCACGCACGCACGCACACACACACACACACACACACCGTATAGCGGGAAATTTTCGCGAATCAGCGCTATTGTCTCAACAAAAAAACAAGACATTCGCAGATAATATTTTGGCGAATAGCCTGCAATTCGCGAAAATTTCTCCCGCGAAAATTTCCCGCTATACGGTATACATACGCATGCATGCACAAGCGAACACAATAAAACTATTTCTGTGTAACGTTCTCTTACACAGCTTGGTCAGCTGCTCCCCATCCAGCAGTAGGGCAAGCCACAGGATGAGAATATGAGTCCAGTTCAATATACAATATGGCAGCGTTGTTGCCGTCTGGATTCACAGCTGTAGAGCCAACAGACGATATACCAGCACTACCCTCAGCAGGAGCCGGCCATAGGTTCAGTTTGAGCAGAGCTTGACGAAGGAGGGCGCGGTGATCGAGTATCTGCATGTTGACCCAGTGGAGGGGACGATCCGTCATTATAAGATCCTTAGTGAGGGTATGTCGACTAACGTCCCTCCTGCCCCGTGAACTGCCTGAGCTTCTCTTCTTCACATCACTCTTCCTACTACCACCCAGCACAGAGATACTCAATCGAGCAGCCTACAAAAATTAAAAACATCAAACTTCAACCGCAGCATTTCAAATAATTTTGAGCTGAAAAATTAACTTGAAAAACTGTTAAAACAGTACAAATTTTCAAATGCAGACTTATAGGAACACGTAATTGAACAATGATCATATAATAACTGTTAAGTTGAACTTTATAAAAACGGTGATTCTCGTATGATAGGAATGAGATCGCTTGAAACCACCACTTCACACGAAGCACTCTTGTCGTACCAGGGCATCAGGCTAGTACAACAAAAGCGCTTAAAGGAAGACGGCTTCGAACAATCACAATTGCCGTTTTAAAAAGTAGAAGCATGATCATTGTACAAATATGAAACGGAGATTTCATCCAATGGTCTGTACATATACAATCAAAACTTTGTTATTTTTTTAACTTCATCTTACTGACTGCTCGCTCACCTTTGGTAGATTCTTGACTGCGATGTCAAACACAAGCCACTGGTTCCAGCGAGGGTATCGTGTGAGGGGTACTTCATCGGTGAACTTGGACGAACAGAGCATCTCTCCACCATGGTACACGCCCACCTCGATATACAGCACGTCGACCTCTGGTGCAGCATTGCGTAGATTATCAAGACCCACCACACGCACCCTGCGGTCATGTGACAATCATGTGATAAGCACTGACAACATACCAGTACTGGAGTGTGCACAACCGCTTAGATTTTATAACAAGAAAGCAGAACAATGAATGCAACTTAATGATGAATAATTTGTCACAATACATGTACATCAGAGCATGTTACCAAGCAGCATACATGCATGTACATATTATGCTGGACAGTTCTCCTAAAAAAAACTCCGTTATCAAGAAGAGTTTGTATACGTGAAATTGCTTGTGCTACATGTACAGCAAAATCATTTACACCGGCACACGAGTTTGTCTCATGATGGAGACTATCAGAAAATTTAACAGTGGTTTGCTGATTTGAAAAACTTAGTGATCAAATACTTTGATTACACATGTACTCTAGTGTGTGGATGTGTCATGCATGTAACTTTCTTTTTTTCAGAATTTATCTGAACTTTCTCTGTATATCCCACATTGACATGGTGAAAACAGGTTCACAATACAGTGGACTTCTCTTAATGGACACTACCGATAGCAAACACCTCCTTATTATAACAGACAATTTGCTGTTGTACATAACAATATGCAATACAATACAGATTGAACCTAAGGGACACCTTGGACGAAAATCACTTGCCAGATCTGTCCATTATAAAGAGGTTCCACTGTCCAGTACTAGTACACTGCGCAGGTACTCAAGATCCTCTACACTACGTAACTCAGGGATACCTGTGCATTTCATCTGAAGAGAGAGAGGGAGAGAGAGAGAGGGAGGGAGGGAAAATAGAGTCATGGGCATGTGTGTGTGAGGCCTCTGGCAGCCTTGAAAGTCACATTATACACTGTACTAGCATTCACCATTGCACACTAAAACACTGACCAGGCTGGTACTAGTGATATATACATGTCACAAGTTATAGAGCCTTCGTCTCTCTGCCAGTCTGAGTCTCCTTCTCCCTCTCAGCTGAGTCAGCTCCCTCCATATCACATGAACCGCATTTCCCACGTTTTTCGGCGCGTTATGTGCACATGATCCGCATGAATCTAATCATCAGGAAACGCCCATCGAATGCTTTATAGTGGGCGCGTTTGTTGAAGGCAACTGAAATGGCGAGCATTGTGACTGTTAGTGAAACTACTGATGACACTACCAAGTATTGTAAGTATACATTTGTAATAGACTGTGATTTAACGTACGGCCGCGGAACTCGCTTTTTGCAGGTACTCCAGCCCCACCCACTCTGCTGAAGCTGAAGACAATGAAAGGAGCTGATGGTAAACCACTGAAGATAGTTCAAAAGATTGCTGCTCATGACTACACAACATTCGGTATGTGTCTCCTACAAGATGAGAATGGAGAAGAGGTTGTTCTACTCAAGAAAAACAACATCCACGATGGAGCTGAGAGTGTCACAGAAGCTATCATCCGGAAATGGCTGACAAGTGATACACCTACTCGTACATATCAACACTTGATAGAGTGTCTCAAAGATTCTGATCTGGGTGCACTCGCTGAGCTCATTGCAAATGCAACAGGTATTATTGTGATGATGCATCAACGAATGTATGCTGCCTTTACACTTTTCTGCAGGTCATTTAAGCAATACTGAACAAATGAGATCAGTTACTGTAACAAAAGATTTTGCTCACGAACCACTTTCCTGGGATCCAGCAACTCATCTAGAAACTACATTTCAGTTGACGAACTTACAAAAACCTGACTCTCTCGCTTCTTATGCGTCCTATCTCAGGGAACTATACTCGTCTATGTCTCAGAGTCGCACCTCCCAACATTGGACCCACCTCCCACGTTGTGAATTTATCCAGCTAGCAATGATTGGTAGTGAACCTGGAATACGGCGTGGAGACAGAGAGGAAGAAATGGTCCGACTGGCACAGCAAGGAAGAATAGAAACTATTCTAGATTACAAACAGCCAATCGATTTTGATGATCTCTTTCCAATACCATGCCAAATACCACTAGTTGTGCTACCACCTCCCCGTCGTCTAAGAGTACTTCTTATTGAAGGAGCTCCAGGAGGAGGAAAAAGCACATTTGCTCTTTACTTCTGTCAAAAGTGGGCTTCACAAAACTCTTCAGCTTCAGCAAATTTTGATCTCGTAATTCTTGTTTACCTACGTGATGAAGCCATTCAGAATGCTACTACCCTGGCTGGCATTCTACCAATTGATAGTACAGAACTATCTCAAGCAGTTGCCGATCATATAAAATCTACTCATGGACGCAATGTTCTTTTCATCTTTGATGGATGGGATGAATTTCCACTTCATCTACAGGATAGTTCAATTGTAGCTACAATAATTAAAGAACCACATCGTATTTCTCTCCATCAAAGTACTGTTCTTATCACCTCTCGACCAGTGTCCTCGGGAAATCTGCTCCACATAGCCGATCGACGAGTGGAGATCCTGGGATTCACTCAACTTCAGATTCGTGAGTACATTGAGAAAGCTTTGGATGGTAACAGCACTCGCATTCAGAAGCTTATCCAGCATCTTGAAGACCACCCAGTTATAGAAGGTTACTGCTATCTACCTCTGCATGTTGCAATACTGGTGCATGTGTTTTTAACAATGAAGGGAGCCCTACCTACCACCCTCCATGAGCTTTTTTGTAATCTTGTGCTCTGCTGCATTGTTCGAGAATTACAAACACATAAAGAAAAAACTCTATCTGCAGTATCATGGTCCTCACTGGATGATC
This sequence comes from Haliclona indistincta, assembly GCA_964017065.1. Taxonomy (NCBI): domain Eukaryota; kingdom Metazoa; phylum Porifera; class Demospongiae; order Haplosclerida; family Chalinidae; genus Haliclona; species Haliclona indistincta. Next base: position 2,825,184 of record OZ024789.1, read on the forward strand.
TTCCTGATGACCTCAAATTTAAACTGAATGATCTTTGTTTACTAGCATTTGAGGGAGTGATGCAGAATAAAGTAGTTTTCAACCCAAAAGACTTGCATAACTTTCATCTTCCAGCAAATCTACCATCTTTGGGGCTCCTCCAGGCTGTTGAGGGTCTCACACTTCTTAGCAAATCTCTCTCACATAACTTTCTCCATCTGTCAGTTCAAGAGCTCCTTGCTGCTTATCATATATCACACATGGAATCCAGTGAACAATTGGAAGTATTCAAACGCATGTTTGATAGTTCTCGGTTTCAAGCTGTACTACATTACTACAGTGGCTTCACTAAACTAGCCAATCCAAAAATACGAGAATTCATTTCTTCTTATGCAAAACAAGCAAATTTAAATTTAAAGACTCTTTTGCCTTTGCCGTTTCATCGCTTTGAAGAACCTATTAAACAAGCAAATTTTATAAACGCTCTTTTGCCTTTGTTTCATTGCTTTTATGAAGCGCAAGAACCATCTCTTTGCAAGCTAGTTATACATGAATCTACTAAATGTATTGCCATACAGCTACATGTAGATTCTTCTCAAATTATTCCAGTAGACTACTTGGCTATTGGTTACATCACAGCTTCACTTCTGTCAGTACCTGCATCTTCAAACATTCGTCTTAAGATTATTGCTATTGATGATCACAGGTTAAAGTTACTGCTGTTTGAGCTAATAAAACATCCACTGCAAAATTCAGACGGTAGACAGTTATGTTTAGAGTTTTGTAAAACAACTTTTACTTTAGAAAGAGCTAAACTGATTGCATCACTTTTAGAGAATTCCGCAATTGTGTCTGAGTTAAAACTAGCAGAATGCAAAATCCGTGAAGATTCGTTTAATGCCCTTGTCCTAGAATCACTGCAAAATGAAAAGTCGCATCTTCATTCACTACAAGTACTTTCTTCAACTTTTGAACACACAAGTATGTGTCAAGGAGATAAGCTACCGTTGAAACGGAACTGGTCATCATTCATACAAATGAGAAACTTTGTATGTGACATCTTTGAAGTTCTTCAGCACAATACCGCACTAGTGCAACTGAGGCTTAGCAATACTACTCAGGTAGTAGCTTCAAAGGATACTGCTCTGGCACTTACAGAAATGCTCAAGGTTAACAAGACACTTGAACGTCTTGATTTATCAGATAATTTTTACTTTACTACATCGGGAGCCTACCATGTGTTTGTCGGTCTTCAGTGCAATACCCACTTGGTCTACTTGAATCTTAGCAAAATATCTCTTGAAGTTATAGAAATTACTGCTCAGGCACTCATTACAATGCTTCAAGTTAACAAGACTCTTCAACACCTTGATCTATCAAGAAATTGCTTGTTTTCAGACAAAGGAGCCCAGTGTGTCTCTGAAGGTCTTCAGCACAATACTGCACTACTTCACTTAAATCTTAGCAACACAGGAATCATGGATGAAGGAGCAGAGTATATTGCTCAGGCTCTAAAATCGAATCGGTCTCTTCAAATTCTCGATATCTCACACAATCAAATCTCAGACAAAGGCTTAGATTGTATTGACAAGTCAAAGATAAATACATCCTTATCCATTCTAAGAATTTATCAAACAAGATTTGAAAATCTTCAACTATTAACTCCTCTTCCTAGTGATGAGTGGCGGCGTGAAATTGCAAAACAGCACCGGCCTTTTATAGCTGGATATTTACCAGACTGATCAATTACTTTACTGTGATCTAACTATTACTCACTTTTCATGTGTCTTTCTGTCATGCAGTTTATGGAATAATTATTATTGAGAAGATAAAGTTTAGTGCACCATCAGTTAGAGCATGCCTATGATACTCGGGGCACACAGCATGCAGGTATATTATTATACATCAAAATGTTGATACGTAATCCTGAGGCTGGATACTTTACATCGAATCATCCGAAGTCTATTAATAAAATTAAGTTGACATGGCCGGGAAACCAATCACACTACTCAGAGTCACCATTTATGAATGAACAGATTTACTGGCTATACAAGCACAGTAGCTACATGTACAAGTTTAAAATGTTAATAATAAAGAATAGCCATCAACAACTGGAAAACTAAACCAATGGTGGGAATCATGACAAAGAATGCTCAGTACGTGCATGATATTGAACTGCACTTCACTGAAAAAAGGACACAAACAAAAGATTTCTATCGAAATCAAAAGGATGTAGGGTTGTGAAATCTACCACTGGTCCACAATGTAATCTAACAAGGAACAAGCATGGAATGGTAACACGATTGACTTGCTAACAATAAACATACCGTATATAGATCCTACATCAGTGGTTGTACATAAGATCAATATTTTGACACAAGCTGAATGCACGTCTGTAGTCAACCACAGCAGACACTGATGTAGGGGTCTATGGTCTGTTAGCAAGTCAATCGTGTTACCATTCCATGCTTATTGTGGACCAGTGGTAGATTTCACAACCCTACATCCCTTTGAGAAATCTTATTAATTTCTTTTACATCAATGGGATATTACTCTAAATTATTATAAAAACAACATAAATTTGCACAACTAAACAGAATCACACACAGATCGATATTCATGGGTATATATAATCTTTGTATTACGATGATCGATGCACAAAGTTATGAGCCAGCCAGCTGAGCTGTGTGCTCCATTGCAGTCTGAGGCACTTGTGTATCTGTTGTCTGAAGTGTTCAGCAGCTTGCTCCTCAGTCTTGTCCAGTACTAGTACACTGCGCAGGTACTCAAGATCCTCTACACTACGCAACTCAGGGATACCTGTGCATTTCATCTGGAGAGAGAGGGAGGGAGGGAGGGAGCGAGAGAGAGAGGGAGAGGGAGAGGGAGGGGGAGGGGGAGGGGGAGGGAGAGGGAGAGGGAGAGGGAGAGGGAGAGGGAGAGGGAGAGAGAGAGAGAGAGAGAGAGAGAGAGAGAGAGAGAGAGAGAGAGAGAGAAGGAGGGAGGGAGGGAGGGAGGGAGGGAGGGAGGGAGAGGGAAAGAGGGAGGGAGAGAGAGAGAGAAGAAGGGAGGGAGGGAGGGAGAGGGAAAGAGGGAGGGAGGGAGAGAGAGAGAGAGAGAGAGAGAGAGAGAGAGAGGGAGGGAGAAAAGGAGGGAGGGAGAAAAGGAATGAGGGAGAAAAGGAGGGAGAGAGAGGGAGGGAGAAAAGGAGGGAGAGAGAGAGGGAGGAAAATTGGAGTCATGTGTGTTTGGTGAGCATGTGTGTGTGTGTGTGTGGACAGGACAGGACAGGTGTAGGTTTGCGGTAATCCGTACCATTGAGAAGAGATTGATAAAGAGGTTAGCATTAGTCCTAATAACAAGATATGCCTTTACTGCAGTATCTTCAAACTTCTTGAACAACTCAGAATGCTGCACAACACTCATCATGCTGCTGTGGTTGGCTATAGCTAATTCAGCTAGTTGCTGCACCAGACATGCATTAAATTGAATTGGATTCAGCTTGTGACAAAATAATTCTTGATCTTATGTACAGCCACTGATGTAGGGATCTATGGTCTGCTAACAAGTCAATCGTGTTACCATTCCATGCTTGTTCCTTGTTAGATTACATTGTGGACCAGTGGTAGATTTCACAACCCTACATCCTTTTGATTTCGATAGAAATCTTTTTTATTTTCTTGTTTGTATCCTTTTTTCATTTTCAGTGAAGTGCAGTTCAATATCATGCATGTACTGAGTCGTCTTTGTCATGGTTTCCACCATTGGTTTAGTTTTCCATGCAGTTGCTGATGGATTTTCTTTATTATTAACAATTTTAAACTTGTAGCTAAAAATATTTGTTATGTGGTACATACCAGCTCGCCTACGCATTCATGCATGCAGTGCATACGAGCCCCGCCCACACTTATTTGTAGACCTGTACGCCGGCAAGCGCAGAATAACGGCTAACGGTAAAACCCGGAATTTCAGAATTCCGGACGGAATTCCGTCCGGAATATTCCGTTCAAAATAATGGTACCTGGTACTGGTAAAACTAGCTACTAAACCAAAGACCCTAAAACATTCGCCTAACAGCGCCCGGTATTCACATAACGGCGCCCAGTATTCGCCTAACAGCGCCCAGTATTCGCCTAACAGCACCCAGTATTCGCCTAACGTGCCAGAATCATCATAGTAGTACTGGGCGCCGTTAGGTCCATGCTGTGCACTGTTAGGCGAATACTGGGCACTGTTAGGCGCACTGTTAGGCGAATACTGGGCACTGTTAGGCGAATGGGCGCTGTTAGGTGAATAATGGGCGCCGTTAGGCGAATACTGGGCGCCGTTAGCCGTTAGGTGAATACTGGGCGCTGTTAGGCGAATACTGGGCGCCGTTAGGTCCATACTGGGCGCTGCAGTTAGGCGAATACAGAACGCCGTTAGCCGGCGAATACTCAGTGGACGCCGTTAGACGAATAATGGGCGCTGTTAGGCGAATACTGGGCGCTGTTAGGCGAATACTGGGCGCTGTTAGGCGAATGTTTTAGGGTCTTGGGTTTAGTAGCTAGTTTTACCAGTACCAGGTACTATTATTTTGAACGGAATATTCCGGACGGAATTCCGTCCGGAATTCTGAAATTCCGGGTTTTACCGTCAGCCCAGAATAACGATCCTATACACGAGCTTGCCGTTATTCGAAGACTCCAGACAAAATATGTGTTCTCCATGATCCATACGGCATGGCGATACTCAAGCTAGTGCTTGGTCACGTGTGCTAGCCACTGCTTGGCCACATGTGTGTTGCGCAATCGCAATAATGCGCGTCTAACACTTAGCTGACAATGGATCACGATCGAGAACTCGCGGAATTCAGATTGCCGTTTCGCTAAAAACAATGTTCAAAAGGCACCTGCCAGGAGAATTTCACGAATGTTCGTAGATGTTTTGGTCTCGGCACTGCTCGCGTAAAGGCGCTAGGCGAGTGGAAGAAAGAAAGAAGAAAACGAAGATGACGAAACTCGATTTTCACCGTTTCCAGGTTCGTCACTTTAGCAACAATTTCGAGCAATCTCCTTGCTACTGTAAGATGGGGCAACGCCAGAGAGCAGATCTAAGTGTCTTTGGACGTATAAAATTCATCACCAGGCGAAATATCAGCGTTTGAACGCTAATACATTGTATGTAGCCGCCATCTTGTTTTCTCGTTCAACCCTACATAGGGAGACACTACCGTGTCTTCCTAATACTCACTCTTTGTCCCAGCACATATTCAAAATCTGGTGTGAGTACAAAATTAATGGTACATGTCAAACATTCATTTTAAGATTAATGATCACAGGTTAAAGTTACTGCTGCTTGAGCTAATAAAGCATCCACTCCAAAATTCAGATGGTAGACAGTTATATTTGGAGTTTTGTGAAACAATTATTAATTTAGAAAGAGCTAAGCTGATTGCATCACTTTTAGAGAAACTTGCCGCACTTGTGTCTAAGTTACATGTATAATTAACACTAACAAGATGCAAATTTCGTGAATTTTCATTTAATGTCCTTATCCCAATACAACTGCAAAATGAAAAGTCGCATCTTCTTTCAAGATTGGAAATGGAATTGAATGAAACACTTCTTGCTTTTAAGTTTATCATCATACCTTGAATTATCGGTGTTTATAAAACTGACAATATGCATGTCATTGCAACATCAGTAACAATGATCTCTTACTTATTGCAGAAACACTGCAAACAACTGACTATTCAGAATTTACTGAATTACAAGTTGTGTGTCCAGGATTAGAATATAAGCAAGATCTTGGACTAGCCTTTTCAAAAGTTCTCAAACTAAACAAGACAATAACACATCTCAATCTTTCAGAAGCAAGTTTTTTTTCCTGGGGAGGTAGCTATATCTTTGAAGCTCTTCAGCACAATACTACACTAGTTCACTTGAATCTAAACAATATAGGACTTATAGCTACAGAGGATACTGCCCAGGCACTCACTAAAATGCTTCAAGTCAACAATACACTGACCTTTCAAAAAATGATGACTTTGCTGACACTGGAGCTTACTGTGTCTTTAAAGGTCTTCAGCACAATACTGCATTAGTCCATTTAAACCTGAGTAATATAAATCTTCTTCCTTCTGATCGATCGAACTGCTCAAGCACTCTCCACAATGCTCAAAGTCAATAAAACGCTCGCACACCTTGATCTATCAGGGAATAATCTACGCTCCATATCGGTAGCTGAATGTGTTTTTGAAGGTCTTCAGCAAAATACCACACTAACCTACTTAAATTTCAAGGAAACAGGAATGACAGAGGAAGGAGAAAAGTGCATTGCTCAAGCTTTTAAATCAAGTTCCTCACTACATACGCTCGATTTCTCAACAAATTTTCAAGATTCACTGGAGACAAAGGCTATTACAAATAGCTGAGGTGAATTCAGCACTAGTCTGCTCGAAACATCGGATTTGTTTTGTACTTCAAACACTATTCTCTTTAAACATTAATTTTTATGTACTGAATTGGCTTGGTATGCATCACTGTAAAAACACCAACATAATGTTAAACAATAATTTGGTCATGCAGAAGTTTGTGTGCGTAAAAAACTCTAATGCAGCCAGTTTGTAATAGCCGAGAAGGAAGTGTCAGAAGAGGTTCTGCTTACTCAAATTGAGCGAAACCCTCAATTGTCGTCATGCGCATGTGCTAAGTTATACTAGTACTCAGGCTACACTTAATGTTGCTACAACAGGAATCAGAGTCAACCGGAGTTATAATTATTAGCTATTTAAAACTACGCTTTTCATGCATGTATGTCACAACTGGTCATTGAAGTACGTATTGTGCTACACCCAGCCTAATAAATAATAGATTTTTCAAATCTTATAGCCTAGCTGTTGAATTGTCTTAGGAACACATTTTCATTGTGTGTTCTCACAATAACATTATCTGCCTCCTGAGTAAAATAAAAATAACAATAGGATATAGCTAATGTAGAATTATTAAAAAAAAAAGAAATTTGCACAACTAAACAGATTCACACACAGATCGATATTCATGGGTATATATAATCTTTGTATTACGATGATCGATGCACAAAGTTATGAGCCAGCCAGCTGAGCTGTGTGCTCCATTGAAGTCTGAGGCACTTGTGTATCTGTTGTCTAAAGTGTTCAGCAGCTTGCTCCTCAGTCTTGTCCAGTACTAGTACACTGCGCAGGTACTCAAGATCTTCTACACTACGCAACTCAGGGATACCTGTGCATTTCATCTGAAGAGAGAGAGAGAGAGAGAGAGAGAGAGAGAGAGGGAGGGAGGGAGAGAGAGAGGGGGAGGGAGGGAGAGAGAGGGGGAGATAGAGAGAGAGAGTGGGAGAGAGACAGGGAGGGAGGGAGAGAAAAAGAGAGGGAGGGAAGAAAATTGGAGTCGAGCACTGTGTGTACGTGTAGGTTTGTGGTAATCCGTACCATTGAGAAGAGATTGATAAAGAGGTTAGCATTAGTCCTAATAACAAGATATGCCTTTACTGCAGTATCTTCAAACTTCTTGAACAACTCAGAATGCTGCAAAACACTCATCATGAATAAACAGGCTCGACATGAACAAAGATATCACTCACTCTTTTCCCAAGTACATATTCAAAATCTGGTGTGAGTACAAATGGTGCTCTTTCTCTGTTCATGCCCTGAAGAATCATAAAATCAACCACGATGTCTTGCTCACTGCTTCCTTACCAGAAAAGCTTTAGTGTTTCCTAGAAAGTGTCCAAAGTCGATGTGGAACAGGTTCCCACCAGTAGTGACCATGATGTTGTCGTTATGACGATCACCAATACCCAGCACATAGGTAGCAACACAGTAACCAGCACACGATAACATGAACCGCTCTACAGCTTTCTCAAAATGCTTTGGACTACATAAAGAAGAGAGAAGAGAGGTGGAGTGTACAATACTCTGTCACAGTGAAATTTTGCATTGTAGCCCTAACGGCTTAAATTATGAGAAAGCATACGTTGGGTTCTTTTTCTTCAACCAGTCATGAAGAGGCTCATCCTTCAGTGTAGAGAAGCTGCCTCCATGATGGAGCTGGATCTAGTGAGAGAGAACACGAAGACCTGTAAAAAACAGCACTTGGTACAGTACCTTGGCAACAGTCTCGGCATCTTGTACCACCTCAATCACACCCACATTGTGACCTGTTGCTATGCAACCATACGAGATTATGTGGAGATCCAGCCCTCTACTCTGCCATAACTACAGATAGAGAAAGAATGAGATATTGTAATAAGATGGAGGAAAAAGGGAAAGGGACATTATGTAGAGAAGGCGAGAGAAAGAGAGAGAGGGAGGGAGAGAGAGAGAGGGAGAGAGCTAACATTGTCCATTAGTGATAGCATCTGTAGTGTGAGCATGTCTTGTCTCAAGTCGTCGCCATTTTTAGCAATGATTTTGATGGATCTTCGACCATCAACCACAGTGGGGTCCATATTCTGGAACTCAAGCCACAGAGGAGTCTGAAAAAATAGAGCATTGTTCACAAATTTGAAAACAGCAATCGTATTTTGTACCTTTTTGGAGTCCATGACACGACATTTGTTCAAGTCAACTTGACCCATTGTTAGTCTGTGAGGGTGGTGATAGTAGCGATGGTGATAGTAGTGACGGTGATAGTAGTGATGGTGATAGTAGTGATGGTGATAGTAGTGACGGTGATAGTAGTGATGGTGATAGTAGTGATGGTGATAGTAGTGAGGGTGATAGTAGTGAGGGTGATAGTAGTGATGGTGATAGTAGTGATGGTGATAGTAGTGATGGTGATAGTAGTGATGGTGATGATGATGTTAAAGTGATGGTGATACTCACCCAGGATCATACGGAGGTGAGAATGTTGAGGTCAGATTAAAATTTCTTAGCTCTTCTTTCACATACTCAGTGACACTCTTGTGTTGCTGTTTCTTGAGCTAAAGAAGAACATAAGTATACACACAGTAACCATGGAAACCACTAAATGCAATACACACGTCATAGCAAATTAAGAGTTTTAAAAAATTGCACGTGAGTGTGTGTGTGTGTGTGTGTGTGTGTGTGGTGTATTCAGGTGCTTACCCCAGCAGCAACAGACATGATGTTATCGAGCACTTTATGCTGTACTTGCAACTCTTTCTGTTCAAATGAGAAATAAAGAATGAAATGGTAGGAGCAGTATGACGACAATAGGAAGATAAAACATGCTTTCATCACAGGAGTTAATAAACCAGCTAATGGCGTGACTCACAAACTTAGCCTCTCCACATCCTCTCAGGTAAGCCTCTAACAGTATACCGAACCGCTGACAGAACTCGGATGTGTCCATCTCTGAGCGAAGATACCTGAGCAACACAGCGAGCAAACACAGAATGAATTAGCATGTACACACAATGAACACGTCATAGTCTCGTCCCCAGGCTCCTCTAAGCACACACACAGTAAACCTGTCATATGCACGTACCAGAAAAAGAAGTGCCCTATTCGCTTGCTCTTGAGTGCTCGTTTCAACAGCAGTCGAGCGAGGGCCGAGTCATGATATGGCTCGAACTTGAGAACCTGGAAACAACAAATCTCGTAAATTTCAGCATAAAACGTTCCATCTTCATCTCACCTGTATCAACTGGAGCAGGAATATGAGTAGCTCATCGTTGGTCAGCTTCTCTAATCGTTTGACAGCAAGTGACCGAACCTTCTCATCAGCAAAATGATAATCCAACAACTCAAGAGCAACCTAGACACAACGAACAATACATTGAACCTGAAATGGGCGTGGTTAACACACCTCCATGGTTACAGGAGCCCAAATTTTCAAGAGGCGATGCACTTCAGTCACTTGATCAAGATTGGACCATTCAACAACACGCAAGAACTTGGGCATTGCCTGATAACAAAAACGACAAATTAAGCATCACTTGTACTGATCACTACAATCATTGTTCCACGGCTCATACCTCAGGCATGTGCTTGATCTGTTCTCTGAAATTCCACAGCAACTCCCTTTGTGCTTTATTGAGCTGGAGAGAAGAAAACAAAGTTTTAAAATAATTATGTACAATAAAAGCTTGTCACAGCATAATATTATTATTTTGATGAGAAAATCTACTTACTGGAGCTAGTGGGTCGAGAGATATTGACTTTTCAAGGTCATTGCGGAATTTGAACGGAGATCCCTCTTTAGTTTGAGAGTGCTCCCAGACACTAAAGAATCACAAACTACATGTAAACACACACACACACACACACACGCACGCACACACGCACACACACACACACGCACGCACACATACACACACACACCTACACACACACACACACACACACACCTACACACACACACACGCGCACACGCACGCACGCACACACACACACACGCACACACACACATACACACACGCGCGCACACAAACACACACACACACGCACACACACACACACACACACACGCACAAGGACACACACACAAACACCCACGAACATGCGCATGCATGCACAAGCGAACACACAAAAAACTATTTCTGTGTAACATTCTCTTACACAGCTTGGTCAGCTGCTCCCCATCCAGCAGTAGGGCAAGCCACAGGATGAGAATACGAGTCCAGTTCAATATACAATATGGCGGCGTTGTTGCCGTCTGGATTCACAGCTGTAGAGCCAACAGACGATATACCAGCACTACCCTCAGCAGGAGCCGGCCATAAGTTCAGTTTGAGCAGAGCTTGACGAAGGAGAGCGCGGTGATCCAATATCTGCATGTTGACCCAGTGGAGGGGACGATCCGTCATTATAAGATCCTTAGTGAGGGTCTGTCGACTAACGTCCCTCCTGCCCCGTGAACTGCCTGAGCCTCTCTTCTTCACATCACTCTTCCTACTACCGCCCAACACAGAGATACTCAATCGAGCAGCCTACAAAAAAATTATAAACATCAAAATTCAACCACAGCATTTCAAATAATTATGAGCCGAAATCAAACTTAAAACAGCACAAATTTCAAATCAGACTTATAGGAAAGTTTCCATTTTGTATTAATTTTATTCAACAATCATACTATTACTGTAAGTTGTACTTTATAGAAATGGTAATTTTCGTATGATAGGAATCAGATCGCTTGAAACCACTTCACATGAAGCACTCTTGTTGAACCAGGGCATCAGGCTAATAAAACAAAAGCACTTCAAGCAAGGCGGTTTTAAACAATCACAATTGCCGTTTAAAAAGTAGTAGCATGATCTTTGTACAACTATAAAACGGAGACTTCATCCTATGGTCTGTACATATACATTGCATGCAATCAAAAATCAAAATTATTAAAAATTTTTGAACCTCATCATACAGACTCACTCACCTTTGGTAGATTCTTGACTGCGATGTCAAATACAAGCCACTGGTTCCAGCGAGGGTATCGTGTGAGGGGTACTTCATCGGTGAACTTGGACGAACAGAGCATCTCTCCACCATGGTACACACCCACCTCTATATACAGCACGTCAACCTCTGGGGCAGCATTGCGTAGATTATCAAGACCCACCACACGCACCCTGTGGTCATGTGACAATCATGTGATAAGCACTGACAACATACCAGTACTGGAGTGTGCACAAGTGCTCAGAAAGCAAACAATGAATGCAACTTAATGATGAATAATTTGTCACTGTACATGTATATCAGAGCATGTTATCAGAGCAAAAAAGCAGCATACATGCATGTACATATATGCTGGACAGTTCTCCTAAAAAAAATTCCTTATCAAGAAGATTTAGTATTGGTATACGTGAAATTGCTTGTACTACAGCAAAATCACTTACACCAGCGCACGAGTTTGTCTCATGATGGCCTGAGACTATCAGAAACAATAACAGTGGTTTGCTGATTTGAGAGACTTAGTGATCTTATATTTTGACTACCTATGGACTCTAGTGTGTGGATGTGTCCTGCATGTTTTTGGTATGTACCTGAACTTTCTCTGTATATCCCACATTGACATGGTGAAGACCTGGGTGTGCTCCTTAGAGAGAGCAGAGAGCTCCTCATGAGTACCAGTCAGTCCAGTGGAGTCATCAATCAGGTTAGACTGGATGGGATAAAACAGGATCACAATACAGTGAGACCTCTCTTAATAGCAGACACCTCCATATTATAACGGACAATTAATTTGCTGATGTACACAGCGATACAGTTTGAACCTTCATGTCGGACAAAAGCACTTGCACATTTGCACCGTTATATTTAGAGAGGTTCCACTGTACCAGTCTGAATATCCTTTAAAATTTACAGTGTTCGCAAAAAAGATACTTATTGACTGTGTGACATGCGCTTCCTAACACAGACCTTGCACTAAGGTCGCTGGTAACGGACCCACCACCTTACACTAAGGTACATGTAGGTAGCTGTCAGGTCCACCATGTGATGGTGCTACTAATGGGTGAGTGAGAGAGGTCATGGACTAGGGGAGGGACAGGGCTACTAGTGTACATGTACACGCATGTAATGGACACTTAGATTTCTGAAAAATCTACATAAAATTTGGTTATGACTACCAAAATTTTTGGTCGTGTCATTTTGCCTTTCAATAGACATCACAAGCAGTCACTAATATGCATATGTACTGTCCCTGCATGAGTACTCACATCGGGGATCTGTCTAGGTAGGTCAAGGGAGGTGTCCAGTTTATTGACCAAGGCTAGCTCAACGTCTTGTCTCTTGCTGAGCGCTTTGACAACTTGTGAGAACTGCAGCAACTCATTGTAGCCCTGTATGTAGCTGTTCCTGCCAGCCACCTTGAGAATGAAGTCATCCATTTCACTAGATAACAAGAGAGGGAACATCACACCGACATGTCATAGATAACCATTTAATAACCCATTGATAACCAACCCTTTTAATAACCCTTTGATAATCCTTTTAATAACCCTTTAACAACCCTTTGATAACCCTTTTAATAACCCTTTGACAACCCTATTTGATAACCCTTTAATAATCCTTAAATAATCCTTAATAAACCCTTTTAATAACCCTTTGACAACCCTTTAATAACCCTTTGATAACCCTTTAATAAACCCTTTAATAACCCTTTTAATAACCCGTTTGACAACCCAGTTTCAGTTGCTACTCTGAAACTCTACCGTTTCTAAGTACTAAAGAAGAACTAAAGAACTAACAACTGATGCAAGTGACAAAATATGTACTTTTGAAGGAGGAAAATATATCAATGATGTAAGGGCATGCTGCTATGAATTATTGTGTAAGGAAAGCAAATGTCAAAAACACATTTTTTCTACTCTCTTCGTATGCTCTATTTTATTTTTTTCTACATGTATTTCGAGAGTGACTTCAAGGCAGAGCACTTGGCACAAATATGCTAAAAAAGATGTCTACACTCTACAGCTCATTTGCTGATCTTGTTTGTCATTCATAAAAGCTGATGACATTAAGCTGGAAAGATGTTCTAGTCTACAGCTGTACAGTGTTGCTAACCATTCTTCCGGTAGACCGAGAATCTTCCGTTTATTAGGTTCTGTTGGGAAGGCTAACTCATGTAGCTCGTCACCTGTGATATGCACTGGAGAGATAGAGAGGGAGGGAGGGAGAATGAGAGGAAGGGAGGGAGGGAGGGAGAGAAAGAGAGTGAGAGGAAGGGAGGAGGAGGGAGAGAGAAGGAGAGAGGGAGGAGGAGGAGGGAAAGAGTGAGAGGAAGAGAGAGAGAGGGAGTGAGTGAGAAGAAGGGAGAGAGGAGGAGGGAGAGGTGATGAAGACTCATTATACTACAGTAGATGTTTAGTATAACTTACAGTCAACTTGGAATGTTTTCGATCGACCTGCTTTATAATAGACCTTGACCAGAATTTTTTCTTCCGGACCAATCTAATGCAGATACCACAGATAGGTACATGTATTACAAGAAACCACTAAGTTTGAAGCATCCTTGTACAATTTTTTTATGGGAACTCTAGCTCAAATGAAGCATTTAAAATTTTGAAAATGTTAATTCTGGCGATCTATGTTAGTAACTTTCATGTCCACATGTACCACCATGCATGTATGACTATTTTCTTGTTGAAAGCATGCGAATATAAAAGACAAAGATCAGACGAACCGCTTCTCTGATGTGTGGTGATATTGCTGAATATGTGATTTCAGTCTCCATTGAATACATCATGGGATCCCTAGAGGATACTGCTTGACGGCGAACACTGAGAGAGAGGGAGAGAGAGAGAGGGGGAGAGAGAGGGAGAGAGAGAGAGGGGGAGAGAGAGAGAGAGAGAGAGAGATTGAGGGAGAGAGAGAGAGGGAGAGAGAGAGAGGAAGAGGGAGAGATCGAGGGAGGGAGGAAGGGAGGGAGAGAAGGAGGGAGATAGAGACAGAGAGAGACAGTACAACGTCTAATGAGGGTACTGGTTGAAGGAGTTCGTCAGCCACCACAACTATACAATATGACAGTAGGGACTAAATGGGTGAGAATCGGGGATTTACAGACAAAAACAGGTACGTGTCATGTACAATGGGAATTTGAATGCTGAGGTGTAAGAAATAGTTAGAAACCAACACTTCAAAATTACAGTATGGGTAAATAGAAATCAGAATGGCTAGCAACCAAATTTTTGAAATGCAAAATAATGAATACACGAACAGTAGAATTTAGAAGTGCAATGTGAAGAGTTGAAAGGTTTAAGAGGGTCACATACCCGACCATCTTTCTCCTGGTTGTGTCCAGTTCATCATTGTTTGCAAACTGAAGCTGATAGAGCCCAATACCGATCATTGAGCTGATCGCAATGTTCATGGTCTTCTCTTCTCTGCTCTCATCTCTCTTCTGCTCGACGGTAAGCACACAAGGCGATCTCTTCTCCTGGTGCCATAACTGGGCAACTGTTGAAGTTTGACTATCAAATATAGTCAAGGAAATAAATTCAAATGATGACAAGGATAAAGAGATAGAGAGGTTGAAATATAAAACATTAGATGAAGAGATAAGAGCATAAGATAAGAAGATAAGATATGCACCACAAAGGGATGATTAGGGACTTCGCTTCCTGCCCACTGGAATTTCCCTGATCATGTGGACAACATGCTACATATTTTATTCTCTAAGGGTTTCGAATTTCATATTTTTCAAATCAAACTAGAACTTTCAGTGTTCAATGTGTAAAGCTTCTGAAATAGCACCCAGGAATGAAAATATGTGGAGAGAGAGGGGAGGGAGGGAGGGAGGGAGGGAGGGAAGGAGAGAGGGAGGGAGGGAGAGAGAGAGAGAAAGAGAGAGAGAGAGAGAGAGAGAGGGAGGGAGGGAGGGAGGGAGGGAGGGAGGGAGGGAGGGAGGGAGGGAGAGAGAGAAAATGAGAGAGAGAGAAACGAGAGAGGATAAGCAAAGAGGCTTAAGAGAGTAAGCAGGATACAATATTTGTTGTTCATCGTAGAGCTCGTATGTTTCTTGATTCATTGAGTAAGTGAATGTGTATTTCTCTGAGTCCCATAAGAAGTCAAACTCCTGGATAATGTTGCCTTGCTCTCTGCAATAGAGACAACAAAACAATATTTACATATTTACATGTACACATGCATTGCCCACGGGGGGGGAGGGGGGGGAAGCAATACACGAGTATGTACAGTACTAGGAAGCTGTATAAAGTTTGTTACATCTCACTATACCATCCTGCATACTGTCAATGTAATTCACCAATGGTAAGCTTGCAATAGTTTATGCATTCATTGTACAACGTGTGCAATACCATACAGAGCATAGTGTTTGAATTATCAAGGTATAGAATAGAAAGAAGTGTAGTTTATGTGGACAGACTAACCTCAGTGTGCTCCATAGAGACTCTTTGATCTGTGCTACAGTGTAGTCGCCTGTAGACACACAATCACAAATAATTATGTCTTCAAGTGACAAGTACATTAAACTTGTAATAATTATGACTTGACATTAATTTTAACACTGTCTAGCCTCTCCAGGGCGTCATGAAACAGAAGGGTTCTACCCCTTCGAAACCAGAAACCCTGATTAAAAAGGGGACAACCCATTAAAATTCCCACTAACGTGTATACATGTTAGTGGGAAGGGTGCAGTAAAAACAATCGATTTAAGAGAAATATCGAGTTTTAATCACAAAGCAAAAACGTGAATTAGCCTCTCTCCACGGTCAGGGGTGTGGCTAGTCTACATGTACAGCTGCATCAACATCTTGCCCTTACCTCTGATATCAAGCTCCAGTGTGAGATTGGCAGCGGGTATGAAAAACTGAATCAAAAACATCTGCAAATAGTGCGAGTGGGAGGGAAAAGTAAACTAAAACCGACCAAAACGACAGTGGAAAACTTACTTTGATGTTACCGTACACCTTGGCGGCATGAGTGGGGCTGATGACAACAGAACCAGGTCTTTGCCTACACAGAGAATACAATGATATGACAACACATGTATACACATGCTAAAACCACTATAGTATATCATCAATAGTATCACATACAAGAGTACTACAAAAATAGCGCATTTTGGAAGGTAAAATTTTGGCGGATGACCCAGATTTTACGTTTTGGCGAATTAAATTTTGGCTCCCAGCGCCTGGCTCACGTATTACTGTAATAGAAAAAGCAGATTTTGGCGAATTTTATTTTGGCGAACGCTTGACGATTCGCCAAATTCGCCAAATTTCTAGCTATACAGTACATGTATGTCAAGAAGACTGTGCAGGAAGGATAACACCGATATAAACCAGTTTGGAGCAATGGTGATAAATTTAAATAATATTATTGAAGACCTACTCACTCCATGTGGTCATAGCAATGAAGTTAAATGGTGTACGGGAGTGATTTCCATGTACACACCAATAACATTGTAACCAGTGGTAAAGTTGCATATATATTTTGTTATTTTCGTATTCGGGTATCACAATGAATTCAGTGATGTCTGTTGCGCGGTAATATGTTACGGTAAATGGAAAATTATGATAGCTAATATCTTCAACATGAATAGACTATGGTATGAGAGGGGACTCACGCTCTGATGGTGGTCCTATTGATGGTGCCTTGACTCTGATGAGGCAATACAAGAAGAAAGATCAAAGATGGAAGGAGAGAGAAAGGTTCAAATCAAAGAAGGAAGTTGAAAACTTACCAGTCTATTGATAGGGTCATCACCACTCCCACGCCGACTGTCAACAGCTGCATATATAAAAATAGTAAGAATTGTATCAAAATTGCAGAATACACAATTTTTTAAACATATACGTGTACACATACCAAGTCCTGATGTTCTGCGTGAAGCTAGTCGAACTTTTCTTCCCAATTTCGAATTCTCCTGATTCGGAAACGCGTTTGAGAAATCCGGCTGCTCATCAAACGTGCCGTCAGCGTTCACGATAGGAGTGGGCGGGGTCATTGGAGGCTCTTCCAAATAAGGCGGCACAACAACTTGCGGAGGGACAGGAGAAGACGGAGAAATGAGGAGATCTTCAGACGCTTGTGACAAAGATTCGTGAGTGCTGCTAGGACTGATCGAGTGAAGAAGAGAAGTGTCCGCCGAGTGCTGGCGGGGATGAGAAGGCTGTTGATCAGTAGACGGCTCTGCTTCGGCTACGATGACTTGCATTCGATGCCCAGAGGTAGACGGAGCGGAGGACGGCCGAAGACCACTACGTCGAAGATGCTGGACAGCTTCTGGTAGAGGGAGGACCTCTGAAGTCTGTGAACCTTGAGAGAGAATCGAAGTGGTGTCGTCCGACATTTGTGAGAGAGAGTAAGAGGAGCCGGCAGTAGTAAGAAGTTGTTCGAACATGTCCTCTGCAATGTTGATACTGCCGATGTCAGAGATGGAGAAAGATTCAGGAGAGCGTGCAAGTTGCTGTTGGCCGGGGCTGGTAGAGAGGGAGTAGTCTCTTCTACCGGCTAGGTAGAGCAGAGTGTCCTTGGTCATGCCCTTGGCTTCGAGAGAGATGGAGCGAGTGGGTGGGTAAGGAGGGCGTGACTGAGGCCTGAGAAAAAAACATAAAAGCAAAAGTAAAAAAAAATTTAATAAAAAACACTAAAAAGTGTAGGGATGACTCTTGCAAAAGTAAAGGAACAAGATTAGGCAATACACAATATACATTATACAAATAATTTATATATACAATGGTGATAATAATTATTATGACACTTTCTGCTCTTAAGAGTTTTTGTTAAAAAACAAACTTCACCATCGTTCTACAAAAACACTGCCCTGTTCACAAGAACAGCCGTGGGCACTACCGTGACAGGCAAATCAACAGATGAACAAAGGAACAGAAAGTAGGAAAAGAGTTTGGAAAAGAGTCAAAAGACGTGTGTGTACACCACAGACCCCACGTCTCTCTTTGTGCTAACTGGGTATAACGGACTTTTTCCCAACGTGCTTCCCCACCTAATCAAACAGTATACACATTGTAAAGAGATCTTTCACCAGTATAGTTCCAATATAGTGCATACAAGAGGCAGGGGAAGGGAGGGATTGTTCTAATCACATAACAATATCACTGAGTCACCGATATGGTTGACAAACTGACAATGTTGCAATATACCATGACACACCATCATATGACACATACTGACCAATTGACTAACACATGAACAACACACTGATACAGACAGACTGACAGACAGACAGACAGACAGACAGACAGGCAGGCAGGCAGGCAGGCAGGCAGGCAGAGAGAGAGAGAGAGATGCAAACTGCTTCACTGCTTTGCTGAAGGAAAGTCAGGTGGAAAAGCTACTAACTAGGGAGCCGTGCACCAAGCAAGCACACTGTGTGCTGGTGCTTTGCGGGGACAAAGCTTGAGTAGGCACTAGGCACAGTGGAATACCAGGAGCTCATTATGGCTGTTACAGGAGTACAGTCACTACCCACTGCAGGTGAGGGAACGAGAAGATACAGCCAGTTACCATGCTTCACGGTATAAGACCAGTTACTCATTACACAACAGATAGGTGGGTTTTCAGATGGATAGAAAATCTGAACAGGAGTCTCCTGTCACGATGCAATGAAGGCACCCACACAAACACACAGACAGAGATGTTACTTGGAAATGCACAGCTGAAAATGAGCAGTGACAATTACTTTTCACTTTTAATTGTACAAGATAGTTACAACTAACAGTCTGTTAGCACCCACTCAACAACAATTGGAACAGTTTAGTATCAATTAACACGGAAGTACATTGTGTAAGTACTTAAAAATGTACTCGTGCATTTTTCGTTTCAGTTCAATTCTCTCACTACATGTGACTTCCGCTGAACAAACACACACACACTGACTGAAAGCTAACGCTTCCTGTTGGTCAGACATTCCATTTTTAGGCATCAAAACTGTCAATTTCATAACACCAACAAAAGACCAGATGTAGAAGCACTAGATTGGTTTTAGAGAAGTATTGTCACCAGTGACACTGCTGATGCAACACAAACACGAACACACACACACAAAGCCTCTCTTACTGCCTTGAATGGTCAATGGTCATTTTTGGACATCTGTGCTGCAAGAACCAGGCAAAACATGGAGGTGATATTATGCTACCTCTTGAAGCAAGGATGATACTTCTTCTACTGATGGTACCCCACAATTACAAAATGTACCATTAGCAAACAATGAGAAAGAGCCAGTATGCTTAGCTCTCTAGTACAAGACCAGGTACCTGTTTTACAGAGGGATTTTTGAGCTTGCTGGACAAATGGACAGTTATACCCAGATGTTGGTCTAGTAGATACTTGATTAACTGTAATAATTATGACTACTTTAGTTTCAAAGTTGTTAAACAAATGACCACATGTAAATCATTAATCATAACAATGATGATTTTCACTTAACCATCAACACTCATTGTTGCTAACCATAAACTAACAAAATGAAACCTGAAAATTCTACAAATAAACAATTTGAATGTAGCTTTTCACCAAAATAACATCAGTAGTTTATGTTACTATAAGTAGGCAGCAAATTTAGTAAACCTGCTTTGAAGCCCCCCCCTAAGACAAGGACACCCAGTTTAAATATAGGCACTGCAGCACCACAGTGTTTTAGCTACCCCTGAATTAAGGACAAATTGGGACACTCTGTGAAAGTCCCAAGGTGCCGGATTGGAAGGTTCTTTTGTGCTATCAAGCTATCAGTAACTCTAGTCAGCTGCTTACCCGTAGGTCTCCCTCCGAATTCTGTCCACTTTTGTGTCAATCTCGACCTCCACTGCCGAGCGAAATATCGAGGACTCAAGCACGAGAGTGGGCGTGGTCTGAGAGTCCCCGCTGCTCAAATACGGTATGTTCACTAGCTTTGAGTCGAGAGGAAACGCCAGTTCCTTAGCGTCATCATAGACGCAGAAATCTTGCATGTCGATGAGTTCATCATCAGTCTCAGGCAGACTGAGCAGGCACTTGGACTGTAAAGAAAATGAATCACGTGATCAGAAGTCAAATCACGTGCACTTTACACATACATCAATGAGGATCATAGTTAGTTAGTTACAAAACTGTATTCTACTCTGAAGCACTACTTGATACATTATACACATACAAGACCCGGCTTTTAAGTTTAAAAGGCTAAAGTTCACCTCTAAATCTTTGAGAGTAGCATCGATGAACTCTGCTAGCGTTATCTCTGTGTCGGGAATGGGTATGTCTCCAAACAGTTGCCCCGTGCCCAGACGCAAGCTAACGGTGGCGCTCATGACCACTAGCTGACGCCGGCTAGCACACGAAGACGAATAAACAGAGCTACAGCCAAGGCTTGGATTCCACCACTTAGACAAAGGGGCGTGGTGTAACAAGTGTCAACCCGCCCACCAGAAATGAATGAGCCTGAGCGAGCCTTGACTTTATTCTTCAGAATCAATTTTCCGTAGATATACTGTTAGTGTAGCTTAATTTTCGCGAATGTGATGATGCGAATTAACGTGGCAGTAGTGGAAGCGAGGTGATACAAATCTCGCAAAATGCAAAGCAGTGAAGTTCACGACATCTTTGATATAAAATTATAATTTTTATGAAGTTCAATAACGATGGTGAGATAAGTATATAATCACACCAAGTAATAGATTTCAATATTGGTACAAATAAATAAAATAAACTTCTATCTATAAGAAAGTGTTTTCAGTAGTCTCACAGTTTTCTTCACTCAGTAAAACAATCATCATTATTGATAAGCAGCAACAACGCACACGATTAGCAGTGCTATCGCTACCAGAAACAGAAACAGCACAGTGACCAACACAATTTTGAGGCGAGTGAACGTGTAGCTCAGCCGATGAGAAATCGGCTTCTTCTTCATATGCAACACATGCTGCAGAGGAGTCTGAACGCCCGACATATCCTCCTCTTCTTCTTCACTAAAATTCTCCTCCAGTGCTGACAAATTCAAGTGCATCTTCTTCAGAAGATCGTCTCTCGACTGTTTTTGGTTCACTTCCATTCTCTGTGGTTGACCATTCACTACTATCACAGGACTGTGCCGTGCTGAAGTGGAGATCACGCCTCTACTCGATACTGTCAAATCAGTCATGTCAAACTCAGTCGGTGATAGATAAATCGGCGGTGATTTTGCAAAAGTGAACGGGAGCACAGGCGGTGCTTGAATATGATCACTGTGGCGGAGGACTAGTCCATCTTCAGGTCTGCCTGCCGAGTACAGAACGCCTACAGATGGCGGGTTGGTCTGCGACGAAATAGCAGCGCCTCGATCTCGCTGCTGTTGTGACATTTCTGCATGAAAGACTGATCTGCGCGCTAGTGGAACGCAGCCGACTTTTTATAATATTCCGCGGTTAAAAACATCCCATTCTTATCGCATTCTCCCAGTGAAAATTGAAACGACTTGTTTTTCTAGACTTTTAATTTGCGTTGCGATCATAGCTGACTGACATGAAATATTAACTGTTTCGATACGTCACCGCCAAACCTCGCGCAAAGACAATCGATCGCCAGTGCAGTGTTGGTGACACGACCTGACGCAAGACTGCTTTCCCGCGCAATCTGCCGCGGGGACGAGGTTCTTGTTCTGAGAATGACGTCACCGCTAAGAGCATTGCGTTTGTGTGTTTGTATAGAGAATAGAAGTTGTGATAAAGTGGTTCAATGTTTATTTAAAAATAACAACAAAACAACAGTACATAAAGAATTGGTTCAAAAGTAGCATTTTGAAAACTGGCTACTTGACTAAATAATAATAATAATAAAATTATTATTAATAAAACTTCAGTTTTGATATGACTAAGTTAAAAATGTCGGGAATGTATTTAGGAGCAGTCCATTGTCTGATCATTAACAGCTGATGATTTTAATATCTCTTGATACACCAGTTCTGAGATTGAAGAGAGAGAGAGAGAGGGAGAGAGAGAGAGAGATCTCACGGCAGTACAATTTCAGAAGAAGAGAGTGAGGAATGGACAGGGGAGAGAGAGTGAAATTTAACATACTTCTCCAGCCCTCTTTGTCAACATCTTGTTCTTCTAAGGAGTCATCGTAATAGAGAGCACAGTCAGGCTGAGAGGAGAGAGAGAGAGTGAGAGAGAGAGAAAGAGAGAGTGAGAGAGAGGGAGGGAGCGGGAGGGAGGGGGAGGGAGGGAGGGAGGGAGAGAGAGGGAGAGGGAGAGAGGGAGAGAGAGAGAGAGAGGGAGGGAGGGAGGGAGGGAAGGAGGGAGGGAGAGGGAGAGAGAGGGAGAGGGAGAGAGAGAGAGGGAGAGAGAGAGAGAGGGAGAGAGACAGAGGTCACATCAAAAGTGAGATGATGGTGTAGTATGTATAATGTTCATTCCTCATAATTATGTAATCAAGACGACAACATACACATTACCAAGAACAAAGAGAAATTATGAAACACTGAGAGAGAGAGTCTAGAGATATTCTTGATTGATGAATAATAATAATGAGATATTCTTGATTGATACCATATTCTCGATAGTATAAAGGCATTTTGAAACACTGCTTATTTTATTACAATGTAAAAATCAGTGTTTTATACAAAGCGTGCTTCGCTGGAACTTTATGCAAAATGATAGTATTGAACTTGGGAGCAAATGTGATGGTTGGTTTGTTTCTCTGACTAACCTCATCATCTGGTTGATGGAGCCGTTCAAAGTACGGATGGTCGAGAGCTTCTTTAGCTGACGGCCGTCGATCAGGATCAAGACACAGCAGTTGATCAAGCAGGCTCACAGCTACTGGGTTAGCACCAACAAAATATTCATAGAAATTCTTCTTCGGAAATTGAGGTAACGACCTAATGTAGCGCTGAGCCTGAGAGAGAAAATACAATTATTGAAGATCAAAAATATCGTACTGGTGCATGTTAGGCACTGGTCTTATAATAATCTAGGTGCACCATCTGCTAAGCACAAATTTGCTACAGCTCAAAAGCACCAGACTAATTACTGTGCAATGTTTGAGCGTGTGTATAGTGACAATAATTTAAAGGCAAAAAATATCTGTTGATAAAAATCCACAACTTTCCTATTTCATATTGTGCACTCTCGCTATAACAAATTGGACACTTAGGCAGTAACCTTGTCTTTCTACAACACCTTGTCTATTTACATGTATAATTTATTAGACACATCTTGCATAATATTTTCTATCCTGTGGCAATATAAGCGCATGTGCCCAATAATGCGTCAGTACAGTAATATCGAAATTGAAGAATATTCACAGCAAGTGTGAACTTCAAATGATGCTCTGTGGAGCAGCATGATAACACTGTTATGATTTCAACTCTAGGAGCTTAGCTAAAATGGTTATTTACAAAGAAATGCAGACATTGAGGAGAGGAAAGAAACTAACGTCATCAGAGTCTATCTTTGACATCATCTCTTCATCAGGAGAGCCGCATATTTGAAGGACCATGTTGAGATGATCCCTGTCTGAAGGAATGAGTCAAAGAGACAAAACATAGTTTTATTCCATTTCAGCTCAAAATTGTTTTTACACACTAATATTTATGCAAAATTTTTTATTTTGGTTGAAAAATTTTAGACCTCAATTTTGATATGGTATCCTAATTTTGTACATGAAAAGGATACAGTCATTGCCTGGAAATATCACTTTCCCAGTCAGTAGCTCAGCCATGATGCAGCCAACAGACCAGATATCAACTAGAGAGAGATGATTGAACAAGTACAATTGATGTCATGTCAGGGTTATGGTGGTAACCTTTCTGTCCATAATGCATCCACTGGAGCAGCACTTCAGGTGCTCTCCAATATCGAGTGGTGATGTAGCCTGTCATCTCACCCTTCTTCTTCCTGCCGAGTCCAAGATCGAGAATCTACGAAGAAGATACAAGTCAAAAATGCATGTTTTGGTAATTTAACAGACAGCAGGATTTCATTTAGTATTTGTAGCAAGGGAGCATAGCATATTATATCGATAGACATTGGACATGCACGAGAGAGAGAGAGAGAGAGAGAGAGAGAGAGAGAGAGAGAGAGAGAGAGAGAGAGAGAGAGTGAGAGAGTGAGAGAGTGAGAGAGTGAGAGAGAGAGAGAGAGAGAGAGAGTGAGAGAGAGAGAGAGAGAGAGAGAGAGAGAGAGAGAGAGAGAGAGAGAGAGAGTGAGAGAGTGAGAGAGAGAGAGAGAGAGAGAGAGTGAGAGAGAGAGAGAGAGAGAGAGAGATAGAGAGAGAGAGAGAGAGTTATAGACGTCTGTCAAGAACACTACTGGTAATGATTATAATAATGGTATTGAGAGGGGCAAGAATAAATGAAGGGGATAATTCCTGAAGCAAGAAGACAAGAAGCAAGAAAAAGAGGAATACTAACTTTAACATCGAGATCTGAGCTGATACCAATGTTGCTTGGTTTGAGATCCTAATAGGCAGAAATGTATTATCAGATATACACGGCAGATACATGCAGTATGTATAGTATACACAGTCACTCGCTAGTAATAACTTACTCAAGAACTTGTACAGTACAAATCCATAAATATACAGCATAATCCCAACTACACACATAACATGTACTTACCCGATGTATCACGCCAGCAGAGTGAATATACTAGAGCAGAGAAAGGCAAGAACAAAAACAACGTTTAAAAAGTTGATTATAGCAGCATAATAATTATAGCTACAAAATAATACATAATAATTATAATGTAATTCTAGCAAACATTTCCTTTTAAGACACATCTAATATACCACAAATATGTTAACATTGCAAATGACAGATGCTTTAGAGAATGGTTTGAAGTTTCACAAAATTTAGTCCAAGTTCTCAAGAAGGTGCAGTGCTGGTTAGCAAAGCTATAGATAGTTGTTACCTTTAGTCCTCTCAATATCTGATATATGAGCAGTTTGACCTGTTCGTCAGTGATGGCTTGTATTTTGATGACCTTATCAAGATCTGTCGGCATCAATCCCGTCACAAGATATCTGTACCGAGAAAAAAAAAAAGATCTGAAAGTGAAGGAAATATAGCGTAAAGCATTAAACTGTGTAGATAAAACTGATAGTGCAATGACAGGATGGAATTTTTCGTTCAACTGCTACAACGTCAAGCAGTGATGTAGTAAAGTGGGACAAAAGACCCAGAACCTAGACTGTTGGTTGAAATTCAAAGCTGATGATTGACTTGTCACTAACAATACTACTGAGATATAGAGTATCTACGGTCTATTAGGGATTTGATATGAGTTCTGTTTACAGCCCCATTGGTAGCTAGGCTCGAGGTGATAAAACTAAAAATACATGTGACTTGCGTTGTGTAAACAATAATGTGCATTTCACGTACACATCTTGAAAGTCAGCGTAAGAGTCTGCTGGAGTGAAAACGTCCAACAGCTCAATCACCTGAGAAAAAATAACAGTAGTAGCATTCTTGCTTGGAGAGCGCATAATGTAAACACACACACATTGACATTCTGTCTGGAGAGGAGCTTGAGCAGTTTGACCTCTCTGTACGCTCTCTTAGCGTGCACGTGACTCTGGAACGGTCTGTGGAGCTTCTTGAGCGCCACACGCTGGTTGGTATCCGCGTTCACGGCAGAGCTATACGAGAAAACACCAAACAACAACTTTTAGCTGAAAACACAGTGAACCGCACAGAATGAGCTCACCACACTGTTCCAAAGTTGCCTTGTCCAATAGGTCTGAGGTCTTGATACCGCTCAGGCACGACCCAAGCCGTTCTGTTGAGCTCCGTTCTGTAGAATCCTGGAGGAAGAAATTGCTTGGGGGAGGCCATGTTGTTTACCAGTGGGCGGAGTGAGCAAGTCGTCCCGTACACTTCCGGATAATTGTTTAGCATCCGGATACGTCCGGATAGTTGTGCTGCGAGAAGGATAGAGGTACAAGTCGACAGGAATGGCTGTTTCTTCACCTGACGGGCCTCTTAGGGATGGCTTTCATCGAATAGAGCTATACAAAGCTGTCTGGGACGTTCCTACGCGATACAAGGACCTCAACACGATCGGTACCGGGGCATATGGCACAGTATGGTAAGCCATAGTCACCCTAGTGTGGGCAGTGCTCAGCTGTTATTGTTACCTCTCGTCTTTACCTCTCTAGCTCTGCTCTGGACACTAAGTACGGTATCCGTGTTGCTCTGAAGAAGCTGTCTCGTCCGTTCAGCAGCCAGGTGTATGCAAAGAGGACATATCGCGAGCTACAACTGCTCAAACACATGAAACATGAAAACGTATGATCATATACATGCACTGTACATGCATTGTACATGCACTCAATGCTGTATAGCAGAGAATTTTCATGGACAATGTTTTTACTTGATGGTAGGACCACAAAATGTAATTAGAGCCATGACAACGCTGAAACTGTTGATTCACAAAAAATACTACTAGCCTGCTAAAACTACACTAGCCTGCTAAAACGTTTGCGATTACCCACATGCTGGGGTATGCATGTAGAAGTGTTTTCTGTGTATGTTTTGTGCCCAAACTGTCAAGGTATCAGATCGCATTAGCTAATGTATAGTGTATATGTGTGAGAACCATTTTAATTCTGGTTACAGTCAATGGGTGACTAGCACTTCTGATCAATGTACATGTGCACATCCCGATTGTATGATATAGCAGATAATTTCGCCAGTTAATTTCTGTAAAACATGTGCACCGACATTTTTGTCATATTTATGTCATTTATTGTTTCCAGATCATTGGTTTGTTGGACACATTTGCTTCGTCAGATACCATTGATAGTTTCAAAGACGTGTGAGTTACTACACACACTTACATGCAGTGGAGCACATAGTAGGAAAAATATTTGGTATTTTAGGTGGATGATGAAAATTGGTATAGTATGGGTTAACTCATGTCTACCGAAGCGGTAGAGTTAACCCCTGAAGTTATAGCGTGTACTGCCGAGGTTTCCATGGGTCAACCATTTTGTTGCCCAGGACGCTCGAGAACATGTAGTGCTCTTATGGTTACTAGATGAAGCGTTCAAGGTAGTATGAGCATGTTTGAGACCAATGGATGAAGCTTAGCAGTACAATTTGATGGAGACAGCACTTTCATGTGAAAGCTCATCTCATTAGGTTCAAAACTAATGTTTTTACTTTTCCTATATCTAAAATGGCTAACTGGATGGAAGAAGCCATGTATACTCATAGCTTCTCAGCGTACCTAAAACCAGGTTTGATTGTATGTCGTCTTCATGTAGTTACCTGGTGACTCATCTTATGGGGTCGGATCTCAACAATATTCTCAAGCAACAGCAACTCAGTGATGAACACGTTCAGTTCCTGGTCTACCAGATACTGAGAGGACTGAAGGTGAGTGGTGGGTGTGGTCAGGGGTGTGGTTTACTGTTCTATTCTACCTATACAGTATGTCCACTCGGCAGGCATTGTTCACAGGGTAAGCTCCTGATGTAAAACGTTTCTCAGTGTTTGTCAATTTTGTTCTTTTGTCCACTTTTGACTGACAGTTTGGTAGATAAATTATCTTATACATGT
The DNA here is from genome assembly GCA_964017065.1 of Haliclona indistincta. Classification (NCBI taxonomy): domain Eukaryota; kingdom Metazoa; phylum Porifera; class Demospongiae; order Haplosclerida; family Chalinidae; genus Haliclona; species Haliclona indistincta. The sequence goes on from OZ024789.1 coordinate 2,853,077, forward strand.
CAGTAATTTTGTTAATAATTATTTTGATATGTGTGCTCATTCTTGTGAATGATGGTTAATTTTGTTTACTAGGATCTCAAGCCGAGCAACATTGCAGTTAATGAAGATTGTGAACTGAGGGTAAGTTAGTACATTTACTATTGACTAGACCAACCCGCCCAGTGCATTGGACCAACCCGCCCAGTGCATTAGACCAACCCGCCCAGTGCATTGGACCGACCCGCCCAGTGCATTGGACCGACCCGCCCAGTCCGTTGGAGCAACCCGCCCAGTCCGTTGGAGCAACCCGCCCAGTCCGTTGGACCAACCCGCCCAGTGCGTTGGACCAACCCGCCCAGTGTGTTGGAGCAACCCGCCCAGTGCGTTGGAGCAACCCGCCCAGTGCGTTGGAGCAACCCGCCCAGTGCGTTGGAGCAACCCGCCCAGTGCGTTGGAGCAACCCTCCCAGTGCATTGGACCAACCCGCCCAGTGCATTGGACCAACCCGCCCAGTGCATTTGTGCATGCACATGCATGTACAGTATACACGAACAAGACGAGGTGTTAGAATAGGGTGCATGCTAGTGCTTTGTTTATGAACAAGATTGTTATCATTTACCTGAGCAGCTGTTTTACGTGTATAAAAAGACTACTGTATGATGATGTACCACACTCTGATTCAAACTATGTTTTGTTTAGATTCTTGATTTCGGTCTTGCAAGAGCAACTGACCAGGAGATGACTGGTTATGTAGCCACTCGCTATTGGAGAGCTCCAGAGATCATGCTCAACTGGATGCATTATGGAAAACAAGGTGCGGACGTACTGTAGGACAAGCTTACCATCCAGGCTTTACTCATTTAGTGCTCTATGTTCTGTGTGTGATACATGGTGATCCTGTACATAAATTCTTATAAGAATCTTGCGTGAGACATAAGTCTTTCGTCACATACTGTACACGTGTGACAATGTGATACGAAATTGAGTACATATGGGTAGCTTTAGTTTGTAGGAATATTTTAGTGTTTTACTCACTAAAATATTCCTTATCATGAAAGTATATTGTTTATGGTATAATGTATTGCGGTACAGTGTAACCTCTCTAATATGGACACCGTCGGGACTTCAAAAATCTGTCCTGATTAACGGGGTGTCCTCTTTTTAGGGGTTAAGGTGGCGGGTGCGTATGAATATCATTAATTCTAGATTTTTTTTTCCTTTCTTTTGTTTATCGAATTTTTATTCATGAAAGAGTTACCAAACTTTAGCTGCGTATTAAAGTAAGTATCTACTATATAAATAGAAAGTCTAGAATGTAAAGAACAGCATTTAGTGCGCTGTTCGCCTCTTGCAAGGTGACTGGCCTTCTGTGACGTCTCATTTTCACGAGCTTCGTTTTACAGGAGAAATAATCGTTGTGGAGCTTTGCCTGGCAGTCAGCTTCAGAACTATGCATGGATTACCGGTTATTCAGCTCGTGGGGCCAGTAACCAGTTAGTGGGCACGATCAGGAACCTTCTCCAGAGCGCTACAGAGCGAAGGGACCGACTTGGGCGAACAGAATGCATAGTTTTATAGAGGGGGCAGAGCTAAAGGTCACAGCCGAATACTATCTAAAAATAGCCAAGTATATGGAAACTAGACGTCATAATAGGTTGTGTATTTTTAACGTCCTAGCCATCATCGAGTTTACTTTACTTAGTATACGCGGCACGTGCGCTCTTCCGGCCGGTCACGTATTATTATACTACAAAATTTACTATGAATAATTCGTTATTATAATTATGCACCCACCACCTTAACATATACACTCGTCATTGGTTGGTGCCCACATTTGGTGTCCTTTAAAATGAGGTGTCCTCAATTCAGAGGGTCGGATTAGCGGGGTTCTGCTGTATGTATAATGGTATTAATACTTTCTTTAGTTGATATCTGGTCTGTTGGCTGTATCATGGCTGAGCTGCTGACTGGACAAGTGCTTTTCCCTGGTCAAGATCACATCGATCAGCTCAATCGCATACTACAGATAGTTGGAACACCGGATGAAGATTTCCTGCGCAAAATATCCAGCGACACAGTAAGATCATCCTCTCCTCTCTCTTCTCTATCTTACATGCGCACGTATGATGTATCAGCACTTACATGATAAATTTATGTTGCAGTACAATTCTATAGTACGCATGTCATTGTGTGAAAATATATGATATTGTACACGTGAAAGCTAACGCGTAATGTGTGATAGTATAGAGGATGTGTGTGATCTTGTGAAAAGTATGTATGTACGACACGTTGACATCTCGCAAAATGCATTCATGAAAAGTATTATTACATTATAGTATACAAGAAGTGTTGTTTGATTTGAAGAATTACATATACATGAGTCTATCCACCATTTCCTCTGTGTAGACTGTAAACTAACGATTTATTTTTGATGAGCTATCATTATCCCGAAAATCTGCTCAACTTGATAACAAAAAATTAACTTGACTATCTTACACAAAATTCCCCGCTCCTTGATTCTCATGAAACATGTACCAGTGTTATTCTATAACTTACTTACAACAAATTAATTTTACCGTATGCTTATTCCGCCTTGGAAATGGAAGTGATATAAAAGGATCGAAAGTGTACGTGTGTACTGTAATTAACATCACCAAATATTATTTATTATATTAAAATTCCGCAGTTAAAATACATTTATAATGCACATAATTTTTTAATGTCAGGTTTTATTAATTTAATGGTAGTTGGTCAATTGTTGGTGTTGATTGATCTATAGTTGTTTACAGCTTCTCTCATGTACTCCTCCTCCTGATCAATGTATCTCTCGTAATGTTCTTCCACTATGGCCTGTATGTTGACGTGCCTCTCCCTCTCTCTCAGCTTGTATCGCTTGGCAGCAATAACGAATATTATTAGAAACAGCATTGCCAATGGAGTTGGCACTAGGTAGAAGTAGAATGTGTATTTTTGAGATATTTTGAATAGTTCAGTGTATATGTAGCTACCAAGTGAGCTCCAACCAATTGCAATTATCAATACGCCCATCATTATTCCTCTCATTCTATTTGGTGTCTGTGCCATCGTGAATTCGACTGAACATAATGTAGTCACTCCTGTTCCTAGTCCATTCAATACATCTACTACTAATCCCCAGTAAAGTGGTACTTGATAAGAATCATCAATCATCGTGGTATTGTGCGAAAAATACACAGTAGCAGTCACAGCTGTATTTATCAATGTGCTGACAAAACACAAGGTTAGACCTGCTCCTATCATCTTCAACAAGCTTGGCATATGCTTACGAACCAAAGGATACACAATGAAGCGGTAGACTGGAATGAAGACAAAGCATATAGCACTGATAGTGAAATTTTTCAAACTAGAACCGCACTTGAAATTGGTCTTCTCGATTGCAATGTGACTAATGCCTAATTCGCAGAACAGAATAACTGCATATCCCAATGCTGATATTTGTAAGAGACGAAATATTGTCTTGACGTCCTCCACCTCTTCTTCTGTGAATGGTCCTCCAAACTTGTGCTTCCCAAAGTCAAGACGTGAAGGGTGTTCCTCATCAATGTATGTCAATGCACTGCGAAGTCGAGGGCACTTGTTCTTTCGAGCATAGTTGAGCACTTGAAAGATCAGCTTGATGGGATTGCCAGTTTTGTTGTTAGTGTCTAGCCACTTGTGGTACAGGCAATCCATTATCAGAACAGCTGAGAAACACAGAGTGCCTAAAGCTAGTGAAGTTGTTTGACGAATCTCCCAGAATTGTAGCTGGCTCGGGATCGGTATGCACTTCAGTATATCTTGAAACAGAGCTCCTGCATCTATTCCCCAGTAGTACCACTGTACTGCAGCACTGAGCTGCTCAGCTGATGCTCCTATCATTTGGTCAAGAGCGAATGGTAGCACAATAGCATAAAAGCTGCCAAAGCCAAATGCGCCAATCATTAAACCGACTATTATGAGCACTAGTCCTGGAATTAGAATCCAGTCAAATTGCAGCATCACAAAACCAGCTTGTAGTATTAGAATGGTTAGCATAGACAAGACCAGTCCAACAACAATAGCTCGATATCGTCCAAGCCATGACTCAGCTACCCAACCTGTCCCAGGTAGCAGTATCCAGAGAGTAACATAGACACATTCTATTACAATCTTGAGGTTATCTGGAAGGCTGAGGATAATTGCCAAGTACATAAGCCTGTGTGTTGCATAAAGCAGACCACTCATTACCAACACCAAGAGAGTGCCTCGAGAAAAGAACTTACAGCAGTGCCTAGCCATTTGACTACTACAAAATCCTAGCTCTTCTTGGAGTGCTTCTTGCTAAAACACAGCTTGTAGTTCGTGTTGTACAAACAGCAGTGGCTTGTAGTTAGTGTGTGTTTTAACAGTTCTTTAATCTTAGTAGTCTAACATCATCTTGGTCTTGTATCATTCATGTGGTGTTTACTTTCCTTCTCTTGGTGCTTGTGAAATTGCCTGTTTGTCTACTTTAAACAAGATCAAACATTTTGACTTCTTTTCAAGTCCCAAATACTCAGAATGTCGAGGAAATCCGCCAAATTATTACAAGAATGTTTGAAAACCACAGCAATAGTTCAGTGATCTAAATATATAGCTTCAGCGTGTGTATATAACTCTTTATACGCTGCAGTGTTTTTTTTGGTACATGTACGTTTAATTTCAGGTTGTCGATCGCCCTGATTAACCATAACCTCTCCTTGAGGTGAGCAGTCAGTCTAGTAAAGGTTCAACATTAAAGCATCATTCATGCAGTGGTACCTTGTGATTGGATGATGCTAGCCTATACCACATGTGGGGTGAGCTAGTGACATCAAGCTAAAGATATATTTGCATACAACCTTGACTGAAACTACGAATGCTGTAGTTGGGGGAGGATCCGGAGTTGAGAACTATTTAAACCTCTTAGTCATCAACCATCATGTTCGGAATTAAATCACCACAAAAGTGATCAATAGTCTTTAGCTTCATATTCGTGTGGTACTGCTGATGATGAAAGATCACTAAACCTAGCTGTTGATTTTATGAAGACCAGGCAGGATATCAGAGTACAATAATTGCTTGTTCTACTTACAAAAAACATGAAAAACAGCAACTTAGCACGTCTTTTGTTACTACCGTCCTGACAATTTTAGCGCAACTGGTTGAAAAGAACTAAATTAAATTGTTATATCAAGTTTGTTTGTTATGATCTTATTGAAATGGTCTCTTGTACTTCTCTCATGTACTCCTCCTCCTGGTCAAAGTATCTCTCGTAATGTTCCTCCACTATGGCCTGTATGTTGACGTGCCTCTCCCTCTCTCTCAGCTTGTATCGCTTGGCAACAATAACGAATATTGTGATTAGTACCAGCATTGTCAGTGGAGGTAGTGTCAGGTAGAAATAGAACATAATTCTTAGTGGAATGAATTTGTTCAATATTTTAGTAAAAATACGGCTACCGATTGTACACCAGCCCACTGTAAAAAGCGATATACCAATCATTATTCCTCTCATTCTGTTTGGAGTCTGAGCTATCACAAACTCAAAAAAAATTATTGTCACTACTGCTCCAAGTCCATTGAAGATCTCTATCAATGGTGTCAAGTATAGTGACACTTGATGAGTATCAGGCATTGTGATGTTGTGTGATCTGGAAAAATACACAGTAGCAGTCGCTGTTATATTTATTATCGTGCTAACCAGAATCAAAATCAGACCTGATCCTATCATTTTCAATAAGCTTCGAAGATGCTTACGAGCTAAAGGATACACAATGAATCGGTAGACTGGAATCAAGATGAAGTACATAGCAGTGAGAACTGCAATGTAAGACGTATTTACCCACTTGGAAGCCTTTATTGCGAAGTTATGACTGATACTCAAATCACAGAAGAGTATCCCACATGCCAACATTATTAATGACGTAAGACGAAATATTGTCTTGACATCCTCCACCTCTTCTTCTGTGAATGGTCCTCCAAACTTGTGCTTCCCAAAGTCAAGACGTGAAGGGTGTTCCTCATCTATGTATGCACTGCGAAGTCGAGGGCACTTGTTCTTTCGAGCATAGTTGAGCACTTGAAAGATCAGCTTGATGGGATTGCCAGTTTTGTTGTTAGTGTCTAACCGCTTGTGGTACAGGCAGTCCATTATCAGAACAGCTGAGAAACATAGAGTGCCTATAGCTAGGAACACTGTTTGTCGAAATTTCCAGGGCTGGAGCAGGTTTGGGATTGGAACGCACTGAAGAATGTTCTTAAACAGATATCCAGCAGTAACCCCCCAAGAGTACCAATGTACTGCAGCACCGAGCTGCTCAGCTGATGCTCCTATCATTTGATCGAGAGCAAACGGTAGCATAATGCTTCCAATGCCAAGAGTGCTGACTATCATGCCAACAGCTATCAGTGCAAATACTGGAATTGGAGTCCAGTCAAATTGTAGCATTACAAAAGCAATTTGTGTTGTTAGAATAGTTACTGCAGACAAGACCAGTCCAACAACAATAGCTCGATATCGTCCAAGCCATGACTCAGCTACCCAGCTTGTCACAGGTAGTAGTATCCAGGAGACAACATGTGTATATTCCAATGCTCTTCCAAACTTTTCGGGAACACTAAGACCAATAGCTGCATACAAGAACCAGTGTGCTGCATACAGTAGACCACTCATGACCAACACTAAGGCAGTGGCTCGAGGAAAGAACTGGTAGTAACAGCATTTAGCCATGATTACACAAATTTCCACATGAACACACGTCTGTAACTGCTCTTGCATGAATTTAGCTGCTAATATATCGTTTCCTTTGATGGTTTAGATGTATTTTTGCTCTTGAAGGACTTTCTTTGAGGAAGTATTGTGATGTTAATCTGTGTTGGATTACATGTGGTATGTGAGTAATAGTTACTAAACTCACATCCCGAGTGTCCATTCATCCACGCTTCGTCCTTCCTGTTTTCAGCTAAAACAAGTGAGCGTTCAGCCAAAGCCATGATCTCTGTCTTATGCGGCCACAAAAACCTCAGATTTTGAGAACGCTCCTTCCCCTTATACGCTCCTGACTTCATATTGCCCACCTTGTCATCTTATAGCTTGTAGTCTTTATCCAAAAAAATAACTATCAGCTGTTTAGTTTGCTGAAGCTATTGTATGCTACAGTATCATGTGTTTGAAATCACTACATCGTGTCTATCAACTATAAAAACCTTTCATGTTTTAATCTAATCAGTAACATGTCCAGATTAGTGTGTTTGTACAATATCATCGTGCTGAAGAGGAAAGATCACTAGACTTGTTGGCATTATGAAGACTAGGCAGCATGAAATAATTTGTTATACCAAATTATTTTAAAGAGGTATAACGGCTAATTGTAGTGATTAGTTTACTTAGTACTGTGCAGCAGTGCCTAGCCATTAGACTACTACAAAATCCTAGCTCTTCTTGAAGTGCTTCTTGGAACTGAAACACAGCTTGTAGTTCGTATTGTACAAACAGCAGCGGCTTGTAGTTCGTGTGTGTTTTAACAGTTCTTTAATCTTAGTAGTCCAGCATCATCTTGGTCTTGTATCATTCATGTTGTGTTTACTTTCCTTCTCTTGGTGCTTGTGAAATCCTCTTAACATATACTTTTAACAAGATCGAACATTTTGACTTCTTTTCAAGTCCCAAATACTCAGAATGTCGAGGAAATCCGCCAATATTTTTACAAGAATGTTTTGAAAGCACAGCAATAGTTCAGTGATCTAAATAAATATAGCTTCAGCGTGTGTATATAACTCTTTAGACCATATTTCAATGTAATTCTGCAATTTGATTGGTCGGCCATGGTTGTTCTAAATCAAGTAGACCACCGCTAGTGAATTTACTACTTTACTAAGAACACCTTTAATTAACCACATCGTTAATAACCATAACAAAATGGTGTTGTCGAAAAACGCACGCGGGTTTACACTGCCATCATTTGAAAATGGGCTGTCGCTTCACTCTGGGAAGTTCTCTGGGCTCTCTACCACCTCGAGTGCTTCTTTTGCTTAAGCACGGGTATGGTCTAAACACCTCAGACTACAGATTCTCAGTGCCTACGAAATTTATTAGCTCACCTTGGAAACAGAAATAGACATATCATCCTTGTGATTATGATGCTAGCCTATACCACAAGCTACTGACATCAAGCTAAAAATATTTTTGCATACAACCTTGACTGAAAGTACGTATGCTGTAGTTGGTATCCTTTAGGATCCGGAATTGAGACTAATTAAAGCTCGTTTATCTTGAGTCCATCAACCATTATGTTTAGAATTAAATCATCAAAAAGTGATCAATAGTTGTTAGCCCCATATTCGTGTTGCACTGCTGAAGAGGAAAGATCACCAAACTTATTGATATTATGAAGACTCATATTACAATAATTGCTTGTTCTACTAAAAAAAGAAAAGGAACAAATGAATACGAACAAATTATTATTGCGTCTTTATTTACTACTGTACTGACAATTTTAGTGCATCTGTTTGAATTAAATTCTTATACTGTTATGATCTTATTGAAATGGTTTCTTCTTTTTCTCTCATGTACTCCTCCTCCTGGTCAAAGTATCTCTCGTAATGTTCCTCTACTATGGCCTGTATGTTGACGTGCCTCTCCCTCTCTCTCAGCTTGTATCGCTTGGCAACGATAACGAATATTGTGATTAGTGTCAGCATTGCTGATAGAGGTAGTGTTAAGTAAAGATAGAACATAATACTTTCTGGAATGCACTTGTTCAGTGTTCCAGTAAAAAGATGGCTACCATGAGTGCTCAAGCCGATTGTAAACAGCACTACTCCCATCATTATTCCTCTCATTCTGTTTGGAGTCTGAGCCATAGTAAATTCAAAAGAGTACATCATTGCCATTCCTGTGCCTAGTCCACTTAAAAACTCGACTACTATTATCCAGTACAGTGACATTTGAGGAGTATCAGGCATTGTGATGTTGTGGGATTGTTTTGAAAAATGCTCATCACTGAAAACAGCTGTGAATGTTACTGTGCTAATAAAACACAAAGCCAGGCCTGCACCTGTCATTTTTAACAAGCTTGGAATGCGCTTACGAACTAAAGGATACACAATGAAGCGATAGACTGGAATCAAGACGAAAGCCAATGCCGTAATATTAATATTGATCACAATTTGTGAAGGTGCGCTCTTGTAAGTATTATTAGCTAAAATAGGACTGACTGCGAACTCACTGAAGAAAATCACTCCATATGCTAACACTATTAACGGTGTGAGACGAAAGACTGTTTTGACATCCTCCACCTCTTCTTCTGTGAATGGTCCTCCAAACTTGTGCTTCCCAAAGTCAAGACGTGAAGGGTGTTCCTCATCAATGTATGTTAATGCACTGCGAAGTCGAGGGCACTTGTTCTTTCGAGCATAGTTGAGCACTTGAAAGATCAGCTTGATGGGATTGCCGGTTTTGTTGTTAGTGTCTAGCCACTTGTGGTACAGGCAGTCCATTATCAGAACAGGTGGAAAACACAGTGTTCCTATAGTGAGGAAGATTACTGAAAGAATTTCCTTGTGCTGGAGCCGGTTTGGGATTGGAACACACTCAAGTATTTCTTCTAACAGGTCTCCAGTAACAAACCCCCAACAGTACCATTGTACTACAGCACTGAGCTGCTCAGCTGATGCTCCTATCATTTGATCAAGAGCGAAAGGTAGCATAATAGTATAGAAGCTGCCAATACCAAATGTGCCTATCAGTAAACCCGTGGAAAACAATGTAATTGCTGGAATTTGAGTCCATTCAAATTGCAGCATTACAAAAACAGCTTGTAGTGTTAGAATGAGTGCAAAAGACAAGATCAATCCAACAACAATAGCTCGATATCGTCCAAGCCATGACTCAGCTACCCAGCCTGTCACAGGTAGCAATACCCAGAAGACAACATGTACATAACCCGAAGGCCTTTCATACTCATCAGGAAGAATTGAAGCAATGGATGCATATAAGAACCAGTGTACTGCATACAGTAGACCACTCATGACCAACACTAAGGCAGTGGCTCGAGGAAAGAACTGGTAGTAACAGCATTTAGCCATGATTACACAAATTTCCACATGAACACACGTCTGGAACTGCTCTTCAATGAATTTAGCTGCTAATATAGCGTTTCCTTTGATGGTATAGATGTATTTTTGCTGTTGAAGGACTTTCTTTGATGAAGTATTATGATGTTAATCTGTGTTGGATTACATGTGGTATGTGAGTAGTAGTTACTAAACTCACAACCTGAGTGTAATTTTATAGGAAGCAAATTGTACTACAGAATATGATACTCACATTACTCAGCTTGTTATGCTCAATTGAATACTTTATACAGTCAATACCAATCCTTAGTAGTCTTACTTGGTACACACTGTATTTTAACAGTTTTTATTTTTGTGCAAGTGCCTGGTGTAGCCGATGGGTCTGGCAATGCTATAATAATATGTTGGCAGAGCATGTCGATGTCCACTATGCCCGTCCACGTGGAGCCGCCACGAACCATTGCTAGTCACAAGCCCCGTATGCGTTTGCTGACCTCAAGGAATCCTACAGTATATTGGAGTCTAGTCAATTGCAGCATTATAAACCGGCTTGTGTTGTTAGAACAGTTGTCGAAGACAAGACCAGTCCAACAACAATAGCTCGATATCGTCCAAGCCATGACTCAGCTACCCGTCCTATCACAGGTAGCAGTATCCTGTAAGAGACATGTGCTTTATTTTAATGCTCTTTCAAACTTTTCGTGATGACTAAGAGCAATAGCTGCACACAAAAACCAGTGTACTGCATACAGTAGACCACTCATGAGCAACACCAAGGTAGTACCTCAGGTAAGAACTGGTAGTAACAGCATTTAGCCATGATTGCCGACAGTTTTACTTTGAACACACGTTTGAATCGTTTCCTTTGTTGGTTTAGATGTACTTTTGCTGTTGAAGGACTTTCTTTAGTGAAGTACAATGTACTTGTGATGGTCATCTTTTCTTAGAATTATGTGTGGTATAATTATGATTGGTAGTTACTAAACTCACAACCCGAGTGTAATTTTAAGTGTAGATTATAAGCGTATCTCATTGATCTTATACATACACAAGAAATTAAAAAGATTCCTATCGAAATCAAAAGGATGTAGTGATGAAGAAATCTACCACTGGTTCGCAATGTAAACCAACAAGGAACAAGCATATAGAATGGTAACACGATTGACTTGCTAACAGACCATAGATCCCTACATCAGTGGCTGCTGTGGCCAGACTATAGCTAGTTAAGCTATTTACTGTTGACTGACACTTTGAATAGAATTCAGCTTGTGACAAAATATTGATCTCATGTACAGCCACTGATGTAGGGATCTATGGTCTGTTAGCAAGTCAATCGTGTTACCATTCTATATGCTTGTTCCTTGTTGGTTTACATTGCGAACCAGTGGTAGATTTCTTCATCACTACATCCTTTTGATTTCGATAGAAATCTTTTTAATTTCTTGTTTGTGTCCTTTTTTCTTTTTCAGTGAAGTGCAGTTCAATATCATGCATGTACGGAGAAGTCTTTGTTTCCACCATTAGTTTAGTATTCCTGTTGTTGATGGCTATTCTTAAACTTGTAGCTAAAATTGTTAAGCTGTACGTATCAGGTCTGCCTAGTCGCCTACGCATAGATGCAGTTCATACGAGCCCCGCCCACACTTGCCTATACGGCGGTTATAATTATCTGGCAAGTGCAGAATGGCGATCCTACACGAGCTTACCGTTCTTCGAAGACTCCAGACAAATGCCGGGTGTGTGTTCTCCGTGATAGTGATCCACACGGCGCAGCGATACTTTAGCTGCTTGGTCACGTGCGCTACCCATTGCTTGGTCACGTGCGTATTGCGCAATCACATGTACAATAATGGCGTCTAACACTAAGCTGACAATGGATCACGATCGAGAAATCGCGGAACTTAGATCGCCGTTACGCTAAAAACAAAGCTCAAAAGGCACATGCCAGGAGAATTTCACTACTGTTCGTGGATGTTTTGGTCTCGGCACTGCTCGCGTAAAGGCACTAGGCGAGTGGAAGAAAGAAAGAAAGAAAGAAAGGAAGGAAGGAAGGAAGGAAGGAAGGAAGGAAGGAAGGAAGGAAGGAAGGAAGGAAGGAAGGAAGGAAGGAAGGAAGGAAGGAAGGAAGGAAGGAAGAAGAAAGAAGAAAACGTAGATGACGAAACTCGATTTTCACCGTTTTCAGGTTCGTCACTTTAGTAACAATTTCGAGCAATCTCCTTGCTACTGTAAGATGGGGCAACGCCAGAGAGCAGATCTAAGTGTCTAAAGACGTATAAAATTCAACACCAGGCGAAATATCAGCGTTTGAACGCTAAAAGAAAATTAAAAAGATTTCTATCGAAATCAATAGGATGTAGGGTTGTGAAATCTACCACTGGTCCACAATGTGAACTAACAAGGAACAAGCATGGAATGGTAACACGATTGACTTGCTAACAGACCATAGATCCCTACATCAGTGGCTGCTGTGGTTGACTGTAGCTAATACAGCTATAGTTGCTGTTGACTGACACCAGATGTGCATTCAGCTTGTGACAAAAATATTGATCTTATGTACAGCCACTGATGTAGGGATCTATGGTCTGTTAGCAAGTCAATCGTGTTACCATTCCATGCTTGTTCCTTGTTAGTTCACATTGTGGACCAGTGGTAGATTTCACAACCCTACATCCTATTGATTTCGATAGAAATCTTTTTAATTTTCTTGTTTGTGTCCCTTTTTAGTGCAGTGCAGTTCATCGCACGTGCTGAGCCATCTTTGTTTCCACCATTGGTTTAGTTTTCCTGTTGTTGATGGCTTTTCTTTATTATTAACAATTTTAAACTTGTAGCAAAAAATAATTGTTATGCTTATCAGCTCGCCTACGCATACGAGCCCCGCCCACACTAGTTTGTACATACATGTAGACCTGTACGGCTGTCATAATTATCTGGCAAGTGCAGAATGGTGATCCTATAGCTTTCCGTTCTTCGAAGACTCCAGACAGATAATGTGTTCTTCGTGATCCATACGGCGTGGCCTTATACTCAAGCTAGTGCTTGGTCACGTGCGCTAACCACTGCTTGGTCACGTGCGTATTGTGCAATCACAATAATGGCGTCTTACACTTAGCTGACAATGGATCACGATCGAGGAATCGCGGAAGTTATATCACCGTTTCGCTAAAAACTAAGTTCAAAAGGCACATGCCAGGAGAATTTCACGACTGTTCAAGGGTGTTTTGGTCTCGTCACTGCTCACATAAAGGTGCTAGGCGAGTGGAAGAAAGAAGAAAACGAAGATGACAAAACTCGATTTTCACCGTATTCAGGTTCGTCACTTTAGTAACAATTTCGAGCGATCTCCTTGCTATTGTAAGATGGGGCAACGCCAGATAGCAGATTTAAGTGTCTTTGGATGTATAAAATTCATCACCAGGCGAAATATCAGCGTTTGAACGCTAATACATTGTATGTAGCTGCCATCTTGTTTTCTCGTTCAACCCTACATAGGGAGGCACTACCGTGCCTCCCTAATACATTGTATGTAGCCGCCATCTTGTTTTCTCGTTCATCCCTACATAGGGAGTCACTACCGTGCCTCCCTAATATCTACTGGACAGCTCATTATGATTCTAGTGCAGCTTCTATTCCTCCTGTATGTCTTGTAGTGGCTGTTTGATGAGTATTGCCCACATTGTCATCGTGTAATTTATGATCTGCTTCAAAAATTAATAGTTCATCAAGCTTTAATCAAACTTAGCTTGAACTATAATTATTGTAAGCTACGATATGATCATACGATTTGAAATCACTAAATTGTGTCTGTTAACCGTAAAACCTTTACATGTCATAATTATTTTTAAGAGAATTTATTCCGAAAAAATGACCACATTGTTGTATTAGTATGTTGATTGAAATGTCATTGTGCTGTGCTGAAGATGGGACATGTTCATATGTTGATGTTGAGAACAATAATTGTTTGTTATGGTAAAAAAAGCAAATTGACATAATTAGTCTTTCTTTTTCTAGTAATGACAATTTATTATAATTGCTGTTCCTTAATAGTTCATTGATTCTCTAGTTTTTCTAGCAAACTAAAATCATTATCTTTTCATTTTATGGAAATGGCTGTGTTTACTTCTCTCATGTACTCCTCCTCCTGGTCAAAGTATCTCTCGTAATGTTCCTCCACTATGGCCTGTATGTTGACATGCCTCTTCCTCTCTCTCAGCTTGTATCGCTTGGCAACAATAACGAAAACTATGGTTAGTATTAGCATTGCTGGTAGAGGTAGTGCTAAGTACTTCGCTAACATTCCAGTGAAAAATGGCTACCGACAGTGCTCCAGCCAATTGTAAACAGCACCACTTCCATCATTATTCCTCTCATTCTGTTTGGAGTCTGAGCCATAGTAAACTCAAAAGAATGCATCATTGGCATTCCTGTACCAAGTCCATTTAAGAACTCTACAACTACTATCCAGTACAGTGACATTTGAGGAGTATCAGGCATTGTGATGTTGTGTGATTGTTTTGGAAAATGTTCAACACCGAATACGACTGTGAATATTACTGTGCCGACAAAACACAAAACCAGACCTGCACCTGTCATTTTTAACAAGCTTGGAATACACTTACGAACTTAAGGATACAATATTAAGCGATAGACTGGAATCAACGTGAAAGACAATTACGTAATATTAATAGTGATAATAATTTGTGAAGGTGCGCACCTGTAAGTATTATTAGCTAAGATAGGACTGACTGCGAAGTATTATGATGTTAATCTGTGTTGGATTACTGTGAGTAGTAGTTACTAAACTCACAGCCTGAGTGTAATTTTATAGGAAGCAAACTGTACTACAGAATAATACTCAGATTCTTATGCTCAATTGAATACTTCATACAATGCCAATCGTCAGTAGTCTTTCTTGGTACAAATTTATTAGCAGTTATTTTGTGATTTTATATCTCCCAGTTGGCTGAAGCTATTGTTTGCAACAGTATCTCTATCCTTTCGGATTCTGGATTTCAAATCGTGTTCAAGAGAATGTACATGTATATCTGGTCAACCAACCTCAAAAAAATTCATTTTATAAAGAAAATAATAGCAAAAAATTATAGTATTTGTTGTTAGGATATCAACTTCATATTAGTAGTGCTGTACTGACTCATGTTGATACATAATTATGACATAATTATTATTATTATTAAGAGTTGGCGAAATACAAACAAAAACTGGAAAAACAACAAAGTAATTCTATAATAATTAATCTTTTTATTGCTACTGACAATGACAATAAATTATTTTTAATATCTCATAATTCAGTAAGAGTGAAGATTCTAAACCAAGATCATAATCTTCTGAAAATAGCTGCAGCTTCTCTCATGTACTCCTCCTCCTGGTTAAAGTATCTCTCGTAATGTTCCTCCACTATGACCTGTATGTTGACGTGCCTCTCCCTCTCTCTCAGCTTGTATCGCTTTGCAACAATCACAAAAATTATTGTTAGTGTCAGCATTGCTGGTAGAGGTAGTGCTAAGTAGAGATAGAACATAGTACTTTGTGGAATGTACTTGTTCAGTGTTCTAGTAAAAAGATGGCTACCATGAGTGCTCAAGCCGATTGTAAACAGCACTACTCCCATCATTATTCCTCTCATTCTGTTTGGAGTCTGAGCCATAGTAAATTCAAAAGAGTACATCATTGCCATTCCTGTACCAAGTCCATTTAAGAACTCTACAACTACTATCCAGTATAGTGACATTTGAGGAGTATCAGGCATTGTGATGTTGTGTGATTGTTCTGAGAAATGTTCAACACCGAATACAGCTGTGAATATTACTGTGCTAATAAAACATAAAACAAGGCCAGCACCTGTCATTTTTAACAAGCTTGGAATGCGCTTACGAACTAAAGGATACACAATGAAGCGATACACTGGAATCAACGTGAAAGCCAATGCCGTAATATTCATAGTCATCACAATTTGTGAAGGTGCGCACTTGAAAGTATTATTAGCTAAGATAGGACTGACTGCGAACTCACAGAAGAAAATTACTCCATATGCTAGCACTATTAATGGTGTGAGACGAAAGACTGTTTTGACATCCTCCACTTCTTCTTCTGTGAATGGTCCTCCAAACTTGTGCTTCCCAAAGTCAAGACGTGAAGGGTGTTCCTCATCAATGTATGTCAATGCACTGCGAAGTCTAGGACACTTGTTCTTTCGAGCATAGTTGAGCACTTGAAAGATCAGCTTGATGGGATTGCCAGTTTTGTTGTTAGTGTCTAGCCACTTGTGATACAGGCAGTCCATTATCAGAACAGCTGAGAAACACAGTGTTCCTATAGCGAGGAAGACTACTGAATGAATTTCCATGTGTTGGAGCTGGTTTGGGATTGGAACACACTCAAGTATTTCTTCTAACAGGTCTCCAATGCCAAAGCCCCAATAGTACCACTGTACTGCAGCACTGAGCTGCTCAGCTGATGCTCCTATCATTTGGTCAAGAGCGAAAGGTAGCATAATGGTATAAAAGCTCCCAATACCAAATGTGCCTATCAGCAAACCCGTGAAAAGCAGTATTATTGCTGCAATCGTAGTCCATTCAGATTGCAGCATTACAAAACCAGCCTGTGTTGTTAGAATGAATACTAAAGACAAGACCAGTCCAGCAACAATAGCTCGATATCGTCCAAGCCATGACTCAGCTATCCAGCCTGTCACAGGTAGCAATACCCAGGAGACAACATGTGCATAGTCCGAAGGTCTTTTAAACTCATCAGGAACAATTAAAGTTATTGCTGCATATAATAACCAGTGTACTGCATACAGTAGACCACTCATGACCAACACTAAGGCAGCGCCTCGAGAAAAGAACTGGTAGTAACAGCATTTAGCCATGATTAATCAAATTTCCACATGAGCACACGTCTGAAACTGCTCTTGCATGAGTTTAGCTGCTAATATATCGTTTCCTTTGTTGGTTTAGATGTATTTTTGCTGTTGAATGACTTTCTTTGAGGAAGTATTGTGATGTTAGTCTGTGTTGGATTACATGTGGTATGTGAGTAGTAGTTACTAAACTCACAACCTGAGTGTAATTTTATAGGAAGCAAATTGTACTACAGAATATTATCCTCAGCTTCTTATGCTCAATTGAATACTTCAAATACAGTCAATACCAATCCTCAGTAGTCTTTCTTGGTACACACTGTATTTTATCAGTTAATATGTGATTTTATGTTTCTACAAGGGCCTACTGTAGCCGAGGTGTCTGGCAATGCTATAATAATGTGTTGGCAGATCGTGTCGATGTCCACTATGCCCGTCCACGTCGAGCCACCACGAATCATCACTTAGCCAAGCACACAGTATGTGTTTGCTGAGCTCAAGGAATCCTACAGTATATTGGAATCCAGTCAAATTGCATTGCAGCATTATAAAACCTGCTTGTGTTGTTATGCCTCGGTGGGCGGAGCCACGAGGCATACAGTAATCGTGGTGTCAGTCATTCTGTCAGTCAGTCTGTCGCAACGATTTCTCGTAGCTCGCTGAAAACTAATCGCTGAAACAAGCAACACGGGTAGAAATCGATACTTGCTCGGATTTGAATTTTCAGAAGTTTGATTTTAAAGCTTAGTGCGTATCTTACCGTGTGAATTGCTCACGGCTGGTTAGGTTTTGTAGCGCACGCTAAAAGTTAAGCTCTGAAACTAGCAATGCAATTAGAACACGGTATTATCTCGCTTTCGAACATGTTAAAACTTTATACGAAGCTTAGTTCGTGAGTTATGGCGCTATTTGTTCACCGTTGCTGGCGATCTGGACTTCTCCACTGGAGGCAAACTTGCTGTCCACAGTTGACTGCCTAGAAGCTGATAGGTTAGAATTTACTACAGGTTAGCAGCGCAGGTCAAGATAAATTATTATGTAAGCAAGCTATGGAGCTATCTCGCTCGTGGTATGCGTGTAACAGCTGTGCTGTGCTAGGCACTGTAGACACGCCCAGTTGAATTGTGGTTAGCACTGATTGGCTTCTGATTGCAAAACTAAAGCACTGCATTGTGATTGCTGTACAGAAATCCTGTATACATGCATCTGCAGTTGCTGTGTTTGTGGAATGGTGGATAGTTGTGTGAGTTGTGGATAATGTGTCATTCCACCGAGGCATCTGCACCTTAGGTGCTTCATTCGAACAGTTGTCGAAGACAAGACCAGTCCATCAACAATAGCTCAATATCGTCCAAGCCATGACTCAGCTACCCGGCCTATCACAGGTAGCAGTATCCTGTAAGAGACATGTGCTTTATTTTAATGCTCTTCCAAACTTTTCGTGAAGACTAAGAGCATTAGCTGCACACAAAAACCAGTGTACTGCATACAGTAGACCACTCATGAGGAACACTAAGGTAGTACCTCAGGAAAGAACTGGTAGTAACAGCATTTAGCCATGATTGCCGACAGTTTTACTTTGAACACACGTTTGAATCGTTTCCTTTGTTGGTTTAGATGTATTTTTGCTGTTGAAGGACTTTCTTTGGTGAAGTACTTGTGATGGTCATCTTTTCTTAGAAGTATGTGTGGTATATGATTGGTAGTTACTAAACTCACAACCCGAGTGTAATTTTAAGTGTAGATTATAAGCGTATCAGATTGATCTTATACATACATATCTACTGGACAGCTCATTATGATTCTAGTGCAGCTTCTCTTCCTCCTGTGTGTCTTGTGGCTGTTTGATGAGTATTTCCCACATTGTCATCGTGTAATTTATGCTCTGCTTCAAAAATAGTTCATCAAGCTTTAATCAAACTCAGCTGCAACTACAGTAATTATTGCAAGCTACAATATATGGACATACCATTTCGTGTCCTGTATTTGAAATCACTAAAATTAATTGTGTCTGTTGACCATAAAACCTTTTCATGTCATAATTATTATAAGACAATTTACTTAGCACCAAAAATGACCACATTGTTGTGTTAATATGTTGATTAAAATGTCATTGTGCTGTACTGAAGATGGGACATCACTCAACATGTTAATAATGTTGTTGTTACGAAAAATAGCGAGTAGATCAGAGAACAATAATTGTTTGTTATGGTAAAAAAGCAAATTGATTAGTCTTTCTTTTTCTAGTAATGACAATTAAGTTTATTATATTATTTGCTGTTCATAAATACAGTTTGTAGTTCATTGATTCTCAAGTTTTTTTGCAAACCAAAATCATTTTCCTTTTATTTTATGGAAATGGCTGTGTTTACTTCTCTCATGTACTCCTCCTCCTGGTCAAAGTATCTCTCGTAATGTTCCTCCACTATGGCCTGTATGTTGACGTGCCTCTCCCTCTCCCTCAGCTTGTATCGCTTGGCAACAATGACAAATATTATGGTCAGTGTCAGCATTGCCGGTAGAGGTAGTGCTAAGTAGAGATAGAACATAATACTTTCTGGAATATACTTCCCTAACATTCCGGTAAAAAAATGACTACCAACAGTGCTCCAGCCGATTGTAAACAGCACCACTCCCATCATTATTCCTCTCATTCTGTTTGGAGTCTGAGCCATAGTAAACTCAAAACAATACATCATTGCCATTCCTGAGCCAAATCCATTTAGAAACTCGACTAATACTATCCAGTACAGTGACATTTGAGGAGTATCAGGCATTGTGATGTTGTGTGATTGTTCTGAGAAATGTTCAACACCGAATACAGCTGTGAATATTACTGTGCCGACAAAACAAAAAACAAGGCCAGCACCTGTCAGTTTTAACAAGCTTGGAATACACTTGCGAACTAAAGGATACAATATTAAGCGATAGACTGGAATCAAAATGAAAGCCAATGCCGTAATATTGATATCGACAACTAAATGAGCAGGCACACTCTTATTACCTAAGATAGGAGTGACTGCACACTCACAGAAGAAAATCACTCCATATGGTAGCACTAGTAATGGTATAAGACGAAAGATGGTCTTGACATCCTCCACCTCTTCTTCTGTGAATGGTCCTCCAAACTTGTGCTTCCCAAAGTCAAGACGTGAAGGGTGTTCCTCATCAATGTATGTCAATGCACTGCGAAGTCGAGGGCACTTGTTCTTTCGAGCATAGTTGAGCACTTGAAAGATCAGCTTGATGGGATTGCCAGTTTTGTTGTTAGTGTCTAGCCACTTGTGATATAGACAGTCCATTATTGGAACAGCTGAGAAACACAGTGTTCCTATAGTGAGAAAGATGACCGGAAGGTATTGGAGCTGGTGAGGAATTGGAACAAACTCAAGTACTTCTTCTAAAAGGTCTCCAACTCCAACCCCCCAACAGTACCACTGTACTACAGCACTGAGCTGCTCAGCTGATGCCCCTATCATTTGGTCAAGAGCGAATGGTAGCATAATAGTATAGAAGCTACCAAAACTAAATGTGCCTAACAGCAAACCCGTGACAAGCAGTGTAATTGCTGGAATTGGAGTCCATTCAAATTGTAGCATTACAAAACCAGCTTGTGCTATTAGAACAGTTACCAAAGACAAGACCAGTCCAACAACAATAGCTCGATATCGTCCAAGCCATGACTCAGCTACCCAGCCTGTCACAGGTAGCAATACCCAGGAGACAACATGTGCATAGTCCGAAGGCCTTTCATACTCATCAGGAAGAATTGAAGCAATGGCTGCATATATGAACCAGTGTACTGCATACAGTAGACCACTCATGACCAACACTAAGGCAGTGGCTCGGGGAAAGAACTGGTAGTAACAGCATTTAGCCATGATTACACAAATTTCCACATGGACACATTGTGTGGAACTGCTTTTGCATGAATTTAGCTGTATCGTTTCCTTTGTTGGTTTAGATGTATTTTTGCTGTTGAAGGACTTTCCTTGAGGAAGTATTGTGATGTTAATCTGTGTTGGATTACATGTGGTATGTGTGTAGTAGTTACTAAACTCACAACCTGAGTGTAACTGTATGTTGACCTGCTGTAGAGGGAAGATCACTAAACCTGTTGATTTTATGAAGACCTGGCAGGATATCAGAGTGCAATAATTGATTTTTTTACAAACAAAATCAAGTAAAACAATAAAATTTATTTGAAAATTTCTCTTTTATCTACATGTACTACTGCACTGACAATCTTAACTGTTTGAAAATGCTAAAATTGAGGTTAAATTCTAATACAATAATATCTTTGTCATTAACAATCATGATCTTATTGAAAGGGTTTCTTCTTCCTCTCTCAAGTACTCCTCCTCCTGGTCAAAGTATCTCTCGTAATGTTCCTCCACTATGGCCTGTATGTTGACATGCCTCTCCCTCTCTCTCAGCTTGTATCGCTTGGCAGTAGCAGTGAATACTAGAGTCAGTACCAGCATTGCTGGTAGAGGTAGAGCTAGATAGAGGTAGAACAATATCGTTTGTGGAATACACTTCTTCAACATTCCAGTAAAGAGATGGCTACCAACAGTGCTCCAGCCGATTGTAAATAGCGCCACTCCCATCATTATTCCTCTCATTCTGTTTGGAGTCTGAGCCATAGTAAACTCTAATGCATACATCATTGCCATTCCTGTGCCTAGTCCGTTTAAAAACTCGACTACTATTATCCAGTAAAGTGACATTTGAGGAGTATCAGGCATTGTGATGTTGTGTGATTGCTCTGAGAAATGTTCAACACTGAATACAGCTGTGAATATTACTGTGCTAATAAAACACAAAACCAGACCTGCACCTGTCATTTTTAACAAGCTTGGAATGCGCTTACGAACTAAAGGATACACAATGAAGCGATAGATAGGAATTAAAATGAAATACAAAGCTGTATCATTGATCTTGATCACAATTTGTGAAGGTGCGCTCTTGAAAGTAAAACTATTATTAGCTAAGATAGGACTGACTGCGAACTCACTGAAGAAAATCACTCCACATGTTAACACTACCACTGGTGTAAGACGAAAGATTGTCTTTACATCCTCCACCTCTTCCTCTGTGAATGGTCCTCCAAACTTGTGCTTCCCAAAGTCAAGACGTGAAGGGTGTTCCTCATCAATGTATGTCAATGCGCTGCGAAGTCGAGGGCACTTGTTCTTTCGAGCATAGTTGAGCACTTGAAAGATCAGCTTGATGGGATTGCCAGTTTTGTTGTTAGTGTCTAGCCACTTGTGGTACAGGCAGTCCATTATCAGAACAGCTGACAAACATAGAGTAGCTAAAGTGAGGTAGATCACTGGAAGAATGTCCATGTTTCGGAGCTGGTTTGGGATTGGAACATACCGTAGTATTTCTTGCAACAAATCTCCAACTCCAACACCCCAAGAGTACCATTGTACTACAGCACTGAGCTGCTCAGCTGATGCTCCTATCATTTGGTCGAGTGCGAACGGTAGCATATTAGTATAGAAGCTCCCAATACCAAATGTGCCTATCAGCAAACCCGTAGAAAGCAGTGGGATTACTATTATTGGAATTGGAGTGCAGTTAAATTGAAGCATTACAAAAGCAATTTGTGTTGTTAGAATAGTTACTAAAGACAAGACCAGTCCAGCAACAATAGCTCGATATCGTCCAAGCCATGATTCAGCTATCCAGCCTGTCACAGGTAGCAATACCCAGGAGACAACATGTGCATAGTCCGAAGGTCTTTTAAACTCATCAGGAACAATTAAAGCAATGGATGCATATAAGAACCAGTGTACTGCATACAGTAGACCACTCATGACCAACACTAAGGCAGTGCCTCGGGAAAGGAACTGGTAGTAACAGCATTTAGCCATGATTTCACTTGAACACACGTTTGAAACTGTTTTTGGATCATATCATCTCTTTTTGTTGTATATTTGCTGTTTAAGTACACAATATTGTGCTTGTTATGGTTATCTTTCTTGGAAGTGTTACTAAGCTCACAACCGGAGTGTAATTTTGTAGGAAACGATTTGTACCACTGACTATGCAACCTATACTGTGTTTACACTGGACCAGAAAAGTGGGCTGGGCTGGGCTGACACCGCACGACATGGCATGGTTTATTTTGTAATGTAAACGCGTGTCGAACCGGGCTGTGCTGTGCTGGGCCTGGCCAACTTCTGAAGTTAGCCCAGCACGACACGGCACGGTCCGAAACAGCCCGCTTATGCAGTGTAAACAGGCATGCCGAGCCGGCACAGGTACATGTTCATTGTCAACGAGTCAGAAACAAGTGGTTTGTTGTTCTCATCACAAAAGATCAATGAAATGAACTAGTGGACGGCAGTAGACATGACAAAGTCTTCCGGTGGATGATTTAAAATTTGTGGACACCATTTTAAACCTCTCGACCCTGCCTACAGTAACGTCACTATGTCATTACGTCACTAATGGCACCACCCATTTAGCCATCTCTCTTTTGGAGTGTAAACACGTGCCAGACCATGTTGCACTGTGTTGTGCCGTGCTAGGCCATGATCTTTCAGTGTAAACACAGTATTATCTTCTCATGCTCAATAGAATAATTCTCAAGAAATCTAAAGAATACCATAGCCTCTACCACATTTATGAAACTTGACATTTTCTAGCTTACAATTAAACTTCATCAATGTTTTGTTTCAGTATATCTTCACCCTGTAGGGTCCAACTCCCAGTAGGGTATTAGTGCTGTAGGGTATTAGTGTGGTACTGAAGAAATATTTAAGAGCCGGCAAAATACAAACAAAAAAAGAGTTGGCGAAAAAACAAACTTTGCTCTTGCATTTTTTGCCTGCCTCCATGACAAAAAAAATCAGTATTTGGCATTAGCATTTCTTACAATTTGAAGAATAACTATCTTACCGAATTAGACGACGGTTGCCTCATGTATGCCTACTTATTGGCAAAATTGTCTATCACAGTTATATAATCTCCATTGTTTTATTACATGACCTATGCAGCTCAGCCAAATCAGTCACCCTCGTACACAGCAGTCATCATTTGAACATTCATTTGTTATCTTCTACACAATTTACAAATTCACTTTCTGATTTGGATCGGCAAAAGTTGCCAATGATAACAACATCAATATTCAAACGTATTTCCTACTCAAAGTTTTATTGATCATCAACCTTTATTGCAGCACAAATGGCTGCTTCTTCTCTCATGTACTCCTCCTCCTGGTCAATGTATCTCTCGTAATGATCCTCCACTATGGCCTGTATGTTGACGTGCCTCTCCCTCTCTCTCAGCTTGTATCGCTTGGCAGTAGTAACAAATATTATCAGCATCAGCATTGCCAGTGGAGGTAGTGCTAGGTAGAAGTAGAATCTGAATTGATGAGATACTTTGAACATGTGGAACGCTCCCGTTAAAAGATAGCTACCAAGTGTGCTCCAACCAGTTACAATAATCACCAGTCCCATTACTATTCCTCTCATTCTGTTTGGAGTCTGTGCCATAGCAAATTCTACTCCAAAAACCATTGTCACAAGTCCACTTATTCCACTCAAAACCTTTATCACTAGTATCCAGTACAGTGGTACTTGAGGAGTATCAGGCATTGTGATGTTGTATGATTGTTGTGATAAATGTTCAACACCAGTCACGACTGTGTACATTACTGTGCTGAGCAAAGAAAGGAATAAACCTGCTCCTATCATCTTCAAAAAGCTTGGAATATACTTATGACCTAATGGATACATGATGAAGCGGTATACAGGAATTGAAAAAAATGCGGTCATACTTTCAATGATGGAGCTGTGTCGTATACTGGACACGCATTTGATAGTGTGTTTGATGAGTAGCAATCGACTGAGTCCCAACTCACATAAGAAAGCTACTCCAAATATTGACAACAGTATTGGAAATAAGCGAAATATTGTCTTGACATCCTCCACCTCTTCTTCTGTGAATGGTCCTCCAAACTTGTGCTTCCCAAAGTCAAGACGTGAAGGGTGTTCCTCATCAATGTATGTCAATGCACTGCGAAGTCGAGGGCACTTGTTCTTTCGAGCATAGTTGAGCACTTGAAAGATCAGCTTGATGGGATTGCCAGTTTTGTTGTTAGTGTCTAGCCACTTGTGGTACAGGCAGTCCATTATCAGAACAGCTGAGAAACATAGAGTGCCAAAAGTGACAAAGATTATTGGAAGGATGTCCATGTATTGTAGCTGGTTTGGGATCGGAGCACACTCAAGAATATCCATCAACAATACTGCAGTATTGTATCCCCAACAGTACCACTGTACTGCTGCACTGAGCTGCTCAGCTGATGCTCCTATCATTTGGTCAAGAGCGAAAGGTAGCATAATAGTATAGAAGCTGCCAAAGCCAATTGTTCCTGTGGTCATACCAACAACTACGAGTGGAATTAGAGTCCAGTCAAATTGCAGCACCACAAAGGCAAATTGTGTTGTTAGAACAGTTATCGAAGACAAGACCAGTCCAACAACAATAGCTCGATATCGTCCTAGGCATGACTCAGCTACCCAGCCTAAGAATGGTAGCAATATCCACATAGCAACATATACATAATTTAATACGGCCTTGAGGTGTCCTGAAAGACTGAGGGCAATACTGGAGTATATGAACCATTGTGTTGTATACAGTAGACCACTCATGAGCAGCACCAAGGTAGTGCCTCGAGAAAAGAACTGGCACCTGTATCTAGCCATAGTTACGTTGCATTTGAAAGAGTGATGAAAGGAAGTTTTACCGTATTGCTTGCATTTACCGTTTATCAAAACACTCCTTTCATATTCAGGCAGGTGCAGGTAGGTGTGTGGGATCAACAAATAGCTGCCTTAACCATAGCTGATTCCAATAATAATCACAGTATAAAGACAGGCAATAGTTTGTCTTCTTCAGTAGCTCTTGTAGTTGATATTAAGCAGGAAATTGTAACTGGAAATCCGAGCGCTTGTTGAATGTTAAAATGTTTAGTTTCATATCTATTCGTGCAACTTCTTGTTTGTTGTATTGACTAGGTTCATGCAATGTCTCTATAGTAGCTATAGTACATTGGAACATGATCATTCTTTACATTCAAGTCTATTAGGGAGGCACGGTAGTGCCTCCCTATGTAGGGTTGAACGAGAAAACAAGATGGCGGCTACATACAATGTATTAGCGTTCAAACGCTGATATTTCGCCTGGCGATGAATTTTATACGTCTAAAGACACTTAGATCTGCTCTCTGGCGTTGCCCCATCTTACAGTAGCAAGGAGATTGCTCGAAATTGTTACTAAAGTGACGAACCTGGAAACGGTGAAAATCGACTTTCGTCATCTTCGTTTTCTTCTTCTTTCTTCAACTCGCCTAGCGCCTTTACGCGAGCAGTGACGAGACCAAAACACCCACGAACAGTCGCGAAATTCTCCTGGCAGGTGCCTTTTGAACTTTGTTTTTAGCGAAACGGCGATATACATTCCGCGAGTTCTCGATCGTGATCCATTGTCAGCTAAGTGTTAGACGCCATTAGTGTGATTGCGCAATACGCACGTGACCAAGAAGTGGCTAGCGCACGTGACCGAGCACTAGCTTGAGTATAGCCGCGCCGTATGGAACACGGAGAACACATATTTGTCTGGAGTCGTCGAAGAACTGTAAGCTCGTGTAAAATCAGCATTCTGCGCTCGCCAGATCATTATAACCGCCGTATGGTCTACAAACAAGTGTGGGCGGGGCTCGAATGCATGCCTATTGCCTAGCCTGCACGCATGCGCTATGCGTAGGCGACCTGATATACAGCATAACAATAATATTATTTTTAGCTACAAGTTTAAAATTGTTAATAAAGAAAAAGCCATCAATAACTGGAAAACTAAACCAATGGTGGAAACAATGACGGCTCAGTACATGCATGATATTGAACTGCACATCACTGAATAAGAAAAAAAGGACACAAACAAGAAAATAAAAAGATTTCTATCGAAATCAAAAGGATGTAGGGTTGTGAAATCTACCACTGGTCCACAATGTAAACTAACAAGGAACAAGCATGGAATGGTAACACGATTGACTTGCTAACAGACCATAGATCCCTACATCAGTGGCTGCACATAAGAATGCACGTCAGGTGTAAATCAACAGCAACTAGCAGAACTAGCTATAGTCAGCCAAAGCAGCCACTGATGTAGGGATCTATGGTCTGTTAGCAAGTCAATCGTGTTACCATTCCATGCTTGTTCCTTGTTAGTTTACATTGTGGACCAGTGGTAGATTTCACAACCCTACATCCTTTTGATTTCGATAGAAATCTTTTTATTTTCTTGTATAACATTGTTTAGCCAGTGCAGACTGGGATTGTACTGGAGTCTTGACCAGACACTAAACATTTGACCGACGGTGACTGGCCCTCATGATCGTTTCATTGATACTGTTCATGCCTATAAAGCCCCGTTTACACGTACTGAAGCCAGCTTAATCAAACTGGTTTGGAATGCGCATTAGTTTTGTCCACACGTAAGCGATAAACGTGGATTAACCACATTGTACGTGTAAACGGAAGTGGATTAGCTTGTACAATATGGCGTATGGCGAAGGACAGAGCACGGCACATAGGCTTCAATGGTCGATGTAAAGCTGTCTTAGCCACTCACCACGAGTATTTGTCTATTTATTTACAATCAACAAGGAGCTTACTGTATCTATGTGAAGAAACGTGCTCGAGCAACAAAAGTAAGCCCATGGCGCGTGCAGCTAAATCACGGAGTAGCCTAGCTTACCCCAGGCTTGTATTCACTAACAAGCAGCTTGTGTTGGCTGCACATGTATGTTTAACCGAGACAACGACTAGCTAAGCTAGCTTGGCCCGTCCACACGTGCGATAAGCGCGCTTCAAGCTAGCTTCGAACCACCTCCGGATGTGGATTAACTAATCCGGTTTAGTAACCGGTTTGGAGCGTCCACACGAAGCGCGCTTCGAACTAAGCTAGCTTCCAAACCGGATTAAACGCGTCGTGTAAACGGTGCTTATGTGCCTTAGTACACTCTATTATGCGACAGTTTCATAATGCACTATAGCTGCCCTGGTGGAGAGTCAGGCACCACTATTGTTGTCCCAAGACGAAATATGCCGCACAGTATCAAACTTCAATATACCTTTCAATGGGAAGGATTATTGACTGTTGTATTAATTTTTTATGACAATTTTGCATACTATGCACGGTCATATCAGTAGCATAAGCTAATACAAGGATACAAACCAAGGTAAATGATTATTCAGTGTTCCAATAGTTGAGGACACCCTTCTTAAAAACAGACAGGGATTGTAAAGAGCGCAGCTCAAAAGGAATGTCGTTCCACATTGCAACAACATCAGGAAAAAGAGGACTTGTAGGCTTTAGTACGAGGTATCAGGCTAGCTGCATGAGCAGGATCATAGCCTCTCAGTCTAGGGTTCATGGGGGAAGGATGCACAGGTGAGCCCAAGTAATGAAAGTTGTCATTTTGAATTTGAAAAAAGAAGGATAGCTTGAGAAGCTCCCGTCTTTGCCTCAGAGATAGCTAGTTAAACTCCAACAAGCGATCTTCATATTATGATGCATATGGTCTGCATAATTTATTATCAAGCAGACTAGTTGTATCTCTCAATCTCCACAGTTAGACTTATTGCATGACTATGTTACGACCGGATTCACAACCTGACCCGTTTCGAAGCCGGCCGCCGGTTTCGAAGCCGGTTAACCCGATTTACAACCACATAAGCTCAGTTGACCCGGTTTAAAACCGAACCGTGTTTCAATGCTTCAGGGTGCCCACCTGCTTGCTAGATCGACAGAACCTATGTTAGGAGTGCTGTCGCGATTTTAGCTCATGCAGTGTAGCGCAGCAAGACTGGAAAGTGTCCGCCGGAGGCGTTTTAGAGCATCATGTGCTACTACAGTCATCGACAGAGCGTCGTTGTAAGTGGTTTAGCAGCGCAGCACAGCAAGCCTACCTGCCAAATTGACAGGAATGCCGTTACGAGTGGTTCAGCAACGCAGCGCAGCAAGAAATGTTGTGTGCATGCAACAGTTGTTTAACAATCAAACTGCACTAAAATCCATAGGAAAATGTCACAGCTTCTTCTTTAGACATGACTCCTGTACATGGAAGCAAAGAACAATATAATTGCGATGCAACGCATGTCTATGGACACTCAGAGTACACGTTATGTTTATAGTAGACGAAGTCTATTACACGCGCGTACTTAGCATTATGCACGCTTTGAATCTGGCTGGCACGCAGCTAGCTAACTGGCTTCGAAACCGGTCGACCGGCTTCGAAGCGGGTCAGAGGTTGTGAATCGGGTCGTAACAACTATACAATGAAGTTATTGCATTACATTGCTCCAGCAAATACCAAATTGACCTTGAAAGGTCACGGCCCTTGAATTTTCCATGATTAAAAGTGTCAGTTAAGCAACAAATCATTATTTTTGAGCAAGTTCAACAATAACTCATTCATGTAGGTTACAGTGTCATGCGGTGAATTGATGTTTATAATAAATTCGTACTCTAAAGCTTAATTTGTTGATCATCATCGATCTTTATTACAGCACTGAAAGCTGCTTTTTCTCTCATGTACTCCTCCTCCTGGTCAAAGTATCTCTCGTAATGTTCCTCCACTATGGCCTGTATGTTGACGTGCCTCTCCCTCTCTCTCAGCTTGTATCGCCTGGCAAAAATAACAAATATTATCATCATCAGTATTGCCAGTGGAGGTAGTGCTAGGTAGAAGTAGAATCTCTTTTTTGTAGATACTTTGAATGCGTGGAGAAATCCATCAAGTACGTAGCTACAAAGTGTGCTCCAACCAACCAAAGTGATCACCAGTCCCATCATTATTCCTCTCATTCTGTTTGGAGTCTGAGCCATAGTAAACTCAAACACAGAAACCATTGTCACTGCTCCACCTATTCCATTTAATATCTCTATCGCTAGTATCCAGTACAGTGACATTTGAGGAGTATCAGGCATTGTGATGTTGTGTGATTGTTCTGAAAAATGTTCAACACCAGTCACGATCATGTATATCATTGTGCTGAGCAAGCACAGGATAAAACCTGCTCCCATCATCTGCAACAATCTTGGCATATGCTTGTGAGCTAAGGGGTGCACTATGAAGCGGTAGACTGGAATCAAAACAAAAATAGTCATGTTTACAAGAACATCAGTATGCATTAGGCGAAACATACCCTTGTTTGTGTGTTCGATAATTGATAATTGATTGATTACCGATTCACAGAAAAAAATTACTCCAAAACCTGACAATAATACTGGTGTGAGACGGAATATTGTCTTGACGTCCTCCACCTCTTCTTCTGTGAATGGTCCTCCAAACTTGTGCTTCCCAAAGTCAAGACGTGAAGGGTGTTCCTCATCAATGTATGTCAATGCACTGCGAAGTCGAGGGCACTTGTTCCTTCGAGCATAGTTGAGCACTTGAAAGATCAGCTTGATGGGATTGCCAGTTTTGTTGTTAGTGTCTAGCCACTTGTGGTACAGGCAGTCCATTATCAGAACAGCTGAGAAACATAGAGTCGCTAAAGTGAGAAATATTACTGGAAGAATTTCCAGGTATTGGAGCTGGTTTGGGATCGGAACACACTCGGCCACTTCTTCCAACAATGCAGCAATAGTGAATCCCCAACAGTACCACTGTACTGCAGCACTGAGCTGCTCAGCTGATGCTCCTATCATTTGGTCAAGAGCGAATGGTAGCATAATTGTATAGAAGCTGCCAATGCCAATAGTTCCTATTGACAGACTCGAAATAGCAAGCACTAGCGCAGGAATTGGAGTCCAGTTAAATTGCAGCATTACGAAGGCAACTTGTGCAATTAGAAACGTCATTAAACATAAAGCCAGCCCAACAACAATAGCTCGATATCGTCCAAGCCATGACTCAGCTATCCAGCCTGTCACAGGTAGCAGTATCCAAAGAACGACATGTGCATAGTCTAGTTCTAACTTGAGGTGATCAGGAAGACTAGCATGAATGCTGAAGAATAAAAACCAATGTGCTGCATACAGTAGACCACTCATGAGCAATACCAAGTTAGTGCCTCGAGAAAGAAAACGACAGCACTGCCTAACCATGGTTGCAATAATAGTTTAACTTGAGGAAAAATGAAAAAAATACTGTTATTATATAAAGTATGCCGTTTTTTTCATGGTTTTGACTTTGATTCTGTACAGTTTTGAATGTCAGATCATTCCACTCATTCGCAAGCAGTTAGCTGTGTCAACGTAAACAACTTAATTGCCCAGCTCTCTTGACCATGCATAGCTGATTAGTTATCTTGTGTCAAAACACTGAAAGCTATTATTCCAGCTTACATTGATCTGCAACAGATAGGTCTAGGCATAGATCGAAGGGTGCATAATCCATTACATATTTAGGTGACCGCAGGATCAACGGTGTTGCACAGTGGTTATATCACATAATATCAGGGGCAATTTGCAAGACCTAATGTGACATAGTATAATGCCGTAAAACAAAATGGCGTCGTCAAAATCATACATAGATCCACCATTGCTGTAAATCAGAATAGGCTCAGAACATTATTATGGTCCTATTGTTACCTGTACATAACTGGAGCAAAGGAGGATGTACACATGTAGTGATTCTGATGCTATACTCATCAAAGAAATGACTCTCTGTCCAATACTATAATTTTTTCAAGACAAAAGATTCTTGACATAATTCTGTGTACTTGTAGTGTTGGAATAGTTATTTGTCAGCTAGCTACCTAGCCCATCAATGGTACACAGTAGCCATATCCAGAAAGTGACTTGGTCACATAATTATGTATAATTTTTTATTATAAGTTATTTCTTCATTTTAAACTGTCGTCACTCGTCAGTGTAGCAATCTAATAATTCTTTTGTATAAGCTTTGACTTACTTTGCTCTCACTCCAAGTATCAGCAATGAATTATTGCTCACTCAATAATCTCTTATGCAGCGCTTTGTTTGTCATTCTGTGACACAGTGCATGGAGAGGGAAAGACCGTACTTTGTTTTTTTGAAAATGATCGATGCACTATGATGGTGGGGAATTTAGTAATTGTGCTTGCTCGAACTATTGAATCAACAAATTGTATTGGTACGAACTAGAGCATCTAGTTTAATGCATAGTAACCGAACTTGTGTTCAAGTCAGCTGAGAATTATCCTCACATAGTTATGACATATGTCAAATTGAATAAACACAAATGATGAACTATGTTACACATCTGCTACTAAACAAACTCCTTTGATAATAGATTATAGTCATGTTATTGATGCTGAAGTTTGTGTTTTAGCAACAAAGGTTAAGTAGTTATATTTGCAAAACTTGATCGTTTCAAGATCATTGATTATTGGACATTGCTCTCATGTACTCCTCCTCCTGGTCAAAGTATCTCTCGTAATGTTCCTCCACTATGGCCTGTATGTTGACATGCCTCTCCCTCTCTCTCAGCTTGTATCGCTTGGCAAGGATAACAAATATTATCAACATCAGTATTGCCAGTGGAGGTAGCACTAGATAAAAGTAGAATCTGGATTGAAGAGATACTTTGAAGATGTGGAATATTCCGGTAGAAAGATAGCTACCAAGTGTGCTCCAACCTAATACAACAATCACCAGTCCCATCATTATTCCTCTCATTCTGTTTGGAGTCTGAGCCATTGTAAATTCTACTCCAAATACCATTGTCACTACTGAACCTATTCCAGTCAATATCTTTATCACTAGTATCCAGTACAGTGGTACTTGAGGAGTATCAGGCATTGTGATGTTGTGTGATTGTGAAGCAAAGTGTTCAGTAGCAGTCACTGCTGTGTTTATTACTGAGCTAATCAAACACAAGATCAGACCAGCTCCAATCATCTTCAACAAACTTGGAATATGCTTACGAGCTAGAGGATACACAATGAAGCGATAGACTGGAATCAGAATAAAGAACAAGTCATTAAAGTTTCTGAAAACAGTCAAACAATGAAGAGTAACTGAGATTTGACTGAGGTTTAACTCACAAAAGAAAATCACTCCATAAACAAGCACAAGTAATGGTATTATGCGAAATATTGTCTTGACATCCTCCACCTCTTCTTCTGTGAATGGTCCTCCAAACTTGTGCTTCCCAAAGTCAAGACGTGAAGGGTGTTCCTCATCAATGTATGTCAATGCACTGCGAAGTCGAGGGCACTTGTTCTTTCGAGCATAGTTGAGCACTTGAAAGATCAGCTTGATGGGATTGCCAGTTTTGTTGTTAGTGTCTAGCCACTTGTGGTACAAGCAGTCCATTATCAGAACAGCTGAGAAACATAGAGTGGCTAAAGTGAGGAAGATCACTGGGAGAATGTCCAGGTATTGGAGGTGGTTTGGGATTGGAACACACTGTAGTATGTGTATTAAAAGAATTGGAATGCCAAATCCCCAACAGTACCATTGAACTGCAGCACTGAGCTGCTCAGCTGATGCTCCTATCATTTGGTCAAGAGCGAATGGTAGCATGATAGTATAGAAGCTGCCAATACCAATTGTACAGACTACCATGCCAACAGCAATCAGTGCAAATGCTAGAGCTTGAGTCCATAATTGCAGCATAACAAAAGCAACCTGTTCTGCTAGAATACTTACGAAACACAGGATCAATCCAACAAAAATAGCTCGATATCGTCCAAGCCATGACTCAGCTACCCAGCCTGTCACAGGTAGCAATACCAAGACAGCAACATGCATATAGTTTAGAGCTAATTTAAGATTAGCCGAGAGAATTAAGTAGATGGCTGCATATAAGAACCAGTGTACTGCATACAGTAGACCACTCATGACCAACACTAAGGTAGTGCCTCGAGTAAAGAAGACGTAGCATTGCCTAGCCATTCTTGAATGTTGATGACACTGTTTTGCTCATGTAGATGTATTTCCTTGGTTTATCTGCTGTATTGTTGTTGATTTTTTTCTTATAGTATCATTCCGCTATGGGTGTAAGGCATAGTGTATACTACATGTATAGTACGTTTCTATATACTTGCTTGTATCATAGTAGCCTCAACAACACCAGGGAAATGTCTATTTCCCTTCAATGGGTCTTTTCCTGTATATTTGCTGGTGTGTATACAGGGAAATCTCACGCAGTAAAGCCACTAATAGAGTCACATGACTCGACTCCACGCATTAAACAGTGTTGACTGTGGGAAAAACTTTAGTTGTGAGTGGCTCACCCATACCAAAGGTAAGGTAAACCAGGTGTGTTCGTTTTTTATACAGTTGTCTTACTGAAGCTAATGGGACCTCATTAATTATGTCAATGGTTGCTATGGTACAAGTCGCCTCTTCCATGCCCACCTGGTATGCACTGTAGTTTACAAACCCGTGGTCTCAAGCTCACAACCATAGCACGCTACGCATGCACATCTGACTGTACTAATCCATTTACATTTCGTCAACAGTCACGACTGTGTGCTGAGTAAACACAGACATAGAGCTCCACCCAGCATTGCATAGCCATTCTTAATTTCACTTGAGCGTTCAACGCTGTTCATCTCATGTAAATCTTATGTACTTCCTTGGTTCATACTAGCTTATTATAACAATAACTGTGTATAGTACGTGACACAAATTATGTACTAATGTGTACAATTAAATAAATTCTCTTGTGCATTCTTGCATAACATTGAAGCCATGCGTCGCCATGTTGTTTACAGTACGTGACAAAGGTAACATTTGATATGTGCAAGATTGAATGCAGGAAAAATGCGCCAGTGGTCCTTATTATTATGTGAGAATATCACGTGTATGACGGTTCATTTTACGTGCGTGAGAAAGTTAAGTACATTCTTTAATGTGTGTTATTTTCCATGTACTGTGACTGCTTAAGAACAGTGACACATAGCTTCTGTGTTGTGCAAGAATGCACAGCAGTAGCAGAAGTCTCTTCATCATGACCAGTGTTTATACATTTTAAGACAAAACTATGTCTACTATTTTTGTAGTGAGAAATAATATGAGACCAGCAGCACATCTGTCATTGTTATCATACTCTGACATTCACTCACTTCCTTTTGTAGCGGCTATGCAATCTAGCTTAAAGAAATTTTGCTACTTTGATCTTGTTAGGAAATGTTCCTTTCTGTAGATTTAGTATTCTACATGATTGTGTTTGAAGTTAAAATTAACTGAGAGTTTGTGATCACGAGTTATTTTAGGTATAACGATTATAAACTTAGTATAATCGTGGAATCTCAAATATGGACATCATGCTGTAGTATTACCCATGAACATGATACATTGATCATACTGTCATGTTCTACAGTAACTGAGCATATGTTGTGATGAGAGTTGCTGTGTAGTCACTATCAGGTCACGATTTTTTGTAGTTTAAAACAACAGCATGCCTAGAAATAATATAGAATAACTTCTGCAAGAATTGTATTAACTATAAACATGTATTGTGCTATCGCTGACTCCAACTTCTCTCAAGTACTCCTCCTCCTGGTCAAAGTATCTCTCGTAATGTTCCTCCGCTATGGCCTGTATGTTGACGTGCCTCTCCCTCTCTCTCAGCTTGTATCGCTTGGCAATGATAACAAATATTATCATCATCAGTATTGCTAGTGGAGATAGCACTAGATAAAAGTAGAACATTTTTCTCGGAGATACCTTCAACAAATAGAATGTTCTGGAAAGCATTTTGCTACCGAGTGTGCTCCAGGCGATTATAATTATAATCAGTCCCATCATTATTCCTCTCATTCTGTTTGGAGTCTGTGCCATGACCAATTCGACCCCAAAAATCATTGTCAATACTGTACCTATTCCATTCAAGAGTTTTGCCGCTATTGTGGAATACAGTGTCACTTCAGTAATCGTGCTGTTTTGTGATAGATCAGCAAAATGCACAGTAGCAGTCACTGCTGTGTGTAGTACTGTGCTAACTAAACACAAGATCAGACCTGCTCCTATCATCTTCAACAAGCTTGGAATATGCTTACGAGCTAAAGGATACACAATGAAGCGGTAGACTGGAATGATGACAAAGCACAAGTCATTAAAATTTCCAAATTGACTGATACAATCAACATGCGTATTGGTAACTAGGACTTGAATCAGGTTTAATTCACAAAAGAAAGCTACTCCAAAACTTGACAGTAATACTGGTATGAGACGAAAGATTGTCCTGACATCCTCCACCTCTTCTTCTGTGAATGGTCCTCCAAACTTGTGCTTCCCGAAGTCAAGACGTGAAGGGTGTTCCTCATCAATGTATGTCAATGCGCTGCGAAGTCGAGGGCACTTGTTCTTTCGAGCATAGTTGAGCACCTGAAAGATCAGTTTGATGGGATTGCCAGTTTTGTTGTTAGTGTCTAGCCACTTGTGGTACAGGCAGTCCATTATCAGAACAGCTGAGAAACATAGAGTGGCTAAAGTGAGGAAGATCACTGGAAGAATGTTCAGGTATTGGAGCTGGTTTGGGATTGGAGCACACTGTAGTATGTGTATTAAAAGCAAGGGAACATCAAAGCCCCAACAGTACCAATGTACTGCAGTACTGAGCTGCTCAGCTGATGCTCCTATCATTTGGTCAAGAGCGAACGGTAGCATAATAGTATAGAAGCTGCCAAAACCAAAAGTACCAATCAACATAACTAAAATTATGAGCATTAGTGCTGGAATTGGAGTCCAGTCAAATTGCAGCATTACGAAAGCAACTTGTGCTGTTAAAATGGTTACTAAGCACAAGATTAGTCCAACAACAATAGCTCGATATCGTCCAAGCCATGACTCAGCTACCCAGCCTGTCACAGGTAGCAATACCAAGACAGCAACGTGAACATTGTCTAATGCTAATTTGAACTTATCTGGTAGACTCAAAGAAATGGCTAAGTATAAGAACCAGTGTGTTGAATACAGTAGACCACTCATGACCAACACCAAGATAGTGCCTCGGGTAAAGAGCACGCACCATTGCCTAGCCATTCTTAATTTCACAACACTGTTCTGCTCGTGTAAATCATATGTACTTCCTTGGATTAAAAAGCCACAGTCTATAGTTTATCATAACAATTAACTTATGACGGAAATAGTGTAGTGTTCATGATTACTACAATACATGATTTGTTATATACTCTTCTGATACTTCAAAGGAACCGCCCGTGGAACAAATTGTTTGTAACAAAAAATATCAGCGTTTGAACGCTAATACACAGTATGTAGTCGCCATTTTGTTTTCCCGTTCATCCCTAGTCACTACCTTGCCTCCCTAATAGTCAGCTTTCATAGTGTCAATGGGTTGGTTTTCACATACTGTGAATAATTAGTAAACTTTGGTTAGCTAACAAAATAGCTTGTAAAGTGATCATTTTTTCCAAATGACTGACCATTATTGACTTGATCAGACAATTAACGGACCATTCATTATATACTATGCTATCGATACAACTGTCTTGGTCAAAATAAATAATTTCCATTTGTCGTAACGAATCAACTCAAAAACACTATTCTAAAGCATTTTGACACTAACAGAGCAATGAGGAGCACAATATAAGGTTTTAGGTTTATGACTATGGATTAATGTTTGTTGCACAATAGTTGATTTTAGCTTCTCTCAAGTACTCCTCCTCCTGGTCGAA
Organism: Haliclona indistincta; assembly: GCA_964017065.1. NCBI lineage: Eukaryota > Metazoa > Porifera > Demospongiae > Haplosclerida > Chalinidae > Haliclona > Haliclona indistincta. Next base: position 2,890,691 of record OZ024789.1, read on the forward strand.
GTATCTCTCGTAATGTTCCTCCACTATGGCCTGTATGTTGACGTGCCTCTCCCTCTCTCTCAGCTTGTATCGCTTGGCAACAATAACGAATATTATCAGCATCAGCATTGCCAGTAGAGGTAGCACTAGGTAGAAGTAGAACAAAAATGATGCTTTGACCAAGTGGAATATTTCATTAAGAATGTAACTACCAAGTGTGCTCCAGCCGACCAAAGTAATCACCAGTCCCATCATTATTCCTCTCATTCTGTTTGGAGTCTGAGCCATCACAAATTCGAATGAATACATCATTGTCACTCCCGTTCCAAGTCCATTCAAGAATTCTACTATTAGTATCCAGTACTGTGACACTAACTGAGGAGTATCGGGTATTGTGATGTTGTGTGATTGTTCTGAGAATTGTTCAATGGTGGTCACTAGAACTTTTATTACTGTGCTAACCAAACACAAGATCAGACCAGCTCCAATCATCTTCAACAAGCTTGGAATATACTTACGAGCTGGAGGATACACAATGAAGCGATAGACTGGAATTAGAACAAAGGGCAAGATAGCACTATCGTTAATATCAGTGACACAGTTGATTATCTTGTTGGTAGTTGTAACATGCCCTAGATTAAACTCACAAAACAACATAGTTCCAGTCACGGATAGTAATATTGGTATTAGATAAAATACTGTCTTGACATCCTCCACCTCTTCTTCTGTGAACGGTCCTCCAAACTTGTGCTTCCCAAAGTCAATACGTGAAGGGTGTTCCTCATCAATGTATGTCAATGCGCTGCGAAGTCGAGGGCACTTGTTCTTTCGAGCATAGTTGAGCACTTGAAAGATCAGCTTGATGGGATTGCCAGTTTTGTTGTTAGTGTCTAGCCGCTTGTGGTACAGACAGTCCATTATCAGAACAGCTGAGAAACATAGAGTGGCTGTTGTTAAGAAGATCACTGGAAGAATTTCCAGATATTGGAGCTTGTCTGGGATTGGAACACACTGAACTTTTTGTTGGAAAAAATTTCCTACAGTTAATCCCCAACAGTACCAGTGTACTACAGCACTGAGCTGCTCAGCTGATGCTCCTATCATTTGGTCAAGAGCGAACGGTAGCATGATAGTATAGAAGCTACCAATACCAAAAGTACCAATCAACATACCTAAAATTATGAGCATTAGTGCTGGAATTGGAGTCCAGTCAAATTGCAACATTACGAAAGCAACTTGTGCTGTTAAAATTGTTACTAAGCACAAGATTAGTCCAACAACAATAGCTCGATATCGTCCAAGCCATGACTCAGCTACCCAGCCTACTAAAGGTAGCACTATCCAAAGAGCATCATGACTACATTGAAATGAAAACTTGAGATCATTAGGAATAGCAAGAGAAACACCAGAGTATAAGAACCAGTGTACTGCATACAATAAACCACTCATAAGCAGCACCAAGGTAGTGCCTCGAGAAAAGAACTGGCAGCAGTGCCTTGCCATAACTACAGATATTTGAGCGGTGATTCCACTTCTGTCGCTGCTGTAAATGACTTAAGTGCTGTCTAGTTGATTTGTCTATAAATAACATGTAGTCTAGTTTTACTTTAACCTTCCTAGTCATTGATTGTGTATTTTCGTTCTGACTTCAAAGATGATCACTTGTCATCCTGTTTAGATTAATATTATTTTCTCTTTTTGCAACTCAGGCACGATCCTACATTATCTCTCTTCCTCGCTACCCAAAGAAAGATTTCTCTACGTACTTCAACGCATCGAACCCTCTTGCAGTCGATCTATTGGAAAAAATGCTGCTGATGGATCCAGAATGTAGAATATCAGTGGAGAGTGCCCTCGCTCATCCCTACCTGGCTACGTATGCTGATCCTGACGATGAGGTAAGCCTCTTATGTTATTTTTAGATCTCTTTGATCATCTGTGCGATTGTGATTTTTCATGTAGCAGAACCTTGAGCATATGTTTAGAATAACCAGTAGTAATTATTATTTTATCCAGCTATGCATACACGCGATCACCATTATTGTAACACGATGATTTTGTGATTTTGTGTTAGTATTGATGAACTCAGTAATTTTCCATCAAATATTTTATGTGCATTTTTTATTATTCTCACGTGCTAAAGTTATGTGTAATGCTATTCTGAATTAGCTTGAGTTTTCACACAAATTCTTTCATTGATGTTGAGGTTTTCTTTGTCTTATTTAGCCCACAGCCCCTCCTTATGATGATTCATTTGAGAAGTTGGACCTTGAGTCTGTAGGATGGAAAAGTAAGCCCTCTCATTTTGATACTTCACTAGCTTTGTTATCCCACTGTAGAAAGAGTATGGGAGGAGATTCAGTCATTCATTCCCGACCCTTCACTCTATTCTCAAACTATGTGACCTCCTTCTTTACCTGGGTCTTGAATATTAACCTGAACCTAAAATATTAATTTAATAGAATAGTTGGTTGTTTTTAATTTTAAATCGAGTTTAGTCAGATTAATTTTAGTTTTTAAAATGTAGTTTTTCATTCTTCTCGTTCAAAAAGTATCATTGTTGTATGGTTAATTTGTTGTAAATGTGAAAGATTTTAACAGAATAAATTATATCTTTCTGGTGCAGATCACGTACTAATTCACAATTCGAAGGTCATGACTTTAGTAGACCACTCATGAGCAGCACCAAGGTAGTGCCTCGAGAAAAGAACTGGCATCTGCATCTAGCTATACATGTAGTTACGTTGCAATTGAAAGAGTGGTTAAAGGAAGTTTTATAATTACATTATATTGGTTGCTTTTACCGTTTATCAAAACATATTCAGGCAGGTGCAGGTAGGTGTGTGAAATCAACAAATAGCTGCCTTAACCATAGCTGATTGCAAGAGTAATCACAGTATAAAGACAGGCAATAGTTTGTCTTCTTCAGTAGCTCTTGTAGTTGATAGTAAGCAGGAAATTGTAACAGGAAATCCGAGCGCTTGTTGAATGTTAAAACGTTCAGTTTCATATCTATTCAAGCAACTTCTTATTTGTTGTATTGACTAGATTCATGCAATGTCACTATAGTAGCTATATAGTACATTAGAACATGATCATTCCCTACATGCAAGTCTATAGTGAACATTGTTTAACCAGTGCAGGCTGCATGGGTTTGCACTGGAGTCTTGACCAGACACTAAATATTTGACCAACGGTGACAGGCCCACATGATCGTTTCATTGATGCAGTTCATGTCTATAAATGCCTTAGCACACTGCATGTCTCATTAAGTCATATGCACTATATCTGCCCTGGTGAAGAGTCAGGCGCAACTTTGTTGTTGTCCTCCACACAATAATTATATCTAACTTCAATAATTATAATTATAGGTAGTATCGTGGTAGCTTTTTTTGCCGTAGCACAGAAACAATAATCATTGATAAGACGTTTCGATCCGAGGATCTTCATCAGTTATAAAAACAAAATAAGACACTAAACTTAAATAACAATCTTCCAGGTGGTGTGGCATGAGGTGTGCATGTGACGAGTATGTTAAGATGTATGTGTGCACAGGAGAAATGTCATACAGCAGATAAAAACACAAAAACAAAAAATGAATAACAATATTAATTTAATTAACCACAATATACAAACTACATTGAGGAGAGACGCCAAACAGTGTCAAGTTGGTAGCCTTGGTCTAGATTTAGAGTCTTGTCAGTTCTCTTGATGTAGAGTGCTTCCTTAACTTTTCTCTTTGTCCAATTTGGCTCATTCGTCAATACCTCTGCGTTATCCCACATGATTTTGTGATTCGTTAGTTTGACATGTACTGCTATACCATTGTTAGGGTCTTTGTTTTTTACTGATCTCTTGTGTTCTGACAATCTCAATTTGAGATTCCTTCCAGTCTCGCCAATGTATACCGCACCGCATTCACATGGAACTCTATAGACCACTCCTTTAATGCTGTCTTTAGTAGGTCTCTCTTTTACTGTCGTCAAACATCTACCGATCGTCAGGTTAGATTTGAAAACTGTTCTTATTATGCCTCGGTGGGCGGAGCCACGAGGCATACAGTAATCGTGGTGTCAGTCAGTCATTCTGTCATTCTGTCATTATGCCGAGGGCGGAGCTAATTATGCCGAGGGCGGAGCTAACGAGGTATACTGTAATCGTGCTGTCTGTCTGTTGCAAGCATTGCTCGTCGCTCACTGAAAACTAAGCGCTGAAACAAGCAACACAAGCAGAACTCGATATTTACTCGGATCTTAATGTGTAGAAGTTTGGTTCTAAAGCTTCGTTCGCGAGTTATGCCTTTCTCGTCGCTCACTGAAAACTAAGCGCTGAAACAAGCAACACAAGCAGAACTCGATATTTACTCGGATCTGATGTGTAGAAGTTTGGTTCTAAAGCTTCGTTCGCGAGTTATGGCGTGATTTGCTTACCTTGATTGCCGTGGCTGGCGATCTGGACTTCTCCAAAGGCAAAGCTGTCCACAGTTGACTGCCTACAAGCTGATAGGTTAGAATTTTACTACAGGATAGCAGCGCAGGTCCAGAGAAATCGTGTAAGCAAGCTATGGAAGCTATCTCGCTCGTGGTATGCGTGTGCTGTAATGAACATTGTAGACACGCCCAGTGGAATTGTGGTCAGCACTGCATGATTGGCTTCTGATTGCGTAACTAAAGCACTGCATTGTGATTGCTGTACAGAAATCCTGTATGCATACATCTGCAGTTGCTGTGTTTGTGGAATGGTGGATAGTTGTGTTTGTGGATATAATGTCAATCCACCGAGGCATCAGCACCTATGGTGCTATTTTTCTGTCAGTCAGTCTGTCGCAACAATTTCTCGTAGCTCGCTGAAAACTAATCGCTGAAACAAGCAACACGGGTAGAAATCGATACTTGCTCGGATTTGAATTTTCAGAAGTTTGATTTTAAAGCTTAGTGCGTAAGTTACCGTGTGAATTGCTCACGGCTGGTTAGGTTTTGTAGCGCACGCTGAAAGTTAAGCTCTGAAACTAGCAATGCAAGTAGAACATGGTATTATCTCGCTTTTGAACATGTGAAAACTTTATACGAAGCTTAGTTCTTGAGTTATGGCGCTATTTGTTCACCATTGCTGGCGATCTGGACTTCTTCACTGGAGGCAAACTTGCTGTCCACAGTTGACTGCCTAGAAGCTGATAGGTTAGAATTTACTACAGGATAGCAGCGCAGGTCCAGAGAAATTATGTAAGCAAGCTATGGAGCTATCTCGCTCGTGGTATGCGTGTAACTGCTGTGAACACTGTAGACACGCCCAGTTGAATTGTGGTTAGCACTGATTGGCTTCTGATTGCATAACTAAAGCACTGCATTGTGATTGCTGTACAGAAATCCTGTATACATGCATCTGCAGTTGCTGTGTTTGTGGAATGGTGGATATAGTTGTGTTTGTGGATAATGTGTCATTCCACCGAGGCATCTGCACCTTAGGTGCTTCATATTAAGCGGTTTCATCATTTTTTTTTCATCCAAGCTTGTTGAAGATGCTAGGAGCAGGTCTGATCTTGTCAGACCTGTAATAATTATCTTTCAATGGGAGGGATGTATTGTGCATAGCCTGCATATTATCAAGCTCAGTTGTATCTTCTTATCGCCACAGTTAGACTTACTGCATGACTAATATCATGAAGTTATTGCATTACATTGCTGTGATGTTGTGTGATTGTTCTGAAAATGTTAAACACCAATCACGGTCGTGTATACCATTATGCTGAGCAAACACAAGATCAGACCTGCTCCTAGCATCTTCAACAAGCTTGGAATATATTTTCCAGCTAAAGGATATACCATGAAGCGATATACTGGAATCATGACTAAGTTAGTTATGAGGATAAAGATAGAGCTATGTTGTATACTGAAAGCACACTTGATAGTGTGTTTGTTGACTGATATTTGACTGATTCCCAACTCACATAAGAAAGTTACTCCAAAACCTGACAACAATACTGGTATAAGACGAAAGATTGTCTTGACATCCTCCACCTCTTCTTCTGTGAATGGTCCTCCAAACTTGTGCTTCCCAAAGTCAAGACGTGAAGGGTGTTCCTCATCAATGTATGCATGTCAATTATGCACTGCGAATTCGAGGGCACTTGTTCTTTCGAGCATAGTTGAGCACTTGAAAGATCAGCTTGATGGGATTGCCAGTTTTGTTGTTAGCGTCTAGCCACTTGTGATACAGGCAGTCCATTATCAGAACAGCTGAGAAACATAGAGTGGATAGAGTGAGGAAGATCACTGGAAGAATGTTCATGCATGTGTTGCAACTGGTTTGGGATTGGAACACACTCATTAGCACATCCACCAACAATACTACAGAAGTGAATCCCCAAAAGTACCACTGTACTGCAGCACTGAGCTGATGCTCCTATCATTTTGTCAAGTGCAAATGGTAGCATGATAGTATAGAAGCTTCCAAAGCCAAATGTTCCAATTATTAGTCTCACAACACCAAGTGTTCGTGCTGGTATTGGAGTCCAGTCAAATTGCAGCATTACGAAAACTGTTTGCAGTGTAAGACTAGTTATCGAAGACAAGACCAGTCCAACAACAATAGCTCGATACCGTCCAAGCCATGACTCAGCTATCCAGCCTGTCACAGGTAGCAACACCCATAGAGCAACATGAATATAGTCCAATACTTCCTTGAAGTGATCAGGAAGACTAAGAGTGATGCTAGAGTATAAGAACCAGTGTGTCACATGCATTAGACCACTCATGACTAACACAAAGGTAGTGCCTTGTGAAAAGAATATGCAACAGTGTCTATATAGCCATAGTTAAAGGACAAAGCCTGCATCGATCAATCTGTATCTTCGACTGCTCGACGTATTCTTTTTTTTTTTTTTTATACTGATTTGCAAAGACAATGCAGGACTGACTAGCTAGCAGAGCTAATAAACAGACAGCTTACTTAGACCATACTTCAATGTAATTCTGCAATTTGATTGGTCAGCCAGAGGTAAACTAAATCAAGTAGACCACCGCTGATTTCACTTAGACCACCGCTGAGTTGACTTAGACAACCTTTAATTAACCACGTCATTAATAATCACAACAAAATGGCGGCGTCGAAAAACGCACGCCAGTTTATACTGCCATCGTTTGAAAACGGACTGTCGCTTGACTCTGGGAACTTGACTTCTCTGGGCTCTCTACCACCTCGGGTGCTTCGTTTGCCTAAGCGCAGGTATGGTCTAAACACCTCAGACGATAGATTCTCCGTGCCTACGGGATTTAGAGCACCTTGGAAACTGAAATAGACGCGCTCGGGAAATCTAAAACGTCAGTTTCCTTGGTGATCTAAATCCAAATCCCGTAGACACCTCGAATCCATTGTCTAACCTATATGTTGTCGGATGTGTTTTACTCATAAAAATAATCCATAATTTTATCATGAAAGTATATTGTTTATGGTACATGCATTTCGAATAAAGTATAGCATGCAGTTTGTATAATGGTATTTATACTTTCTCTAGTTGATATCTGGTCTGTTGGCTGCATCAAGCTGCTTTTCCCTGGTCAAGACCACATCGATCAGCTCAATTACATACTACAGATAGTTGGAACACCGGACGAACATTTCCTGCGCAAAATATCCAGCGACACAGTAAGATCACCACTCTCTCTCTCTCTCCTCGCTCTTCTTTATCTTACATGCGCATCATTATGACGTATCAAAAATCAGCACTTGCATGATAAATTTCTTTTGCCCTAAAGATAATTTGTGCATGTATGATAGTACAATTCTATAATACGCATGTCATTGTGTGAACTATGTATGATAATTTGTACACGTGAAAGCTAGCGCGTAATGTGTCATAGTATAGAGACTGTGAAAAGTATGACACATCGACATCTCGTAAAATGCATTCATGAAAAGTATTATTATATTATAATCATTATGCCAAAAATCTGCTCAACTTGATAACAAAAAATTAACTTGACTATCTTACACAAAATTCCTCACTCCTCGATTCTCATAATACCAGTGTTCTTCTATAACTCACTCACCACAAATTAATTTTAACGTATGCTTTATTCCGGCTTGGAAACGGAAGTGATATAAAAGGATCGAAAGTGTACGTGTGCACTGTAATTAACATCACCAAAATTTAATATTAATTATACTCAAGGGATAATAATATTATTATACATGTATTTGAAGTTCTTTTTGATTTAAACATTTTTTTAATTAAAATAGTTCTAGCAGTTAAAATACATTTATAATGCACAATCATAATAATTTTTTTAATCTCATGTTTGATTACTTCAATGGTAGTTGGTCAATTGTTGATGTTGATTGATCTATAGTTGTTTACAGCTTCTCTCATGTACTCCTCCTCCTGGTCAAAGTATCTCTCGTAATGTTCCTCCACTATGGCCTGTATGTTGACGTGCCTCTCCCTCTCTCTCAGCTTGTATCGCTTGGCAGCAATAACAAATATTATCAGCATCAGCATTGCCAATGGAGTTGGCACTAGGTAGAAGTAGAACATGTATTTTTGAGATAGTTTGAATAGTTGAGTGTACTTGTAGCTACCAAGTGAGCTCCAACCAATTGCAATTGTCAATACACCCATCATTATTCCTCTCATTCTATTTGGTGTCTGTGCCATTATGAATTCGAATGAACATAATGCAATCACTACTGTTCCCAGTCCATTCAATAGATCTACTACTAATTGCCAGTAGAGTGGTACTTGATAAGAATCATCAATCATCGTGCTATTGTGCGAAAAATACACAGTAGCAGTCACAGCTGTATTTATCATTGTGCTGACAAAACACAAGATTAGGCCTGCTCCTATCATCTTCAACAAGCTTGGCACATGCCTATGGACTAAAGGATACACAATGAAGCGATAGACTGGAATCAAGACAAAGCACGTAACACTGATAATGAAATTTTTCAAACTAGAACCGCACTTAAATTTGGTCTTCTCGGTTGCAATGTGACTATTGCCTAACTCGCAGAACAGAAGAACTGCATATCCCAATGCTACTATCCGCGAGAGACGAAAGATTGTCTTGACATCCTCCACCTCTTCTTCTGTGAATGGTCCTCCAAACTTGTGCTTCCCAAAGTCAACACGTGAAGGGTGTTCCTCATCAATGTATGTCAATGCACTGCGAAGTCTAGCGCACTTGTTCTTTCGAGCATAGTTGAGCACTTGAAAGATCAGCTTGATGGGATTGCCAGTTTTGTTGTTAGTGTCTAGCCACTTGTGGTACAGACAGTCCATTATCAGAACAGCTGACAAACATAGAGTGCCTAAAGCTAGTGACGTTGTTTGACGAATCTCCCAGTATTGTAGCTGGCTCGGGATCGGTATGCACTTCAGTATATCTTGAAACAGTGCTCCTGCATCTATTCCCCAGTAGTACCACTGTACTACAGCACTGAGCTGCTCAGCTGATGCTCCTATCATTTGGTCAAGAGCGAAAGGCAGCATAATAGCATAAAAGCTGCCAAAGCCAAATGCGCCAATCATTGAACCGACTATTATGAGCACTAGTCCTGGAATTAGAATCCGGTCAAATTGCAGCATCACAAAACCAGCTTGTAGTATTAGAATGGTTACCATAGACAAGACCAGTCCAACAGCAATAGCTCGATATCGTCCAAGCCATGACTCAGCTACCCAGCCTGTTCCAGGTAGCAGTATCCAGAGAGTAACATAGACACATTCTATTACTATCTTGAGATTATCAGGAAGGCTGAGGATAATTGCCAAGTACATAAGCCAGTGTGTTGCATAAAGTAGACCACTCATGACCAACACCAAGAGAGTGCCTCGAGAAAATAACTTACAGCAGCGCCTAGCCATTTGACTACTACAAAATCCTAGCTCTTCTTGGAGTGTTTCTTGCTAAAACATAGCTTGTAGTTGATGTTGTACAAACAGCAGTGACTTGTAGTTCGTGTGTGTTTTAACAGTTCTTTAATCTTAGTATATAGTTCAGCGTCATCTTGGTCTTGTATAATTCATGTTGTGTTTACTTTCCTTCTCTTGGTGCTTGTGAAATCATCTTAACATCTACTTTTAAACAAGATCAAACATTTTGACTTCTTTTTCAAATCCCAAATACTCAGAATGTTGAGGAAATCCGCCAAATTATTACAAGAATGTTTTGAAAACCACAGCAATAGTTCAGTGATCTAAATATATAGCTTCAGCATGTGTATATAACTCTTTATACACTGAATTGTTTTTTTGCTACATGTATGTTTAATTTCAAGTTGTTGATTGCACTGATTAACCCCTTAACCTCTCCTTGAGGTGGGCAGTCAGTCTAGGAAAGGTTCAACATTAAAGCATCATTCATGCAGTGGTACCTTGTGATTAGATGGTGCTAGCCTATACCACATGTGAGGTTGACCTCAGTACTGACATCAAGCTAAAAATATATTTGCATACAACCTTGACTGAAACTACGAATGCTGTAGCTGGTATCCTTTAGGATCAGGAGTTCAGAACTAATTAAAACTCGTTTACCATCAACCATCATGTTTGGAATTAAATCACAAAAGTGATCAATAACAAAAACAGGAAAGCAGGAAATTAATGCTTCTTTTATTTACTACTGTTCTGACAATTTTAGTGCAACTGTTTGACATTAAATTCGTATACAAAGTTTCTTTGCTATGATCTTATTGAAATAGTTCTTCTTTTCTCTCAAGTACTCCTCCTCCTGGTCAAAGTATCTCTCATAATGTTCCTCCACTATGGCCTGTATGTTGACGTGCCTCTCCCTCTCTCTCAGCTTGTATCGCTTGGCAACAATGAAAAATATTGTGATTATTAACAGCATTGCTGATAGAGGTAGTGCTAAGTCAAGATAGAACATAATACTTTCTGGAATGCACTTGTTCAGGGTTCTAGTAACAAGATGGCTACCATTAGTGCTCAAGCCGATTGTAAACAGCACCACTCCCATCATTATTCCTCTCATTCTGTTTGGAGTCTGAGCCATAGTAAACTCAAAAGAATACATCATTGCCATTCCTGTGCCTAGTCCATTTAAAAACTCGACTACTACTATCCAGCACAGTGACATTTGAGGAGTATCAGGCATTGTGATGTTGTGTGATTGTTCTGAGAAATGTTCAACACTGAATACAGCTGTGAATATTACTGTGCTAATAAAACATAAAACCAGACCTGCACCTGTCATTTTTATCAAGCTTGGAATGCGCTTACGAACTAAAGGATACACAATGAAGCGGTAGATAGGAATAAAAATGAAAGCCAATGCAGTAATGTTAATATTGATAACAATTTGTGAAGGTGAGCACTTGAAAGCATTATTAGCTAAGATAGGACTGACTGCGAACTCACTGAAGAAAATCACTCCATATGCTAACACTATTAATGGTGTGAGACGAAAGATTGTCTTGACATCCTCCACCTCTTCTTCTGTGAATGGTCCTCCGAACTTGTGCTTCCCAAAGTCAAGACGTGAAGGGTGTTCCTCATCAATGTATGTCAATGCACTGCGAAGTCGAGGGCACTTGTTCTTTCGAGCATAGTTGAGCACTTGAAAGATCAGCTTGATGGGATTGCCAGTTTTGTTGTTAGTGTCTAGCCACTTGTGATACAGGCAGTCCATTATCAGAACAGCTGAGAAACACAGTGTTCCTATAGCGAGGAAAACTACTGAATGAATTTCCATTTGTTGGAGCCGCTTTGGGATTGGAACACACTCAAGTATTTCTTCCAACAGCTCTCCTATACCAAAGCCCCAATAGTACCACTGTACTACAGCACTGAGCTGCTCAGCTGATGCTCCTATCGTTTGGTCAAGAGCAAATGGTAGCATAATAGTATAGAAACTGCCAATACTAAATGTGCCTAACAGCAAACCCGTGACAAGCAGTGTAATTGCTGGAATTGGAGTCCAGTCAAATTGTAGCATTACAAAACCAGCCAGTATTGTTAGAACAGTAACTAAAGACAAGACCAGTCCAACAACAATAGCTCGATATCGTCCAAGCCATGACTCAGCTGCCCAGCCTGTCACAGGTAGCAATACCCAGGATAGAACATGGGCATAGTCCGAAGGGCTTTCATACTCATCAGGAAGAATTAAAGCAATGGCTGCATATAAGAACCAGTGTACTGCATACAGTAAACCACTCATTACCAACACCAAGAGAGTGCCTCGAGAAAAGAACTTACTGCAGCGTCTAGCCATTTGACTACTACAAAATCCTAGCTCTTCTTGGAGTGCTTCTTGCTAAAACATAGCTTGTAGTTCGTGTTGTACAAACAGCAGCAGAATGTAGTCTGTGTGTGCTTTAACAGTTCTTTAATCTTAGTAGTCCAACATCATCTTGGTCTTGTATCATTCATGTTGTGTTTACTTTCCTTCTCTTGGTGCTCCTTCTCTTGGTGCTTGTGAAATCACATGTTTCTCTTTAGCATCTACTTTTAACAAGATCAAACATTTTGTCTTCTTTCAAGTCCTAAATACTCAGAATGTCGAGGAAATTCGCTAAACAAGAATGTTTTAAAAAGCACAGCAATAGTTCAGTTATCTAAATATATAGCTTCAGCGTGTGTATAACTCTTTATACGCTGCAGTGTTTTTTCGGTACATGTAAGTTTAATTTCAGGTTGTCGATCGCACTGATTAACCATAACCTCTCCTTGAGGTGAGCAGTCAGTCTAGTAAAGGTTCAACATTAAAGCATCATTCATGCAGTAGTACCTTGTGATTGGATGATGCTAGCCTATACCACATGTGGGGTGAGCTACTGACATCAAGCTAAAGATATATTTGCATACAACCTTGACTGAAACTACGAATGCTGTAGTTGGTATCCTTTAGGATCCGGAGTTGAGAAATATTTAAACCTCTTAGTCCATCAACCATCATGTTCGGAATTAAATCACCACAAAAGTGATCAATAGTCTTTAGCTTCATATTCGTGTGGTACTGCTGATGAGGAAAGATCACTAAACCTGTTGATTTTATGAAGACCAGGCAGGATATTAGAGTACAATAATTGCTTGTTCTACTTACAAAAAAACATGAAAAACAGCAACTTAGCACGTCTTTTATTACTACCGTCCTGACAATTTTAGCGCAAATGTTTGAAAAGAATTAAATTAAATTCTTATATCAAGTTTGTTTGTTATGATCTTATTGAAATGGTCTCTTGTACTTCTCTCATGTACTCTTCCTCCTGGTCAAAGTATCTCTCGTAATGTTCCTCCACTATGGCCTGTATGTTGACGTGCCTCTCCCTCTCTCTCAGCTTGTATCGCTTGGCAACAATAACGAATATTGTGATTAGTACCAGCATTGTCAGTGGAGGTAGTGTCAGGTAGAAATAGAACATAATTCTTAGTGGAATGAATTTGTTCAATATATATGTAAAAAGACGGCTACCGACTGTACACCAGCCCACTGTAAAAAGCAATATACCAATCATTATTCCTCTCATTCTGTTTGGAGTCTGAGCTATCACAAACTCAAATAAAAAAGTCATTGTCACTACTGCTCCAAGTCCATTAAAGATCTCTATCACTAGTATCAAGTACAGTGACACTTGAGGAGTGTCAGACATTGTGATGTTGTGTGATCTGGAAAAATGCATAGTAGCAGTCGCTGTTATATTTATTACCGTGCAAACCAAAAACAAGATCAGACCTGCTCCTATCATCTTCAACAAGCTCGGAAGATGCTTACGAGCTAAAGGATACACAACGAAGCGATATACTGGAATCAAGAGAAAGCACATAGCATCGATATTGAGAACTACAATGTTAGACGCATTTACGCACTTGAAAGCCTTTTTTGCGAAGTTGGGACTGATACTCAACTCACAGAAGAAAACTATCCCATATGCCAACATTATTAATGGCGTAAGACGAAATATTGTCTTGACATCCTCCACCTCTTCTTCTGTGAATGGTCCTCCAAACTTGTGCTTCCCAAAGTCAAGACGTGAAGGGTGTTCCTCATCAATGTATGTCAATGCACTGCGAAGTCGAGGGCACTTGTTCTTTCGTGCATAGTTGAGCACTTGAAAGATCAGCTTGATGGGATTGCCAGTTTTGTTGTTAGTGTCTAACCGCTTGTGGTACAGGCAGTCCATTATCAGAACAGCTGAGAAACATAGAGTGCCTATAGCTAGGAACACTGTTTGTCGAAATTTCCAGGGCTGGAGCAGGTTTGGGATTGGAACGCACTGAAGAATGTTCTCAAACAGATATCCAACAGTAACCCCCCAAGAGTACCAATGTACTGCAGCACCGAGCTGCTCAGCTGATGCTCCTATCATTTGATCGAGAGCAAACGGTAGCATAGTAGTATAAATGCTTCCAATGCCAAGAGTGCTGACTATCATGCCAGCAGCTATCAGTGCAAATACTGGAATTGGAGTCCAGTCAAATTGTAGCATTACAAAAACAGCTTGTGTTGTTAGAATAGTTACCAAAGACAAGATCAGTCCAACAACAATAGCTCGATATCGTCCAAGCCACGACTCAGCTATCCAGCCTGTCACAGGTAGTAGTATCCAGGAAGCAACATGTGCATATTCCAATGCTCTTTCAAACTTTTTGGGAAGACTAAGAGCAATAGCTGCATATAAGAACCAGTGTACTGCATACAGTAGACCACTCATGACCAACACTAAGGCAGTGCCTCGAGAAAAGAACTGGTAGTGACAGCATTTAGCCATGATTACACATGAATACACGTTTGAAACTGTTCTTGCATATCATATCGTCTCTTTTTGTTGTATAATTATTTGAAGTACACAAACTGTGCTTGTGATGGTTATCTTTCTAGGAAGTGTTAGTAGCAGTTACTAAGCTCACAACCTGATTGTACTTTTACAGAAAACAAATTGAAGCTCTGACTTTGAAACTTTAGCTACTCAGCATTCAGCCATGATTTGCAACAATTTGTCTTTGAACACATGTTTGAAACTGGTATCGTTTGCTGTCAACATAGTCATTTCCTTTGTTGGTCAAGATGTTTTTTTGCTGTTGAAGTACTTTCTGGTAAAGTACTTGTGATGGTTATCTTTCTTAGATGTGCAGTGGTACGTGATTGATAGTTACTAAACTCACAACCTGTACTGGTATTAACAGCATTTATTTAGCCATAGTTACAGACAGTGTCACTTAAACACACGTCTATAATAGCCTTGCATATTATAGCAGCAATAATCTATCACTTCCTTCCTTTGTTTTTTTAGCTACAAGTTTCGGAATTTTTTTTCTTATTGATGTACATGTATGCTTGTGTTTTAATCATGTGATTTATGATAGTTAAACTATAATCTGTACTAGGAACATTTAGACCACACTTCAATGTAATTCTGCAATTTGATTGGTCAGCCAGAGGTGTTCTACGTTAGGTAGAACACCACTGAGTTTACTTAGAACACCTTTAATTAACCACGTAGAGTTGATAACCACAACAAAATGGCGTTGTCAAAAAGCGCGCATGAGTTTGACTGCCATCGTTTGAAAACGGACTGTCGCTGCGCTCTCTACTACCTCGAGCGCTTCGTTTACTCAAGCGCAGGTATGGTCTAAACACTATATAGACAATAGATTCTCAGTGCTCTACGAGATTTAGCTCACCTTGGAAACCGAAATTGACGTGGTTTCCGTGGTGGTCTAAATCCCATAGACATCTCGAATCTATCGTCAAACCTATATGTAGTGTACGTTTTGTCTTCATCCTCTCCAAAAAAATATATTTTGCAGTTGATGTGTCTAACTTTATTGAAAATTTAAATATCCTGTTACAACAACAAATGACAATCAGATTGTGAGTACCTTTTGCAACTTGTTTCATACATAATTATGTGAGGTACGTCAGTACTAACATGCAGGCTCAAATTTCTTTTCATGCAAACTAAGTTAAACCTTTGTTATCTCCCAGTTGGCCGAAGCTGTAGTTAATCCTCGGTGCATGCGCGAGGGTTACGGTACTTGCTCTGTCGTTCATTCATTTATTCATTCTGTCCATCGAGCTACAGAGACCATCGCTCACTTTTCATTACTAATGTGCTTTCACTGTCGAGTTATGTATAGCTGGCTCACCTTTGCGGCCATCTTGGACCTCTCTGAGAACACAAGCGCCTACAGTTGACTATCTAGATGCTTGTAGACTCCTACTCAACTGCAGGACTGGTCTAAAGTTACGTAGACATCTCGAGAAAAGCCTATCTAAGCTAACAGCAGTGTTCACTCAGCTCACGTGACGTGTTCATGGTCACGCCCACTTTGCACACATTGAACTTGAGGTCAGCACTTTGTTGTCTTCTGGCTAGCAGTACAGTTTCAATAGCAAACAGATTTGCTTTAGCTGCAAGCTCCTTCAGCTAACTTACAATGTGCAACACGCCGAGGGTTTTGTGAAATCTGTTCATTTGCAACAGTATCTCTACCCATTAAGATCCTGGAGTTCGAATCGTGTTCAAGAGAATGTATATCGGGTCAATCTACCTCCAAAATTTTCATTTTTATTAAGAAAATAACAGGACAAATTATGGTAATATGTTATTAGAATATTATAAAGTGACATTATTTTGAGGAGTATCAGGCATTGGATTTTCTGAGAAATGTTCAACACTGAATACAGTTTTTGCTCTGCCGATAAAACACACAACCAGACCCACATCACGTGTCATTTTTTAACACTGCATTTTTTGTTGGTACTATGTGTTTAGTTGCTAGCCTATGCCATTATGAGGTTACCTACTGACATCAACCTTAAAATATCTTTTTGCATATAACCTTGACTGAAACTATGTATGCTGCAGTTGGTATCCTTTAGCATCCGGAGTTGAGAACTATTTACAAGCTTTTGTATCTTGAGTCTGTAACGATAAACAGCCGAGACAGCTAGACATTGTGACTCTATCAAACAAATGAAACTTGTATTTTTGTGTACATCATGTGATTGTACTTCCATAGCTTATCCTATAAATACTAGACCATGCTGCTAATAATGATATATTTTCTGAGTCACAACTACCTCGTTGCTGTCGCTACACTAGAAAATATATCATTATTAGCAGCATGGTCTAGTATTTATAGGATAAGCTATGGAAGTACAATCACATGATGTACACAAAAATACAAGTTTCATTTGTTTGATAGAGTCACAATGTCTAGCTGTCTCGGCTGTTTATCGTTACACCACTCCCCCTCTATGAAGGACGATAAAAGTCTGGGGGTGTACAGCACGACGAAGTCGACCTTCCCATTGAGGACCTCCACGAGTGTCCACTTCTTGGTCAGTATCTTGATCTTGACTGACGTCTGCTTCAGGAGCTGTATTAGTGTCTGGATTGGCTGTTGACTCGTCCGAAGGAATGGGCACCATCAAATCTTCGTCGACAGATGTGTCAGTAGGGGAGTCTGGGCGACTTGAAGTTGCCGGAGGAGGATTCTCAGAGGGATTTCCTGAAGTTGATGAGTAGCAGGGTTTCAGTCGGTTGAAATGTACAACAAGTCGTTGCCTGCGTCTCCTATCAGTCGAGGGAGTGACATGCTGTATCCGATACACCACATCTGATATTGCTTTCAGAACTTTGTATGGTCCTTTCCAGGCACTATGGAATTTCTTTGCTTTTCCTGGGGATACTGCTGGACAGTAGAGCCACACCATGTCACCGGGCTTGTATCTTCCTCCCGTGACCTTGCGATCATAGTGGTCTTTCTGCCGCTTCTGTGCTCCCTTTCCATAGTCTCTGGCAATCTCATATGCTCCATTCAAGCGACTCTTCAAACTGCTTATGAACTCAGCTGGGGATTCACCAGGTGCTGCTTCACCACCAAACATAATGTCCACTGGAAGCCGCACTTCCCGTCCAAACATCAAATAATGAGGAGTGAAGTGAACACTGTCGTGGATGCTGGACCGATAGGCTAACATAAGAGGAGCAAGATGATCGTCCCAAGTATCTTCAGGAAATTTCTGCATCTCAATGGTCAATAATTGCCTGAGAGTACGATTCAGACGCTCCACCAGCCCGTCTGATTGGGGATGGTAGGGGGTAGTTCTGGTCTTGTGAATATCCAGAAGACTGCAGAGCTCAGAGAACAGGTTGGACTCAAAGTTCCTTCCTTGATCGGTGTGGATTGATTCAGGAGCTCCGTAACGGCAGATCCACTCACTCATAAGAGCCTGAGCAACTGTTGTCGCTTCTTGATTCGGGAGACCGATGGCTTCCGACCAGCGTGTAAAATAATCTGAGATGACCAATATATACTTGTTTCCACGTCTGGTCTTTGGCAATGGTCCAACGATGTCCAATGCTACTCGCTCCATGGGCACCCCGACTACACTTGGAACCAGAGGGGCTCTTGCTGGGGTAGAAGGGGACTTGGCTTGAGCACATCTCTCACATTTACGACACCAATCCTCCACATCTTTCTGCAGGCCTGGCCAGTAGAAGCGCTCTCGTATCTTTTTTAGTGTCTTTGAGATTCCCAGATGACCACCTCCAACTCCTCCATGTAGAGCATGTAGAACATCATGAACCAGGACCTGTGGTACAACAATTTGAAATGATGTAACATTTCCCACATCATCTTCCCAACGCCTGCACAGTACATTATCTCTCAGCTCCAATCGACCCCATTGAGCCCACAGTGAACGAACAACAGGACCTCTACCGCTTACTTGCACAAATGCAGGTCTCTCACTGGGATTTTTCATCCATTCTAGAATGATCTTCAAGTTGGGGTCATTGGCTTGCTTGTGTTGGAGGTCTTTGTCAGTCCAAACCGAAGCCCAATTGGAGGTGCGAGAGGGATCCACGTTCAATGCTGCTGCGACATCACTCTCTTGAGGTGGTACAGTCCTAGACAGAGCATCAGCGTTGGTGTGAAGCTTCCCCGGACGATGGTGTGTTTGGAAATCATACTCTTGTATCTGTTCCAGCCAACGAGCAACTTGCCCCTCAGGTTCCTTGAACTGTTGAAGCCACTGTAGTGAGGCATGATCTGTTCGAACATGGAAGGGTCTCCCTAGCAAATAAGCTCTGAAATAGCGCAGAAAGTAGACAAGGGCTAGAAGCTCTCGCCGGGTGGCACAGTAGTTTCTCTCAGATTTGGTAAGCGTCCGACTGCCATATGCGATTACTTCTCTACACCACCCTGTAGTTGGGAAAGTACAGCACCAATAGCAAGGTCACTAGCATCAGTATCTAGTACAAATATACCGTCCCTAGTAGGGAAAGCCAAAACAGGAGCAGAGGTGAGCTTTTGCTTCAACTTATCGAAAGCAGTCTGGCAAGGTTCAGCCCAGCTGAAACGAGATTCTTTTTCCTGAAGGCGGTACAGTGGTGCTGCTATTTCCGCAAACTTGGGAATAAAGCGTCGGTAATACGATGCTAGTCCAAGGAAGCTCCTTAACTCTGTTGCGTTGGTTGGAGCAGGCCAGTGAGAAACTACTTGAATCTTGAGGGGGTCAGTCTTTACACCATGTTGGGAGATAATATGGCCAAGAAATGAAACAGACTTACGGAAAAATTGACATTTCCCTGGATGTAGCTTGAGGTGAGCTTCCTGAAGTCGTGACAATACTTGTCGTAAACGCTGAAGATGCTCATCCCAATCACGTCCGAAGACGATCACATCGTCCAGATATATCAAGCAGGTCTCCCAACACAGGCCAGACAATACGAGCTCCATCAACCGTTGGAAGGTACTGGGGGCGTTACAGAGACCAAAGGGCATCACACGGAACTGATATAGTCCATATGGAGTTGTAAAGGCAGTCTTCGGTCTGTCTGATGGTTCAACTTCTACCTGCCAATACCCACTTCGGAGATCCAATGTCGTAAACCATTCAGCACCATGCATGGAGTCGAGAATGTCGTCAACTCTTGGAAGTGGATAGGAGTCACGGATAGTAACCTTGTTGAGCTTGCGGTAGTCGACACAAAATCTCAGGGAGCCATCCTTCTTCTTGACAAGCACAATGGGGGATGCCCATGGAGACGATGAAGACTCGATGATGCCTTGTCCTTTCATTTCCTCTAGCATTTCAAAGACTTGTTGTCTGCTATGGAAGGGAAGACGACGGGGGGGTTGATATACGGGAGCTGCTCCACCTGTATTAATTTGATGATAGATCTTATCAGTACGTCCAAGGTCACTTTTACCAGAGGAAAACACAGGAGAAAACTCACTAACCAGTTCATTCAGAGTCTCTACTTGGTGTTCACTCCACTCGCTGGTATCAATTCCAAGTAGTGATGCTGGAGACTGCTGGAAGCTCACTTGATGGACATGCGAATCAGGGGATGATTTCGTCTCTGGTAACTCCGTATACTCAGTGTCCTGTTCCGAAGAACCCAAGGGACAGTACTTAGCGAGATTGGTTCCTTTGTAGAGCGTTACTGCTGACCCAGAGAGGTTAGCGATTCTCAGTGGAACAGTTCCTTGGTCAGGGTTTGCCAATACACGAGCCAAGAGGATCTGATGCTTCTCTTCTGTTCCCTCTTGGGCTTCCACAACACCTGTAGTACCTACAAGGGAGGAATAGTCACCACTAATGTTTGCTCTACACAATCTCTCTTCACCAGGGTGAATGACAAAGGTCTCACCAACAGAAACATGGTAGCTGGAGGCAAATGGTGGTGTCTTGGAACTAAGCAGAGGGGTAGAAGTCTCACCAATACGGAGCAGACGATTACCCAGGTCGATGACGAATCCATGTGAAATCAGGAAGTCGGCACCGAGTATACACTCCTGAGTTATGTCTCTAGCAATCAGAACTTGATGCAAGAACTCTTTTCCAGCAATCACTATGCGAATTTCTGTCCGCCCAAGAATTGATAGAGGCTCTCCATTTGCTGCTATCACTGGTCTGTTCACCTTCTGTAGACTTTGTTGTAGAGGACACCACGCTCGTTCATGAACAATAGTAACAGCTGACCCGGTGTCAACAAGCAGGGACACAGTTCTCTTTTGAACGACACCACTGACAAAGATAGACTGCTGAAGGGACGTGCTGGATATATGAAGAGGGTTGGGGTCAGTTACTTTTGCGGCCGGCGGTTGACCAAATTCGCCGGTCGCTGGTCGTTTCCCGCTGGTTGTGGAGCTCGCTGTGGGCAATTCCGCTGATAGTGACCCTCTTGTCCGCAGCACCAGCAACTCCCTGATGGCTGTCGGCGTGGACGACGAGGGGGGCGACGTCCAGTAGGTTGCAAATCGGTGTCGAAACGAGTCAGTAGCTGTTGAAGCATCATAGTGTTCTGACGAACAGCCTGAGCTAAATCGTCCTTGGCTGAGTTGGCTCCAACGGCATTCACATCAGAAGGGGTGGGCGAAGTCGACTCAGTCGAGCGGACCTCTGCGGGCTTGGCGCGCATCTTCTTCCGAGCTAGCTGTGCTGCCGCCTCCAATCTTTTCGCCGCCTTGCGAGCTTCATCCAGGTTCTTTAGTTGTTCCGGTTCTCGTTGCATTAACGCTTCTTGGAGATGGTCGTCTCTGAGACCAGCGATAAATCTATCACCGGCTAGCTCCATTCTGAACTTGGCTGTCTGCTCGGGGTAACCGCAGTTTGCGAGATGTATCAGCGCATCGGCGAATTCGTCGAGGGACTCCTTTTCTCCTTGGACTCGTTGACTTAGAAGCCACCGTAGCTCTTGTGTCGCTGTATGAGGACTAAATCTCTCGAGGAGTGCCTTAGATAAAGCTTTGTAGTCCGCCTTCTCGACAAGCTCAGCAGAATCCTCTAGCAAGTCAAACGCCCGGAACGCACCATCATCCAGCAGGGACAGTAAATCACCACAAAAGTGATCAATAGTTTTTAGCTTCATATTCGTGTTAACCTGCTGAAGAGGAAGGATCACTAAACTTGTTGATATTATGAAGACCAGGCAGGATATTAGTCAGGCGTGGCCTGACTATTCGCGTTTCTCGTAATAGTCAGGAGACACTAGTACCATCGATCTGTATCTCTGCAACTATAGTTGCAGAGCCAATCAGATTGCAGAACCGTTACGAAGAATGTAGTAATGACGTAATGTGGGCGTAACCTCGTGTGTCAGAGTACTAGCTACGGCATCTGGCGATTGTGGCGAGTCTCTCGATTATGGCGAGTCAGTACTCGACAGCCAAGGCAGACCACTGCCTTTGCTTCTGATTGCGAATGTACAGCTGCAGCCAGCGCCATCGCGGTTGGTCACGCCCACAAAAATTGCATCTACGTTGCGTAATTAAATTCCTCTGCTACAGGTACAGTGTTCTAATGTCTCCTGACTATTACGAGAAACGCGAATAGTCAGGCCACGCCTGACTAGCAGGATATCAGAGTACAATAATTGCTTGTTCTACTAACAAAAAAAAACCGGATAAACAGCAAATTAATCTTTTATTTACTACTGTACTGACAATTTTAGTGCAACTGTTTGAAAAAGACTAAATTAAATTCTTATACAAAGTTTCTTTGTTATGATCTCATTGAAAGTGTTTCTTCTTCTCCTCTCGTGTACTCCTCCTCCTGGTCAAAGTATCTCTCGTAATGTTCCTCCACTATGGCTTGTATGTTGACGTGCCTCTCCCTCTCCCTCAGCTTGTATCGCTTTGCAACAATACAGAATATTATGATAAGTATCAGCATTGCTGGTAGAGGTAGTGCTAAGTCAAGACAGAACATAATACTTTCTGGAATGCACTTGTTCAGTGTTCTAGTAAAAAGATGGCTACCATGAGTGCTCAAGCCGATTGTAAACAGCACCACTCCCATCATTATTCCTCTCATTCTGTTTGGAGTCTGAGCCATCACAAATTCTAATGCAAACATCATTTCCATTCCTGTACCAAGTCCATTTAAGAACTCTACAACTACTATCCAGTACAGTGACATTTGAGCAGTATCAGGCATTGTGATGTTGTGTGATTGTTGTGAAAAATGTTCAACACCGAATACAGCTGTGAATATTACTGTGCTAATAAAACACATGATCAGGCATGCACCTGCCATTTTTAACAAGCTTGGAATGCGCTTACGGACAAAAGGATACAAAATTAAACGATAAACTGGAATCAACACGAAAGCCAATGCCGTAATATTAATATTAATCACAATTTGTGAAGGTAGGCACTTGGAAGTGTTATTAGCTATGATAGGACTGACTGCGAACTCACTGAAGAAAATCACTCCACATACTAGCACTATTAATGGTGTGAGACGAAAGATTGTCTTGACGTCCTCCACTTCTTCTTCTGTGAATGGTCCTCCAAACTTGTGCTTCCCAAAGTCAATACGTGAAGGGTGTTCCTCATCTATGTATGTCAATGCACTGCGAAGTCGAGGGCACTTGTTCTTTCGAGCATAGTTGAGCACTTGGAAGATCAGCTTGATGGGATTGCCAGTTTTGTTGTTAGTGTCTAGCCACTTGTAGTACAGGCAATCCATTATCAGAACAGGTGAGAAACACAGTGTTCCTATAGCGAGTAAGATGACTGGAAGAATTTCCATGTGCTGGAGCTGGTTTGGGATTGGAACACACTCAAGTATTTCTTCTAACAGATCTCCAATGCCAAAGCCCCAACAGTACCACTGTACTGCAGCACTGAGCTGTTCAGCTGATGCTCCTATCATTTGGTCAAGAGCGAATGGTAGCATAATAGTATAGAAGCTCCCAATACCAAATGTGCCTATCAGCAAACCCGTAATGAGCAATACTATACTGCTGGAATTGGAGTCCATTCAAATTGAAGCATTACAAAAGCAATCTGTGTTGTTAGAATAGTTACTACAGACAAGACCAGTCCAATAACAATAGCTCGATATCGTCCAAGCCATGACTCAGCTACCCAGCCTGTCACAGGTAGCAATACCCAGGAGACAACATGTGCATAGTCCAAAGGTCTTTTAAGCTCATCAGGAAGAATTAAAGATATGGCTGCATATAAGAACCAGTGTATTGCATACAGTAGACCACTCATGAGCAACACTAAGGCAGTGCCTCGAGAAAAGAACTGGTAGTAACAGCATTTAGCCATGATTACTCAAATTTTCACATGAACACACGTCTGAAACTACTCTTGCATGAATTTAGCTGCTAATATATCGTTTCCTTTGTTGGTTTAGATGTATTTTTGCTGTTGAAGGACTTTCTTTGAGGAAGTATTGTGATGTTTATCTTGTGTTGTTGTTGTGTGATGTTTATCTTAGGTAGCAGGTTACATGTAGTATGTGAATATTAGTTACTAAACTCACAATCTGAGTGTAATTTTATAGGAAGCAAATTGTACTACAGAATATGATACTCAGCTTCTTATGCTCAATTGAATAATAACTTCATGCGGTCAATACCAATCCTCAGTAGTCCTTGTTGGTACACACTGTATTTTAACAGTTGATATGTGATTTTATGTTTCTACAAGTGCCTGCTGTAGCCGAGGGGTCTGGCAATGCTACTATAATGTGTTGGCAGAGCATGTCGATGTCCACTATGCCTGTCCACGTGGAGCCGCCATGAACCACCGCTAGTCACACGCCCCACCCCGTATGCGTTTGCTGTCCTCAAGGAATCCTACAGTATATTGGAGTCTTAGACTAGTCAATTGCAGCATTATAAAACCTGCTTGTGTTGTTCGAACAGTTGTCGAAGACAAGACCAGTCCAACAACAATAGCTCATTATCGTCCAAGCCATGACTCGGCTACCCAGCCTATCACAGGTAGCAGTATCCTGTAAGCGACATGTGCTTTATTTTAATGCTCTTTCAAACTTTTCGTGAAGACTAAGAGCATTAGCTGCACACAAAAACCAGTGTACTGCATACAGTAGACCACTCATGAGCAACACCAAGGTAGTACCTCAGGAAAGAACTGGTAGTAACAGCATTTAGCCATGATTGCCGACAGTTTTACTTTGAACACACGTTTGAATCGTTTCCTTTGTTGGTTTAGATGTATTTTTTGCTGTTGAAGGACTTTCTTTGGTGAAGTACTTGTGATGGTTAGCTTTTCTTAGAAGTATGTGTGGTATATGATTGGTAGTTACTAAACTCACAACCCGAGTGTAATTTTAAGTGTAGATTATAAGCGTATCTCATTGATCTTATACATACATATCTTCTGGACAGCTCATTATATAGTGCAGCTTCTCACATGTGCTCTTCCTCCTGTATGTCTTGTAGTGGCTGTTTGATGAAAAATGTATATATTGCCCACATTGTCATTGTGTAATGTATGATCTGCTTCAAAAATAGCTCATCAAGCTTTAATCAAACTTAGCTGGAACTATAATTATTGTAAGCTACGATAATTATGATCATACGATTTGAAATCACTAAATTGTGTCTGTTAACCGTAAAACCTTTACATGTCATAATTATTTTTAAGAGAATTTATTCCGAAAAAATGACCACTTTGTTGAATTAGTATGTTGATCAAAATGTCATTGTGCTGTGCTGAAGATGGGACATGTTCATATGTTGATGTTGAGAACAATAATTGTTTGTTATGGTAAAATAAGCAAATTGACATGATTAGTCTTTCTTTTTCTAGTAATGTTGCTGTTCCTTAATAGTTCATTGATTCTCTAGTTTTTCTAGCAAACTAAAATCATTATCTTTTCATTTTATGGAAATGGCTGTGTTTACTTCTCTCATGTACTCCTCCTCCTGGTCAAAGTATCTCTCGTAATGTTCCTCCACTATGGCCTGTATGTTGACATGCCTCTCCCTCTCTCTCAGCTTGCATCGCTTGGCAACAATAACGAAAACTATGGTTAGTATCAGCATTGCTGGTAGAGGCAGTGCTAAGTACTTCGCTAACATTCCAGTGAAAAATGGCTACCGACAGTGCTCCAGCCGATTGTAAATAGCACCACTTCCATCATTATTCCTCTCATTCTGTTTGGAGTCTGAGCCATAGTAAACTCAAAAGAATGCATCATTTCCATTCCTGTACCAAGTCCATTTAAGAACTCGACTACTATTATCCAGTACAGTGACATTTGAGGAGTATCAGGCATTGTGATGTTGTGTGATTGTTTTTGGAAAATGTTCAACACCGAATACGACTGTGAATATTACTGAGCCGACAAAACACAAAATCAGACCTGCATCTGTCATTTTTAACAAGCTTGGAATACACTTGCGAACTAAAGGATACACAATGAAGCGATACACTGGAATCAACGTGAAAGACAATTACGTAATATTAATAGTGATAATAATAATTTAATTTGTGAAGGTGCGCACCTGTAAGTATTATTAGCTAAGATAGGACTGACTGCGAAGTATTATGATGTTCATCTGTGTTGGATTACTGTGAGTAGTAGTTACTAAACTCACAACCTGAGTGTAATTTTATAGGAAGCAAATTGTACTACAGAATATGATACTCAGATTCTTATGCTCAATTGAATACTTCATACAGTCAAACTCAATGCCAATCGTCAGTAGTCTTTCTTGGTACAAATTTATTAGCAGTTATTTCAGTTATTTTGTGATTTTATATCTCCCAGTTGGCTGAAGCTATTGTTTGCAACAGTATCTCTACCCTTTCGGATTCTGGATTTCAAATCGTGTTCAAGAGAATGTACATGTATATCTGGTCAACCAACCTCAAAAATTTCATTTTATAGAGAAAATAATAGCAAAAAATTATGGTATTTGTTATTAGGATATCAACTTCATATTAGTAGTGCTGTACTGAGGAGGAAACATGTTGATACATAATTACGACATAATTATTATTATTAAGAGTTGGCGAAATACAAACAAAAACTGGAAAAACAAAAAAATAATTCTATAATAATTAATCTTTTTATTGCTACTGACAATGACAAAAAATATCTCATAATTCAGTAAGAGCAAAGATTCTAAACCAAGATCATAATCTTCTGAAAATAGCTGCAGCTTCTCTCATGTACTCCTCCTCCTGGTTAAAGTATCTCTCGTAATGTTCCTCCACTATGACCTGTATGTTGACGTGCCTCTCCCTCTCTCTCAGCTTGTATCGCTTTGCAACAATCACAAAAATTATTGTTAGTGTCAGCATTGCTGGTAGAGGTAGTGCTAAGTAGAGATAGAACATAGTACTTTGTGGAATGTACTTGTTCAGTGTTCTAGTAAAAAGATGGCTACCATGAGTGCTCAAGCCGATTGTAAACAGCACTACTCCCATCATTATTCCTCTCATTCTGTTTGGAGTCTGAGCCATAGTAAATTCAAAAGAGTACATCATTACCATTCCTGTACCAAGTCCATTTAAGAACTCTACAACTACTATCCAGTACAGTGACATTTGAGGAGTATCAGGCATTGTGATGTTGTGTGATTGTTCTGAGAAATGTTCAACACCGAATACAGCTGTGAATATTACTGTGCTAATAAAGCACAAAACAAGGCCAGCACCTGTCATTTTTATCAAGCTTGGAATGCGCTTACGAACTAAAGGATACACAATGAAGCGATACACTGGAATCAACGTGAAAGCCAATGCTGTAATATTCATAGTGATAACAATTTGTGAAGGTGCGCACTTGAAAGTATTATTAGCTATGATAGGACTGACTGCGAACTCACAGAAGAAAATTACTCCATATGCTAGCACTACTAGGTATACTTACAGCATGAATTTGCCTCGCGCAGTGATGAGACCAATAGGCATATTACCTATAATTAACTCTTCTACACCTGCGCTTTCTCTCCCGTGCCAAAGCCCTGGATCTTGCTAAAGCATCGGCGGTAGTGCTGACGAGTGAGTCTGACGAATCGCTGTCTCTGGGCAAATCGCTGTCGTCCATTTTAATGGATGGTTATTAAAGAACGTAGTGTTTATGAAAGAACGTCAAGTAGACCCCGAGACCCCGCGGGTTCCAAAACGTGACATATATATATATATATATATATACATACAAACATACAATTTCTAAACTGTACTACGCGATCAAATGCCTCGCGCTAAGGCGCTCGGCAATTAATGGTGTGAGACGAAAGACTGTTTTGACATCCTCCACTTCTTCTTCTGTGAATGTTTCTCCAAACTTGTGCTTCCCAAAGTCAAGACGTGAAGGGTGTTCCTCATCAATGTATGTCAATGCACTGCGAAGTCGAGGGCACTTGTTCTTTCGAGCATAGTTGAGCACTTGAAAGATCAGCTTGATGGGATTGCCAGTTTTGTTGTTAGTGTCTAGCCACTTGTGATACAGGCAGTCCATTATCAGAACAGCTGAGAAACACAGTGTTCCTATAGCGAGGAAGACTACTGAATGAATTTCCATGTGTTGGAGCTGGTTTGGGATTGGAACACACTCAAGTATTTCTTCTAACAGGTCTCCAATGCCAAAGCCCCAGTAGTACCACTGTACTGCAGCACTGAGCTGCTCAGCTGATGCTCCTATCATTTGGTCAAAAGCGAAAGGTAGCATAATGGTATAAAAGCTCCCAATACCAAATGTGCCTATCAGCAAACCCGTGAAAAGCAGTATTATTGCTGCAATCGTAGTCCATTCAGATTGCAGCATTACAAAACCAGCCTGTGTTGTTAAAATGAATACTAAAGACAAGACCAGTCCAACAACAATAGCTCGATATCGTCCAAGCCATGACTCAGCTATCCAGCCTGTCACAGGTAGCAATACCCAGGAGACAACATGTGCATAGTCCGAAGGTCTTTTAAACTCATCAGGAACAATTAAAGTTATTGCTGCATATAAGAACCAGTGTACTGCATACAGTAGACCACTCATGACCAACACTAAGGCAGCGCCTCGAGAAAAGAACTGGTAGTAACAGCATTTAGCCATGATTAATCAAATTTCCACATGAACACATGTCTGAAACTGCTCTTGCATGAGTTTAGCTGCTAATATATCGTTTCCTTTGATGGTTTAGATGTATTTTTGCTGTTGAAGGACTTTCTTTGAGGAAGTATTGTGATGTTAATCTGTGTTGGATTACATGTGGTATGTGGGTAGTAGTTACTAAACTCACAACCTGAGTGCAATTTTATAGGAAGCAAATTGTACTACAGAATATTATACTCAGCTTCTTATGCTCAATTGAATACTTCATACAGTCAATACCAATCCTCAGTAGCCTTTCTTGGTACACACTGTATTTTATCAGTTAATATGTGATTTTATGATTCTACAAGGGCCTGCTGTAGCCGAGGGGTCTGGCAATGCTATAATAATGTGTTGGCAGAGCATCTCGATGTCCACTGCGCCCGTCCACGTGGAGCCACCACGAATCATCGCTTAGCCAAGCACACTGTATGTGTTTGCTGAGCTCAAGGAATCCTACAGTATATTGGAGTCTAGTCAATTGCAGCATTATAAAACCTGCTTGTGTTGTTCGAACAGTTGTCGAAGACAAGACCAGTCCAACAACAATAGCTCGATATCATCCAATCCATGACTCGGCTACCCGGCCTATCACCGGTAGCATGCAGTATCCTGTAAGCGACATGTGCTTTATTTTAATGCTCTTTCAAACTTTTCGTGAAGACAAGAGCATTAGCTGCACACAAAAACCAGTGTACTGCATACAGTAGACCACTCATGAGGAGCACCAAGGTAGTACCTCAGGAAAGAACTGGTATAGTAACAGCATTTAGCCATGATTGCCAACAGTTTTACTTTGAACACACGTTTGAATCGATTCCTTTGTTGGTTTAGATGTATTTTTTGCTGTTGAAGGACTTTCTTTGGTGAAGTACTTGTGATGGTCATCTTTTCTTAGAAGTACATGTATGTGTGGTATATGATTGGTAGTTACTAATCTCACAACCGGCCGAGTGTAATTTTAAGTGTAGATTATAAGCGTATCTCATTGATCTAATACATACATATCTACTGGACAGCTCATTATGATTCTAGTGCAGCTTCTCTTCCTCCTGTATGTCTTGTAGTGGCTGTTTGATGAGTATTTCCCACATTGTCATCGTGTAATTTATGATCTGCTTCAAAAATAGTTCATCAAGCTTTAAATCAAACTCAGCTGGAACTACAGTAATTATTGTATTAGGGAGACACGGTAGTGTCTCCCTATGTAGGGTTGAACGAGAAAACAAGATGGCGGCTACATACAATGTATTAGCGTTCAAACGCTGATATTTCGCCTGGTGATGAATTTTATACGTCCAAAGACACTTAAATCTGCTATCTGGCGTTGCCCCATCTTACAGTAGCAAGGAGATTGCTCGAGATTGTTACTAAAGTGACGAACCTAGAAACGGTGAAAATCGAGTTTCGTCATCTTCGTTTTCTTCTTTCTTTCTTCTTCTTTCTTTCTTTCTTTCTTCCACTCGCCTAGCACCTTTACGTGAGCAGTGCCGAGACCAAAACACCCACGAACAGTCGTGAAATTCTCCTGGCATGTGCCTTTTGAACTTAGTTTTTAGCGAAACGGCGATATAAATTCCGCGATTTCTCGATCGTGATCCATTGTCAGCTAAGTGTTAGACGCCATTAATGTGATTGCGCAATACGCACGTGACCAAGCTGTGGTTAGCGCACGTGACCAAGCACAATATATCGCCACGCCGTATAGATCACGGAGAACACATATTTGTCTGGAGTCTTCGAAGAACGGTAAGCTAGCAAGCGCAGAATCACCATTCTGCCTTGCCAGACAATTATAACCGCTGTAAACAAGTGTGGGCGGGGCTCGTATGCACTGTATTCATGCATGCGTAGGCGAGCTGATATCTACAGCATAAGAATTATTTAGCTACAAGTTTAAAATTGTTAATAATAAAGAAAAGCCATCAACAACAGGAAAACCAAACCAATGGTGGAAACAAAGATGGCACAGTAATTGCATGATATTGAACTGCATTTCACTGAAAAAGAAAAAAGGACACAAACAAGAAAATTAAAAAGATTTCTATCGAAATCAAAAGGATGTAGGGTTGTGAAATCTACCACTGGTCAACAATGTAAACTAACAAGGAACAAGCATGGATCAATGGTAACACGATTGACTTGCTAACAGACCATAGATCCCTACATCAGTGGCTGTACATAAGCTGTCACAAGCTGAATGCACGTCAGGTGTCAGTCAACAGCAACAAGCTGAACTAGCTATAGTCAACTACAGCAGCCACTGATGTAGGGATCTATGGTCTGTTAGCAAGTCTGTTGAATATAATATTACTATCTTGTAATTAATCAGCTCAGTGGTTTATGTAGTTTAGTTAACATGTTTAACAGTTTTTGTAAATTAGTCTAGTGGTTAGACTGTGGCATTCATTGTTCAATTGTCTGTGGAACATTCTAGCTGTATGTGTTCAGTTGTGTATTTAAGGAGTGTGTGTTTCTGTTGAGTTTTCATGTCATGTCAATGTAGTCTATGTTGCTGTAATATATTCTTGTTGAGTTTGGTTATCAACTCATGTGTTAACCACGACGCTGCGACCGTAGATACCACTGAGAGAATAGTACTCACTGAAACGTACTCAGCCAACAGGTTATGGGCCCAGGCTTTCTCACTGATATCTACTGATTTCTACTGACTGGCGGTGAGAGACTGTGACTAATTCTACTTTCCGAGATCATGGCAGCTGGAGCAGACGAGAAGTGGACTATCGACAAGTTAGATGGAGCTAACTGGACCACTTGGAAGTTTCAGATGAAACACCTGCTGCTCGCCAAGGAACTCTGGGGGATCGTAGATGGAACAGAAATACTTGCTGAGGACGCAGGAGCAGATGCTCGAGCTGCATTCGGCAGGAGATCGCAGAAGGCATTCTCCGTGATAGTGCTCGCGATCAACTCGTCTCAGCTGTATCTAGTCACGTCCTCGGAGACGCCATCAGCAGCCTGGACTGCATTGCGCAACCACTACGAGCGAGATACGCTGGCAAACAAGCTCCTTCTCAAGAAGCAGTACTTTCGATCAGAGATGAGAGATGGAACCTCTATCGAGAAGCACTTGAAATACATGAAGGAACTGACTGACAAGCTGGCTGCTATTGGAGCTGCAGTGGAAGAAGAGGACAAAGTCGTCACTCTGTTAGGGAGTCTACCAAAGAGCTATTCGACACTGGTAACTGCCCTGGAAGCGCGAGACAACATTTCGCTCGATTACGTGCAGCAAGCACTAGTTCGTGAGGAACTGAAGCTGCATCACGGTGGTCAAGTGAAGCGCGGAGACGGAGATTCAGCACTAATGGGAGATAGGAAGCGAAGGACTCCAAACTCCAAGAAGCCCGTGTGCTATGGTTGTCAAAAACCTGGACACTTTCGAAGAGATTGCCCTGAACTAGGGAAGAACAAGAAAGCACCTACCCATAAAGCAGACACTGCTGGAGAAGAAAAAGGTAGTGCATTTCTGGTACCAGGTTCTTCTACTCAAGCTGAAAGATGGCTGATAGATTCTGGTGCATCTAGCCACATGACGTGGAATCCAGACTTGCTGATCGACTACCAGCAATTCACCACTCCAGAAAAGGTTGGATTGGGAGATGGACGCACAGTTGATGCTCTTGGTGTTGGTAATGTTCGACTTGAAATGAAGTTTAAAGTTAGCAAGTCACAGAAGTCTATTTTGTACAAGGTTCTATTTGTTCCACAGTTGGCGTGTAATCTCTTTTCAGTTAGAGCAGCAGCGTCCAAGGGAAACTTCATTAAGTTTGGACACACCCGATGTTGGATCAGAAACCGCACTGGCAAGCTGTGTGGTATGGGAACAATAGTCGACAAGCTCTATCGACTTGACTGTGAAACGATTGTCTCTGAGAAAGCAGCAACAGTATCACAACTGAGCACGATTGATACTTGGCATCTCAGACTGGGACATGCTAGTGAGCAGTGCATCAAGAGAATGGCACAGAAGAAGCTAGCTGCAGGGATCCAACTGCCTAAAGGTGCTACACTCTCATTCTGTGAGGGGTGTGTAGCAGGAAAGATGACACGCAAGTCTTTCAAACCAGTGGGAGAAATACGGTCAAAGAAGAGGCTGCAACTGATACACAGTGATGTCTGTGGACCGATGCCCACTGAGTCAATTGGAGGTCACAAGTACTTCGTCACGTTTATCGATGACTATTCAAGATGCTGCGCTGTGTATTTTCTAAAGAACAAGTCGGAAGTTCCAGAGAAGTACAAAGAGTTCGAAGCAAGGGTATCAAATGATTGTGATCATGGAATTGGTACTCTACGCAGTGACAACGGAGGGGAATACTTGTCAAAGGAATTCAAAAGCTATCTTCAAGGAAAGGGAGTTCATCATGAACTGACAGTACCCTACTCTCCTGAGCAGAATGGAGTAGCTGAGCGAATGAATCGAACATTGATGGAGTCAGCTCGATCAATGATGACACATGCGTCTCTACCAGACAAGTATTGGGCTGAAGCAGTGGAAGCTGCTGCCTATATTCGAAATCGCACTCCAACTACTGCCTTAAATGGAAACAAGTCGCCAGTTGAAGTATGGAATGGAAGAAAACCAGATGTGACAAATCTGAGAGTCTTTGGGTGCATTGCTTATGCTCATATTCCAGATGTACGAAGACAGAAACTCGACAAGAAGGCTGAGAAGTTTAGATTTGTCGGCTATTCCATCCAGTCAAAAGGTTATCGTCTTCTAGATGAAGAAACCGGAAAGGTGTACATCAGGAGAGATGTGATTTTCAATGAGCAAGATTTTGGACACATCAAGCAGTCAACAACTGAAGTTGACATCAGGTCAAGCACTGAACCTGAACCGCCACAAGGTGATGATGACACAGAACAGGTAGAACAACAGAACCTACGACGGTCTGAGCGAACAAGACGACCAACGGTTAGGTTTGGAATCGATGAATATGCTGATACAGCTGCTTCTTCAAGCACTCCTGAACACATGGCTTATGCAGTTCATCAAATTGTGGAACCAGTAACTATGAAGGAAGCTCTGAACAGCGATCAGTCGAAAGAGTGGAAAGAAGCCGCTGATGCTGAATATGACTCTATTCTTCAGAATGAGACTTGGGATTTAGTGGAGCTACCTCCTGGAAGAAAGCCCATAGGTAGCAAGTGGGTCTTCAAAGTCAAGCACACAAGCGATGGTAAAGTGGATCGCTTCAAGGCTAGATTGGTAGCAAAAGGATATGCCCAGAAGCATGGAATTGACTATGATGAGACATTCTCACCAGTGGCAAGCTACCAGTCAATCAGAGTTCTTCTTGCGTTTGCCGTACAGAACAACCTGTATCTTCATCAAATGGATGTTGTAACCGCCTTTCTCAATGGGATCCTAGAAGAGGATATTTATATGAGTCAGCCCGAAGGCTATACTCGTGAGGGAGAGGAGCATCTTGTATGCAAGCTGAAGAAGTCACTTTACGGTCTGAAGCAGTCACCCAGATGCTGGAACATTGCTCTGACACAGTTCTTGACTTCGATAGGTTTCAGCCAAAGCTCGGCTGATCCTTGTATTTACGTTCGGGATAGCAGTATCATTGCTGCATATGTGGATGATCTGATAATTGCAACACAGACTGAGGAGGAACTGAAGGACATCAAAGAACTTCTTCATTCTCGTTTCATGATGAAGGACATGGGAGAGTTGCATTACTGTCTTGGAATCAGCATCAAGTACAAACGTGGAGAGTCACTCAAGATGGACCAGAAGCTGTACGTCCAGAAGATGGTGGAGAAGTATCGACTTCAAGATGCTAAGATAGTATCCACTCCAGCAGATCCAAATGTCAAGTTGTGTAAAGATGATGAATGGAGTAAGACAGTAGATCCAGTTCTCTACCAGTCGATGGTTGGAAGTCTACTGTATGCTGCTATTGGTACGAGACCAGACATTTCTCAAGCAGTGGGAGTCATCTCAAAGTATTGTTCACGACCGACTGAAGCACACCTGACCGCGGCAAAGAGGATCATACGATATCTCAAGGGATCTTTGGACATCGTACTCACATACAAGAAGTCAGAAACCGGAGAGTTAATTGGATACTCAGATGCTGACTTTGCAGGTGATCTGGATGATCGACGTTCTACAAGTGGAAATCTGTTTCTGATAAGTGGAGGGGCTGTAAGCTGGCTCAGCAAGAAACAACCGATCGTGAGTCTTTCTACTGCGGAAGCTGAGTATATTGCTTTGAGTAGAGCTACTCAGGAAGCTACATGGCTTAGAAGGCTACTATCTGACTTCCATTCTTTACCTGAAAAACCAACCGTAATAATGGAAGACAATCAAGGAGCTGTACACATCGCCAAGAATCAAGCAGTTCAAGCGAGGACTAAGCATATTGATATTCGCTACCACTACATCAGAGAAGCACTGAGTAATGGAACAGTTGATCTAAAATATTGTCCAACTGAACACATGATCGCAGACATCTTCACCAAGCCACTAGCAAAGAAGAGGTTTGAAAACTTACGTGAGAAACTAGGACTATTAGCTGATTGATTAAGTGGGAGTGTTGAATATAATATTACTATCTTGTAATTAATCAGCTCAGTGGTTTATGTAGTTTAGTTAACATGTTTAACAGTTTTTGTAAATTAGTCTAGTGGTTAGACTGTGGCATTCATTGTTCAATTGTCTGTGGAACATTCTAGCTGTATGTGTTCAGTTGTGTATTTAAGGAGTGTGTGTTTCTGTTGAGTTTTCATGTCATGTCAATGTAGTCTATGTTGCTGTAATATATTCTTGTTGAGTTTGGTTATCAACTCATGTGTTAACCACGACGCTGCGACCGTAGATACCACTGAGAGAATAGTACTCACTGAAACGTACTCAGCCAACAAAGTCAATCGTGTTACCATTGATCCATGCTTGTTCCTTGTTAGTTTACATTGTTGACCAGTGGTAGATTTCACAACCCTACATCCTTTTGATTTCGATAGAAATCTTTTTAATTTTCTTTGCTACAATAATATGGACATACCATTGCGTGTCCTGGATTAGAAATCACTAAAATTAATTGTGTCTGTTGACCATAAAACCTTTTCATGTCATAAATATTATAAGAGAATTTACTTAGCACCAAAAATGACCACATTGTTGTGTTAGTATGTTGATTAAAATGTCATTGTGCTGTACTGAAGATGGGACATCACTATACATGTTAATAATGTTGTTACGAAAACTAGCGAGAATATCAGAGAACAATAATTGTTTGTTATGGTAAAAAAGCAAATTAACATGATTAGTCTTTCTTTTTCTAGTAATGACAATTAATTTTATTATATTTGCTGTTCATAAATACAGTTTGTTGTTCATTGATTCTCAAGTTTTTTTGCAAACCAAAATCATTTTCTTTTTATTTTATGGAAATGGTTGTGTTTACTTCTCTCATGTACTCCTCCTCCTGGTCAAAGTATCTCTCGTAATGTTCCTCCACTATGGCCTGTATGTTGACATGCCTCTCCCTCTCTCTCAGCTTGTATCGCTTGGCAACAATAACAAATATTATGATCAGTGTCAGCATTGCTGGTAGAGGTAGTGCTAAGTAAAGATAGAACATAATACTTTCTGGAATATACTTCCCTAACATTCCGGTAAAAAAATGACTACCAACAGTGCTCCAGCCGATTGTAAACAGCACTACTCCCATCATTATTCCTCTCATTCTGTTTGGAGTCTGAGCCATAGTAAACTCAAAACAATACATCATTGCCATTCCTGAGCCAAATCCATTTAGAAACTCGACTAATACTATCCAGTACAGTGACATTTGAGGAGTATCAGGCATTGTGATGTTGTGTGATTGTTCTGAGAAATGTTCAACACCGAATACAGCTGTGAATATTACTGTGCTAATAAAGCACATGATCAGACCTGCTCCTGTCATTTTTAACAAGCTTGGAAGACACTTGCGAACTAAAGGATACAATATTAAGCGATACACTGGAATCCAAATGAAAGCCAATGCCGTAATATTGATATCGACAACTAAATGAGCAGGCACACTCTTATTACCTAAGATAGGAGTGACTGCACACTCACAGAAGAAAATCACTCCGTATGGTAGCACTAATAATGGTATAAGACGAAAGATGGTCTTGACATCCTCCACCTCTTCTTCTGTGAATGGTCCTCCAAACTTGTGCTTCCCAAAGTCAAGACGTGAAGGGTGTTCCTCATCAATGTATGTCAATGCACTGCGCAGTCGAGGGCACTTGTTCTTTCGAGCATAGTTGAGCACTTGAAAGATCAGCTTGATGGGATTGCCAGTTTTGTTGTTAGTGTCTAGCCACTTGTGGTACAGACAGTCCATTATTGGAACAGCTGAGAAACACAGTGTTCCAAGAGTGAGAAAGATGACCGGAAGGTATTGCAGCTGGTGTGGAATTGGAACATACTCAAGTACTTCTTCTAAAAGGTCTCCAATGCCAAAGCCCCAACAGTACCACTGTACTGCAGCACTGAGCTGCTCAGCTGATGCTCCTATCATTTGGTCAAGAGCGAATGGTAGCATAATAGTATAGAAGCTGCCAATACTAAATGTACCTAACAGCAAACCTATGACAAGCAGTGTAATTGCTGGAATTGGAGTCCAGTCAAGTTGTAGCATTACAAACCCAACCTGTGCTGTTAGAACAGTTACCAAAGACAAGACCAGTCCAACAACAATAGCTCGATATCATCCAAGCCATGACTCAGCTATCCAGCCTGTCACAGGTAGCAATACCC
Source organism: Haliclona indistincta (assembly GCA_964017065.1). NCBI lineage: Eukaryota > Metazoa > Porifera > Demospongiae > Haplosclerida > Chalinidae > Haliclona > Haliclona indistincta. Next base: position 2,928,302 of record OZ024789.1, read on the forward strand.
AGGAGACAACATGTGCATAGTCCGAAGGTCTTTCATACTCATCAGGAAGAATTGAAGCAATGGCTGCATATAAGAACCAGTGTACTGCATACAGTAGACCACTCATGACCAACACTAAGGCAGTGCCTCGAGGAAAGTACTGGTAGTAACAGCAATTAGCCATGATTACACAAATTTTTACATGAACACACTGTCTGGAACTGTTTTGCATGAATTTAGCTGCTAATATATCGTTTCCTTTGATGGTTTAGATGTATTTTTGCTGTTGAAGGACTTTCTTTGAGGAAGTATTGTGATGTTAATCTGTGTTGGGTTACATGTGGTATGTGAGTAGTACTTACTAAACTCACAACATGCTGTAGAGGGAAGATCACTAAACCTAGCTGTTGATTTTATGAAGGCCTGGCAGGATATCAGAGTACAATAATTGATTTTTTACAAACAAAATCAAGTAAAACAACAAAATGTATCTGAAAATTTCTTTTTTATCTTCATGTAATACTGCACTGACAATCTTAGCTGTTTGAAAATGCTAAAGTTAAGGTTAAATTCTAATACAATATTTCTTTGTCATTACATTCATGATCGTATTGAAAGGGTTTCTTCTTCTTCTCTCAAGTACTCCTCCTCCTGGTCAAAGTATCTCTCGTAATGTTCTTCCACTATGGCCTGTATGTTGACGTGCCTCTCCCTTTCTCTCAGCTTGTATCGTTTGGCAGTAGCAGTGAATACTAGAGTTAGTACCAGCATTGCTGGTATAGGTAGTGCTAAGTAGAGGTAGAACAATAGCATATGTGGAATATACTTCGTCAATGTTCCAGTAAAGAGATAGCTACCGGCAGTGCTCCAGCCAATTGTAAATAGCGCCACTCCAATCGTTATTCCTCTCATTCTGTTTGGAGTCTGAGCCATCACAAACTCTAATTCATACATCATTGCCATTCCCGTGCCAAGTCCATTAATAAACTCGACTACTATTATCCAGTACAGTGACATCTGAGGAGTATCAGGCATTGTGATGTTGTGTGATTGCTCCGAGAAATGTTCAACACTGAATACAGCTGTGGATATTACTGTGCTAATAAAGCACATGATCAGACCTGCACCTGTCATTTTTAACAAGCTTGGAATGCGCTTACGAACTAAAGGATACACAATGAAGCGATAGATAGGAATAAAAATGAAAGACAAAGCTGTATCATGGATCTTGATCACAATTTGTGAAGGTGTGCTCTTGGAAGTGTTATTAGCTAAGATAGGACTGACTGTGAACTCACTGAAGAAAAGCACTCCACATACTAGCACTACCACTGGTGTAAGACGAAATATTGTCTTGACATCTTCCACTTCTTCTTCTGTAAATGGTCCTCCAAACTTGTGCTTCCCAAAGTCAAGACGTGAAGGGTGTTCCTCATCAATGTATGTCAATGCGCTGCGAAGTCGAGGGCACTTGTTCTTTCGAGCATAGTTGAGCACTTGAAAGATCAGCTTGATGGGATTGCCAGTTTTGTTGTTAGTGTCTAGCCACTTGTGGTACAGGCAGTCCATTATCAGAACAGCTGACAAACATAGAGTGGCTAAAGTTAAGTAGATCACTGGAAGAGTGTCCATGTTTCGGAGCTGGTTTGGGATTGGAACATACCGTAATATTTCTTCCAACAAATCTCCAACTCCAACTCCCCAACAGTACCAGTGTACTGCAGCACTGAGCTGCTCAGCTGATGCTCCTATCATTTGATCAAGTGCGAACGGTAGCATATTAGTATAGAAGCTCCCAATACCAAATGTGCCTATCAGCAAACCCGTGGAAAGCAGTGGGATTACTATTATTGGATTTGGAGTCCAGTTAAATTGTAGCATTACAAAAGCAGCCTGTGCTGTTAGAACAGTTATCGAAGACAAAACCAGTCCAACAACAATAGCTCGATACCGTCCAAGCCATGATTCAGCTACCCAGCCTGTCATAGGTAGCAATACCCAGGCGACAATATGTGCATAGTCCATAGGTCTTTTAAACTCATCAGGAACAATTAAAGCAATCGATGCATATAAGAACGTACTGCATACAGTAGACCACTCATGACCAACACTAAGGCAGTGGCTCGAGAAAAGAACTGGTAGTAACAGCATTTAGCCATGATTTCACATGAACACACGTTTTGCATCATATCATCTCTTACGACAACACTGCCTGGCCATGGTTGCAATAATAGTTTAACTTGAGGAGGAATGAAAAAATTATAATATTATTATGTACTGTTTTGTTCATGGTTTTGACTTTGATTCTGTACAGTTTTGAATGTCAGATCATTCCACTCATTCGCAAGCAGTTAGCTGTGTCAACGTAAACAACATAATTGTCCAGCTCTCTTGATCATGCATAACTGATTAGTTATCTTGTGTCAAAACACTGAATGCTATCATTCCAGCTTACATTAATCTACAATGGTTAGCTTTAGGCATAATTTGAAGGGTGCATAATCCATTACTTATCTAGATCCTTGATTTAATTGGGGCGAGCCTGAGCGAGCCCCTTACTGCTCGAAAACTACCCCCGCGACTATCTATCTATCCAGGAGCCCAACAAGACGACATGCGCAAGGGAGCATGCAACTCTGTATACGGCGAAATCCAAACATGGCTGCCCATTCTATTTTTAGAGACTCCTTATATGGTCATGCGGTCCTTATACGGTCAATACGGCAGGGGCTGAACATAAGTTTATTCCATAAAAGGATAAAAGGAATAGCTATTTTTAAAACTTGACAGCCATGTTTGGATTTCGCCGTATACACTGAGAAGTACGGAGTTGCATGCTCCCTCGCCGGCTTCGCCGGCTCGATATGCTCCTGATTGATCGATCGATCGATCGATCGATCGATCGATCTATCTATCTATCTATCTATCTATCTATCTATCTATCTATCTATCTATCTATCTATCTATCTATCTATCTATCTATCTATCTATCTATCTATCTATCTATCTATCTATCTATCTATCTATCTATCTATCTATCTATCTATCTATCTATCTATCTATCTATCTATCTATCTATCTATCTATCTATCTATCTATCTATCTATCTATCTATCTATCTATCTATCTATCTATCTATCTATCTATCTATCTATCTATCTATCTATCTATCTATCTATCTATCTATCTATCTATCTATCTATCTATCTATCTATCTATCTATCTATCTATCTATCTATCTATCTATCTATCTATCTATCTATCTATCTATCTATCTATCTATCTATCTATCTATCTATCTATCTATCTATCTATCTATCTATCTATCTATCTATCTATCTATCTATCTATCTATCTATCTATCTATCTATCTATCTATCTATCTATCTATCTATCTATCTATCTATCTATCTATCTATCTATCTATCTATCTATCTATCTATCTATCTATCTATCTATCTATCTATCTATCTATCTATCTATCTATCTATCTATCTATCTATCTATCTATCTATCTATCTATCTATCTATCTATCTATCTATCTATCTATCTATCTATCTATCTATCTATCTATCTATCTATCTATCTATCTATCTATCTATCTATCTATCTATCTATCTATCTATCTATCTATCTATCTATCTATCTATCTATCTATCTATCTATCTATCTATCTATCTATCTATCTATCTATCTATCTATCTATCTATCTATCTATCTATCTATCTATCTATCTATCTATCTATCTATCTATCTATCTATCTATCTATCTATCTATCTATCTATCTATCTATCTATCTATCTATCTATCTATCTATCTATCTATCTATCTATCTATCTATCTATCTATCTATCTATCTATCTATCTATCTATCTATCTATCTATCTATCTATCTATCTATCTATCTATCTATCTATCTATCTATCTATCTATCTATCTATCTATCTATCTATCTATCTATCTATCTATCTATCTATCTATCTATCTATCTATCTATCTATCTATCTATCTATCTATCTATCTATCTATCTATCTATCTATCTATCTATCTATCTATCTATCTATCTATCTATCTATCTATCTATCTATCTATCTATCTATCTATCTATCTATCTATCTATCTATCTATCTATCTATCTATCTATCTATCTATCTATCTATCTATCTATCTATCTATCTATCTATCTATCTATCTATGCGTACGTCATTCTGTAAATGCACGCGTGTTGTAATTCAACGGATGGTTTCAATTTTGCTCAACTGAGACTGAGCAAGCGCAAAGAGGAGGAGCATGAGCGACGTGAATCAGAGAGGCTGAAGAACGGAGAGAGGTTAGGCCAGAAAGAAGGAGCATGAGTGACGTGATGCAGAGACTGAACAACAGAGAGCGGTTAGGCTACAGCATGTACAGCAAATGAGAGAGAAGGAGCATGAGCGACGTGGTGGAGAGACTGAAGAACAGAGAGAGGCTAGGATACAGCAAATGAGAGAGAAGGAGCGTGAGCTACGTGGTGAAGAGACCAAAGAACAGAGAGAGGACAGGCTGCAGCAAATGAGCCTTCACTCGACTGCGGCACAATCAGTGCATCACACCTTCTCAAAAGCACCTCCTCAGATAAATACCTGCTTATGGCTACCAACACTACTCGCTCAGGCTCGCCCCACAAATGTCCTGCATTTCACTAGTTAATATCTCAAAATTAGACAGTTACAGTTGTTAGTTGACCGTAAGATCAACGGTGTCGCACAGTGGTTTTATCACGTAATATCACGAAGACCTAAAGTCACATAATAACGCAATAAAACAAAATGGCGTCGTCAAAATCATTTGCAAGATTACTCTTCCGTATTTTCGCAATACGACGATATTCCCCTCTGGTTACACTGCTGTATTTATTTCTGTGCTAGCACAGTAGCAGACTGGAGTAAGTGGCGGTTCTGTGTCCCAAATGATGTATAGGCAAAGAAAATGACGCCCGAAGCATGCCTCAAAATTTGCTAATTATCATTGCCGATCGGCAACGATATGTAGGGATGACCTCGAACTTAGATGGCGGCTACTCATGTGTGAAAATGAGTTCTCGCACATATCTCTACTGTTATACATTTCTACTGCATTTTCACTATCTCTAAGGGAATCTGAAGTGCGAGCGCTTGTAGGAAGTCTAAGAAAGTCGCCGGGACTGCTTGCTTGTCGACGAAAATCAAGATGGCTACTCTCAGGGAGGTCGTTGCAGATCTTGGCTGTTGTAGCGTTTCTCGAGATTCCAGACATCTAGGATTGATCAGGCGATTGTTCTGAGCATGGAAATACCTTTGGCGAAGCGGGCTGACGTTTCTAAAGGTAAACAGAAATCGCCGCCTACGCGAATTGTTCATCTTCTTTCTTCTTCTTCTTCTTTCTTCTTTGAACAAGCCTAGCGCTGTCCTGAGTGAATGAATCACTACCAAACCTGCACAATTGCACGTGTATATATCTGGAATAGTGCACTTACGTCTTAGATAGGCATTAAATACTACCAGAAGCGAGTAATCCTTAAAAATCATGGTTTTTAGGCCGTTTTGGACTGAAGACGCCATTAAATAATTAACCCTCTTGTCGCTACTTATTATTGACTCCGCCCACATCAGTTTTGCAGCTATCTCGATCGATACTTCGTTTTGTCTCTGGTCTGGACGCTTCAGCGCGTAAGCCAGAGGTATGAAATTTGTCTAGAGCTGTACTATACTCTAAGTAACACTGATCTGTTTGTTAAAGCTTTAGATGGCGGGTTAAAACTGACATGCCCAGACGTGAACCGGGCTGAGTACTGTACCGGCGCCGCTTACCTATGCACAGAAAGGTTCCTACGCCACGCAGCGTAAGGACTAGAAGCCACTGTGAGTGTGATATTGGCATCAACAAGATTCTACTAGGCGTGGTCCAACTATTTAGGCTTGCAGCATCATGATCGAGTTGTCAGTATTAGTCTCTTCTTCATCCATTACAGTACTAACAAGTATCATGTTGTCAAATCATACATGGACTTGATATTTTAACCTTTCATTGAATGATTGGTAATATTAAATGATTATTTTAGACTACACTCCTTTCTCTCTAGACCCGTGCACATTCACATCTGCATGCTAGACTAGTAACTGCTGCTCACAGAGTTGTCAAAATGAAATAACATCTAACATAGAATAAATTCAAACTGGTAGTGATCAAAAAAGTAACAGGAACAAGTAAAGTAAAAAAGCTTTTAGTAAAAAAAACTGAAAAGTGTAGGGATGACTCTTAAAAAAGGAAAGGAACAAGATGGGATGATGCTTGCAAAAGTAAAGGAACAAGATGGAATAATGCTTGCAAATGTAAAAGTCCCAAGTATCCCTACATCAGCGGCTTGAAAGAGGACGCAGTCCGATGACATAATTGACGGTTCTAAATAACTAGAGGTATCTGTGTTTGGAGGATGCAGTCCAATGAAGTACTTGACGGTTGTAAATAACTAGAGGTGTCTGTGTTTAGGAGGACGCAGTCCGATGAAGTAGTTGACAGTTGTAAATATGCTGCAGGTAGCTGTGTTTGGAGGACGCAGTCCGATGAAGTAATTGACGGTTGTAAAGGTATAGGAAGAGGATTCCGCAATTGTCAGTTGCACGTTGTCGCAACAAGCCGCTGATCTAGGGATACTTGGGACTTTTACATTTGCAAGCATCATCCCATCTTGTTCCTTTACTTTTTTAAGAGTCATCCCTACACTTTTCAGTTTTTTTTATTAAAGCTTTTTTACTTTAATTTATTAATAATTATTCATGAGCGCTTTGTTTTGCGTGGATAATAAGGGCTTGTTAGCTTGCAAAGGATCATTTCCTGCAACTTGGCTTCCATAAAAATGTCTTTGAATATCATTAGCGTTGTGAATATCTGAAGTTGATACCCGGGTTTGCCCGTACAGAGATCTGTCAGTGCTGGAGATCACAATAGGGCACAGGACATGATATGGTCCTATTATTACCTATATTCAAAAGAGGAGAACAAAAGAGGATGTACACATGTACTGATTCTGTGGATGGAGAGGGATAGACTGTACTTTGTTTTTTGAAAATGATCGAGGAACTATGACGGTGGGAATGTACTAATGCTGAAGAATTGTATAACTATACATTAACAAACTGTATTGGTATGAACTAGAGAATCTAGTTTAACACACAGTAACCAAACTTATGCTAATGTCAGCTGAGAACTAAGCTCACGTAGTTATGACGTATGTCATATTGAGTAAAATACAAAATGACAAATTATGTGTCACACTGCTAAAATTATACCTTCGATAGCAATAAAGTTATAGTCATTATGTATCGATAAAGATGATGATTCTAATGTTTGTGTTTTAGCAACAAAGGTTAAGTAGTTGAATTTACAAAACTTGAACGCTTCAAGATCATTGATTATTATTGGACATTGCTCTCATGTATTCCTCCTCCTGGTCAAAGTATCTCTCGTAATGTTCCTCCACTATGGCCTGTATGTTGACGTGCCTCTCCCTCTCTCTCAACTTGTATCGCTTGGCAATGATAACAAATATTATCATCATCATTATTGCCAGTGGAGGTAGTGCTAGGTAGAAGTAGAATCTGAATCGATAAGACACTTCGAATTTGCGGAATGTCTCGGTAAGAAGATAACTACCAAATATGCTCCAGCCTGTTGCAGTTATCACCAGTCCCATCATTATTCCTCTCATTCTGTTTGGAGTCTGAGCCATTGCAAAGTTCATTCCAAAAATCATTATCATTGCTCCACCTATTCCATTCAAACTTTTAATCAATAGTATCCAGTACAGTGATACTTGAGGAGCATCAGGCATTGTGATGTTGTGTGATTGTTCCGAAAAATATTCAACACCTGTCATGACTGTGTACATTACTGTGCTGAGCAGACACAGACTTAAACCTGCTCCTATCATCTTCAATAAGCTTGGAATATACTTATGAACAAAAGGATACACAAAGAAGCGATAGACTGGAATCAAGACAAAAGCAGCCATACTGGTACAGATAGTGCTATGTTCTATACCAGACACACACTTGATAGCGTGTTTGATAACTGACAATCGGCTGAGTCCCAACTCACATAAGAAACTTACTCCAAAACCAAAACCTGTCAATAATACTGGTATGAGACGAAATATTGTCTTGACATCCTCCACCTCTTCTTCTGTGAATGGTCCTCCAAAATTGTGCTTCCCAAAGTCAATACGTGAAGGGTGTTCCTCATCAATGTATGTCAATGCACTGCGAAGTCGAGGGCACTTGTTCTTTCGAGCATAGTTGAGCACTTGAAAGATCAGCTTGATGGGATTGCCAGTTTTGTTGTTAGTGTCTAACCACTTGTGGTACAGGCAGTCCATTATCAGAACAGCTGACAAACATAGAGTGCCTAAAGTGAGGAAGATCACTGGAAGAATGTCCAGGTATTTGAGCTGGTCTGGGATTGAAATACAATCAAAAACGTCTATCAATAACAATCCCGTACTATATGCCCAACAGTACCAGTGTACTGCAGCACTGAGCTGCTCAGCTGATGCTCCTATCATTTGGTCAAGAGCAAATGGGAGCATAATAGTATAGAAGTTTCCAATACCAAAAGTTCCAATTAACACACCCACAGCTATGAGCACTAGTGCTGGTATTAGACTCCAGTCAAATTGCAGCATTACCAAAGCAACTTGTGCTGTTAAAAATGTGAATAAACACAAGACCAGTCCAACAACAATAGCTCGATATCGTCCAAGCCATGACTCAGCTACCCAGCCTGTCACAGGTAGAAACACAAAGAGAAAAAGATCGATATAGTCAAATGCTACCTTGAGGGGTTCCATTTGACTAGCGACAATCCCAAAGAATAAAAACCAGTGTGTCACATACAGTAGACCACTCATGAGCAACACCAAAGTAGTGCCTCGTGAAAACAACCAACAACGGTGCCTGGCCATTGTAATTTGTAATAAGTTAGAGCAATGGATAAGTTGAGGACATGTACGTTCGTACACTAATTGATACATGTGTATTATATGTTTTGTTTATGGTCTTGAGTGTCAGATCATTCTACTCGTTGACAAGCAGTTGGGTGTGTTGACGTAAACAATTTAATAGCAAACTCGATTCATCCATTCAAAACCTTTTATCACTGTTGTCTAGTGCAGTGAAACATGGCGAATATGATGTTGTGTGATGATTGTTCTGAAAAATACACAGTAGCATTCACTGCTGTATTTATTACTGTGCTAACCAATCATAGGTACAGACCTGTACTTACAATCTTCCACAAGCTTGGCATATGTTTAAAAAGAACAGATGCAAAATGAAATGGTAGACTGTAATCAAAACAATAGGATGGTGTTGTCTTCAAAGTTTATTACACAATCAATACTCTGGTTAGTGACTGGTACCTGACTGACATCTAACTCACAAAAAGCCACTCCATATAGAAACACTAGCAATGGTATGAGACAAAAAACAGTCTTGACATCCTCCACCTCTTCTTCTGTGAATGGTCCTCCAAACTTGTGCTTCCCAAAGTCAAGACATGAAGGGTGTTCCTCATCAATGTATGTCAATGCACTGTGAAGTCGAGGGCACTTGTTCTTTCGAGCATAGTTGAGCACTTGAAAGATCAGCTTGATGGGATTTCCAGTTTTGTTGTTAGTGTCTAGCCACTTGTGATACAGGCAGCCCATTATCAGAACAGCTGACAAACATAGAGTGGCTAAAGTGAGGAAGATCACTGGAAGAATGTCCTTGTATTGGAGGTGGTTTGTTAGCTCAGCCACATCTTCCCACAATACAGCAGTATTGAATCCCCAACAGTACCACTGTACTGCAGCACTGAGCTGCTCAGCTGATGCTCCTATTATTTGGTCAAGAGCGAATGGTAGCATAATAGTATAGAAACTGCCAATGCCAATAATTCCTATTGACAGACTCACAATAGCAAGCACTAGCGCAGGAATTGGAGTCCAGTTAAATTGCAGCATTACGAAGGCAACTTGTGCGATTAGAAACGTCATTAAGCACAAGACCAATCCAACAACAATAGCTCGATATCGTCCAAGCCATGACTCAGCTATCCAACCTGTCACAGGTAGCAGTATCCAAAGAACGACATGTACATAATTTAGTTCTAACTAATGAATGCTGGAGAATAAAAACCAATATGCTGCATACAGTAGACCACTCATGAGCAATACCAAGTTAGTGCCTCGAGAAAAAAAAAAGCGATAACAGTGCTTAACCATGGTTGCAATAATAGTTTAACTTGAGGGAAAATGAAAAAATACTGATATTATATGCTGTTTTCTTTATGGTTTTGACTTTGATACTGTACAGTTTTGAATGTCAGATCATTCCACTCATTCGCAAGCGGTTAGCTGTGTCAACGTAAACAACTTAATCGTCCAGCTCTCCTGACCATGCATAGCTGATTAGTTATCTTGTGTCAAAACACTGAAAGCTATCATTCCAGCTTACATTGATCTGCAACAGATAGGTCTAGGCATAGATCGAAGGGTACATAATCCATTACTTATTTGTTGACCGTAGGATCAATGGTGTTGCACAGTGGTTATGTTATGCGCAAACCATGGATCGGGGACAATCCATGGATTGCGCTGCTGAAGGTATGGATCCGTGCTTTGCGCGGGCAATCCATGGATTGCACACCACTTGCGTGATCCATGGATTGCGCAACCACACACGCCGAGTGTCAAGCGTTCGTGCAGAATAAGAAGGAAGGGAGCAAGGTGATCGGTCGAGAGAAAGGAAAGGCCGGAAATCGTGGCTTTACCTTACCTTTCGGCTGGCGATCCTCACTTCAAGATCAGGGCGAAGTCTCTTGGGTTTCGCCTATTAGATGATTACCCAGCTCTTGGACTGAGGAACGTGTTGTGTTTACCAGCCCGCAGAAAACGTTATGGAGCTTATAGTCTTAGATTGTACACTATTGATGTGTTAGGTCGCTTTGACGTGCACGCAGGAAAAGAATGACACTACCCTGCTAGGAAGATTTCCTCGTGATGTATCTCAACCGTGCTGCCTCAGTACATGATATTATTATTTACTAGCTAGAATGCAATCAAGTTGAACAGCATTGCTGCCGGAGGTGCTTCAGAGTCCGGCCCTCGCTTCTCACGAGTGTCCATGCATCAAAGGTTTGGCCGAGATCCATACTTCGAGTCCCTCGTTTGCGCGATCCATGGATTGAGCAGACAATCCATGGATTGTTGCGCAAAGCACGGATCCATACTTTGGGCAGCGCAATCCATGGATTGTCCCGATCCATAGTTTGCGCACAACAGTTATATCACATAATATCAGGACCAATTTGCAAGACGTCACACTGTAACGCCGTAGAATGAAATGACGTCGTCAAAACCCCACCATTGCTGGAAATCAGAATGCATTTTCTGTTCCTATTGCTACCTGTACATAGCTGGAGAACAAACGTGGATGTACACATGTAGTGATTCTGATGCTACTCATCAAAGAAATGACTCTCTCTCCAAATACTACAATATTTTCAAGACAAAAGATTCTTGACATAATTCTGTGTACTTGTAGTGTTGGAATAGTTACTTGTCAGCTACCTAGCCCATCAATGGTACACAGTAGCCATATCCAGAAAGTGACTTAATAATTACATTATAAGTTATTTCTTCATTTTAAACTGTCATCAGTGTAGCAATCTGATAATTCCATAAGCTTGACTTTATGAGCTATTGTATAAGCTTGACTATAAGCTTGATAATTCTATTAGCTCGAAGTCACTTTCTGTGGATATGGCTACTTACTTTGCTCTCACTCCAAGTATCAGCAATACATTGATTCTCAATCAATAATGGTTGTCTTATGCAGCACTTAGTTTGTCATTCTGCGACACAGTGCATGGAAAGGGAAAGACCGTACTTTGTTTTTTTTTGAAAATGATTGATGCACTATGATGGTGGGGAATTTAGTAATTGTGTATTATCTTACTCGAACTATTGAATCAACAAATTGTATTGGTACTAGTTAGAGCATCTAGTTTAATGCATAGTAACCGAACTTATGTTCATGTCAGCTGGGAATTCCTTTGATAGTAATAAAATTAAATTATAGTCATGTTATTGATAATGATGATGCTGAAGTTTGTGTTTTAGCAACAAAGGTTAAGTAGTTAAAATTATTTGCAAAACCTGATCGTTTCAAGATCATTGATTATTAGACATTGCTCTCATGTACTCTTCCTCCTGGTCAAAGTATCTCTCGTAATGTTCCTCCACTATGGCCTGTATGTTGACGTGCCTCTCCCTCTCTCTCAGCTTGTATCGCTTGGCAAGGATAATAAATATTATCAACATCAGTATTGCTAGTGGAGGTAGCACTAGATAAAAGTAGAATCTGGATTGAAGAGATACTTTGAAGATGTGGAATATTCCGGTAGAAAGATAGCTACCAAGTGTGCTCCAACCTAATACAACAATCACCAGTCCCATCATTATTCCCCTCATTCTGTTTGGAGTCTGTGCCATTGTAAATTCTACTCCAAATACCATTGTCACTACTGAACCTATTCCAGTCAATATCTTTATCACTAGTATCCAGTACAGTGATACTTGAGGAGTATCAGGCATTGTGATGTTGTGTGATTGTGAAGCAAAGTGTTCAGTAGCAGTCACTGCTATGTTTATTACTGTGCTAATCAAACACAAGATCAGACCAGCTCCAATCATCTTCAACAAACTTGGAATATGCTTACGAGCTAGAGGATACACAATCAAGCGATAGACTGGAATCAGAATAAAGAACAAGTCATTAAAGTTTCTGAAAACAGTCAAACAATGAAGAGTAACTGAGATTTGACTGACATTTAACTCACAAAAGAAAATCACTCCATAAACAAGCACAAGTAATGGTATTATGCGAAATATTGTCTTGACATCCTCCACCTCTTCTTCTGTGAATGGTCCTCCAAACTTGTGCTTCCCAAAGTCAAGACGTGAAGGGTGTTCCTCATCAATGTATGTCAATGCACTGCGAAGTCGAGGGCACTTGTTCTTTCGAGCATAGTTGAGCACTTGAAAGATCAGCTTGATGGGATTGCCAGTTTTGTTGTTAGTGTCTAGCCACTTGTGGTACAAGCAGTCCATTATCAGAACAGCTGAGAAACATAGAGTGGCTAAAGTGAGAAATATTACTGGAAGAATGTCCAGATATTGGAGCTGGTTTGGGATTGGAACACACTGTAGTATGTGTAGTAAAAGAATTGGAATGCCAAATCCCCAACAGTACCATTGAACTGCAGCACTGAGCTGCTCGGCTGATGCTCCTATCATTTGGTCAAGAGCGAATGGTAGCATGATAGTATAGAAGCTGCCAATACCAATTGTACAGACTACCATGCCAACAGCAATCAGTGCAAATGCTAGAGCTTGAGTCCATAATTGCAGCATAACAAAAGCAACCTGTTCTGCTAGAATACTTACGAAACACAGGATCAATCCAACAAAAATAGCTCGATATCGTCCAAGCCATGACTCAGCTACCCAGCCTGTCACAGGTAGCAATACCAAGACAGCAACATGCATATAGTTTAGAGCTAATTTAAGATTACTTAAGTAGATGGCTGCATATAAGAACCAGTGTACTGCATACAGTAGACCACTCATGACCAACACTAAGGTAGTGCCTCGAGTAAAGAAGACGTAGCATTGCCTAGCCATTCTTGGATGTTGAACACTGTTCTGCTCATGTAGATGTATTTCCTTGGTTTAACTGCTGTATTGTTTTTTTTTTTCTTATCGTATCATTCCGCTATGGGTGTAACGGATAGTGTATTAGGGAGACACGGTAGTGTCTCCCTATGTAGGGATGAACGAGAAAACAAGATGGCGGCTACATACAATGTATTAGCGTTCAAACGCTGATATTTCGCCTGGTGATGAATTTTATACGTCCATAGACACTTAGATCTGCTATCTGGCGTTGCCCCATCTTACAGTAGCAAGGAGATTGCTCGAAATTGTTACTAAAGTGACGAACCTGGAAACGGTGAAAATCGAGTTTCGTCATCTTCGTTTTCTTCTTATTCTTTCTTCCACTCGTCTAGCGCCTTAACACGAATACTGTGCTGGGCTAAACACCCACGAATAATCATGAAATTCGTCTGGCATGTGCCTTTTGAACTTAGTTCTTAGCGAAATGAAAGTTTTATTCTAGCGGACTTCACGATCACGAGCTGTAGCTAGCAATGTGTATACCGCCATTTAAATGCGCACGTGATGTAACGTGAGCGCGCACATGTTGTCTTTGAGTGGCTTCTACTTGTGTTTCTGCTGCTCTACCCCTGGCTCTACCCGTTTGTAATAGTTCGTCCATTTCAGAAGATTGTGACTGTTGATTTCTACTTTTGCCTCACCGAAGTTTGGATTTGCTTTTGGGTTCGTCGTCTCGTGTCTCGATCTGTCACTGAAGAAAGTTGTAAGTTTAATAATTACTTTGAAGAAGGTTAGTTCTTGTATAGTAATAGTAATCATGCCTAGTAAAACACGTAGAAAACACACATACGATAAGCAACGTTATGGAGAGAATAGAGATAAAATACTAGCTGGGAGAAAGGAAGCATATGATACCAATTCTGAGTCTAAGAAAGTAGCATCTAAAATTGCTTCAAAGAAGGCTTATAACAAAAACCCAGCGGCTAAGAAATTGGTGTCAAAGCAGGCTTATGAAAGAAACCCTGCATATAACAAATTGGCGTCAAGGCAGGCTTACGGCAGAAACCCTGCACATAAGAAGTTGTCGTCAAAGCAGGCTTATTTGAAAGATTCAACTGCTAAGAAGGTTGCTGCTTTGTCCAGGTACCATAGTAAATCAGATAAAATCAAAGCACAACGTAGGGCAAAGTACCAAAATAGTTCGCATCAGAAGAAAGTGTCATCGCGTGTTTGGTATCTCAAAAACACGAAGGTTAAGACACAAGCTTGTATGGCGTACTATGCTAAACACAAAGAAATCATTTCCCACACTAGGAGAAACAAATACTATTTGTCTCCTCCAAAATCTAGTGTAAAGGAAATGTACATAAATGAAATGATAAGAGAATTGCTAGCAAATCGTAAAGCAAGAACCGAGGTTATGAAAGCTTTTAAAGAGCAGCCTATAGCAAAGCGATTGGCTAGAATCTCTTATCGTGTTGCATGTAGAATAGCAGCTCGTAGGCTGGTTCATGAAGCCTTAAAGAAGCGCAAGGAATATGCTGCTGAATTGATTAAATCTGCTAAAAGTATCAATGCAAAGAGCATGAAAAGCAGAGATGACTTTGGTGAAGGCATTCATTGCAAAAGATCATGTGATCCATACTTCTATGAAGCATCGTATGTAAAGGATGATGATGATTCAGATGTGCCTGATCGTATTGATCCTTCCAGCCAGCCTCGTGATGAAATGCCGTGTACCAGTGATTGTAAGCCAATCACTGATGATGAAGTCAATGCAATTGTTAGACTAAAGAATGCCTTTACTCTTCCAATGCATGAGTTACGACAAGCATTACAATCATGCGATGACTGCCCAAATGAACGCCAAATGATGGGTCATTCTTTGGCATGTCATCAAACTGGTAGTATGTGTAATAGTGAGCTTCGTATCTTACGAGCAGCTTCAGCACATCATAAAGTACTGAGAACGTTTATGCGTCGAGTATATCGTGCAAAGGCAAGTCACGAATCCCTTGCTGGCATTGATCGTGCCCTAGGCGAAGGTGATTTCAAGCATTTACTTTGTGCAACTAAGAAAAGCTTTGACGAGTTGCTAACAACTAATGATTTTGTTGGCGAGGAAGGCTCCTCAATAAACAACTCGTTTTTTAGAGTGCTCAACTTAGAAACCACCTTGCAGTTACAGCATTCTCTAGTCATATCCCAACTTGAGAAAGAGTGGAATGACGATGCTGAAAACGTGTGTTGTAGCTGTCAATGCTTGTTTCAGAGAAAATCTGTCACAAAAGCCAACTTCTCAAAGCATTTTGATTCGGACATTGGGTCAGAGCTAGTAGACTATATACTGAAGCACACTCCTCCAGGCGAGGATGAAACACTCTATATGTGTAGCTACTGTAAACCCAAAATCAAAGCCGATGTATTGCCACCACGATGTGTTTTAAATGGTTTGGAAACCATACCCATTCCATCTGAGCTTGATAAACTCGATGCCCTTAGCAAACAGTTCATTCAGCTTGCTAAATGCTTTCAGACAGTAGTTAGATTAGGCACATACACCTGCAAAGTGCCTGTGTACAACTCATTGAAAGCTTGCAAGGGTAGTGTATTTTTTCTGCCTTTACCATTCAATAAAACGTGTGAAACGCTGTCCAATGTTGAAGGATCGGCAAAGTCTGGTGTTGCATCACCAGAATTGTACATACTAGTGAATGGTAAACCCACAAAAGCCAATGTTGTCTGGCGTTCACTGGTCAATATAGAACGTGTGAAAGCAGCTATAAGAAAGCTGAAAGAGATTCACAAACTTTATAAGTCAGTAGAAGCAGACAGTCTCGATGAAACTACACAAAAAGTAATCGAAGTGGCTAACAATGCAACCACTAAGATGCTAGATAAGGCTACTGCTGACGATATAGCTGGTTATCAGTCCTATACTATTAGGTATTTAGATAATCAGATTCCAACTGTTTCTGACATAGATCAATACAAGTTGGTTAATGTTACAGAAGCACCTATTCACAGTAGATTGAAAGACTTGGATGTTATGTGCTTTCCTGTACTCTACCCAAACGGGCAATTTGGTGAGAATCATCCTCGCAACAAAGAAATCACTTTGAGCTTTAGCGAGTTTGTCAAACAACGTTTGCATAACAAAGACTCACGATTTCGCAAAGATGCTTCATATGTATTTTATCTGCTGAATCAAAAAACCCTACGTGAAGTAGGTAACGGCGTCTACAATGTCCTTCATTCCTCACGAGGAGTTGCTATGTCTGTTAAGCAGCTACTAGCTAAGGTTGAAGCCTCTGATGAACGGTTAGAAGCAAGCCTCTTCACAATGCTTCAGTCAGTACGCGGTAGCAAACAGTACTGGTGGCAGCGTAAGAGTGATCTCAAGTGCATGGTGCGTAACTGGGGATCACCAACATTGTTTCTCACATTCAGTTGTGCTGAATATGAGTGGAGTGACATGGCTCGTTACCTCAGGAAGGTAAACAATGTCTCTCCAAGTTACGATATGGGAAGACTTTGCACAGAAGATCCTATATCGGTTTCTCGAAAATTTTCTGAGAAATTTCATGCCTTCTTCCGCATTGTCATTTGTAAAGGTCAGATATTGGGTGAAGTAGAGCACTTCTACTGGAAGAAGGAGTATCAAGCCAGAGGTGCACCTCATTACCACGTCCTGTTGTGGATAAAAGATGCACCTGTTATTGGCTGTGATGACTCTGCTGTTGTATTGAAATGGATCCAGGAAAGGGTTACTTGTCACATTCCTGACAAGAAAACCAGTCCTGAATTGCATGAGCTCGTCACAAGATATCAAATGCATAAGTGTAGTGCATATTGCAAGCGCAGACGAAAGGTCGGCAGTACGTTCATAACTTACTGTAAGTTTGGCTTTCCTCGTCCGGCTTGTGAAACAGGTATTGTGCACTCTGTAGAAGACTCTCTTAAAACTCGTAAGAAAATCTACGAACTTCCACGAACAGAGTCAGAGGTTAGAGTGAATGACTATAATCCTCTGATTCTGTTATTGTGGAAAGCTAACATTGACATACAGTTTGTGTCAGAGTCTTCTCTTGCATTAGCTCATTACGTTAGTGGGTATGTCACTAAAGCAGAAAGAAGCAACATGCAAGACATTTGGAGAGAAATCCAAGACAGTAAGAGCATTTATAGCAAGCTCTACAAATTTGGAATGAAAGCTTTGAGCTCACGAGAGTGTGGTTTGTATGAGGCTGCCGACTTGTTGTTGGGTGACCACTTGACTGAAAAATCGGAAGCGATACAGTTTGTAAATGTATCTATGCCTCACAAACGAAATCGACGACTCAAAAGTCACGCAGCTTTGACGGAGCTTTCAAAATCAGATCCTGATAGTGAGGATTTATTTGAGTCGAATCTTGTAGACACATACTATCCCAATCGTCCTAATAAGCTTGAGGACGTGTGTCTTTACGACATTGTCGCTAATTACAGTTGGTATCACACTATTGTCAAAGGCGTGAAACAAACTGAATTCAAAAGGCGCGGCAAACCTGTGTTACCCAATCACAAGTTATATGATTTGAGAAATGAAAATCAGAAAGAAGATTATTACTATTCTCTAATCATGCTTTTTGTGCCTTTCCGAAATGAGAGTGAGCTTTTACTAGAAGACGAAACTGCTGAAGAAGCATTTAATCGTCATATTCCTGACACTGGTGAACACCGTTGCTTGACTCACCACACTCGATTACAGCAGATGCTTGAATGTAATCGTAGTGTTAAACTAATCAATGAAGCCAGACAATCTGATTGTCCAGAGCAAAAGGTTGATAATGAGCCACAGCTAATCTGTGAAGCAGTTGCTGCAATGCAGGATGCTGTAAGCATGGTCACTAAGTGTGAAGACACACTTAGTCTTTCCGATAGGACTAACATGTTGAATGCTGATCAGAGACGAATATTTGACAAAGTCAAAGAGCATATGATTCACGTGCAACAACATGAAACAAATGATTGTTCTTGTGACTTACCTCCATTGTGCATGTTTGTCACAGGTGTCGCTGGAACTGGTAAATCATTTTTGATCGAGACAATCAAAGCATTTGTAGCTCAACTGTGGCCTAGTGCTGATTGCTCATGTGCCATAACTGCACCAACAGGTTTAGCTGCGTTTAATGTTGGTGGCATGACTATCCACCGGTTATTTCAGCTACCTGTCCAGCACGGGGGTAGGTCAGCCGTTCATTGGTCTTTACCAAAAGCTGCACACAAAGTGATGAAAACAGCTCTGCGTAATGTGAAATTATTCATCGTAGATGAAATTTCCATGGTCAGTAGCCTAAATCTAGCTTACATTCATCTACGTTTGAATGAGCTATATGGAGGTGTTGACTACTTTGGAGCACGAAATATGATTGTTTTTGGTGATTTGCTTCAACTTGAGCCTGTTGGTGGTCAACCAGTATTTTCACCTGTACCTGACACTGTAGTCAAGTACAGAATAGGCTGTGCAACCTCTCCCAATATATGGGAAGAAACTGTTGTATACGATGAGCTAACCATCAATGAGCGTCAGAAAGGTGACAAAGACTATGCAACGCTGCTTAATGGTATTAGAATTGGTGAAGTTACAAGCTCCACCATTAGCACTCTCCAATCAAGAGTGTTTACTTGCTCATTGACTGAGAAAATTGCTGAGTTGCAAGAACAAGGAATAATGGTAGTAACGTTTTTTCCTACACGCAAGCAATGTGACGAGCTAAACAATAAAATGCTCAAATCTCTTCCTGGTAAATCATTCGAACTAGAATGTACTGATGATGTTGACGAAACTGTCAGTAAACTTAAGTGGACAAAAACTGCGGACAAACAGCTCCATAAATTAAACCATGATTGCAACATGACTGGAGGACTGCAAAGTGTTCTAGTGTTAGCTATTGGAGCACGTGTTATGTTACGCCGTAACGTTGACACAAAGAAAGGCCTAGTCAATGGTTCATTGGGTACAGTTACTGCAATAACTAAACAATTTGTAACTGTACAATTTGATCACTTGACCAGCCCATATCAGGTTGAAAGGGTCAAGAGCAGATTCGTTGTTATGAAAAACTACTATGTTCGTCGAGAACAATTTCCGTTGATATTGGCATATGCTGTTACTATACACAAGTCCCAGGGATTGTCCCTGGACCATGCCATTATTGATCTGTCGGATAAAGTTTTTTGTGCTGCAATGGCTTATGTTGCTTTGTCTAGAGTAAGATCACTCACGGGCTTGCATCTCCTCTCATTTGATCCAAAGTCCATTATAGTCAGTAATCGATCTTTAGAGGAGTATAATCGTCTACGTAAAATGTATAGACCTGATCTTCCTCTGTACACCATTCCTGTTCAACAGGCTTCTAAACGTAAGCTTGTTGGAAAACCTGATACTGACCAAGTAGATACTGTGGTTGTTCCCAGTAAGAAAATAAAATGCTCACAAACCACTACCAAGCAACAAACAATACCTGTTAGCACCCTGGGCATTCATCGAAAACGAACTAGCACTGCCCCTGTTCAAACTGCTAAACCAGCCAAAAGAGCTTGTAATAGTAGTGCTCCTAAAAAGCAACTTCACACTACTGCTACTGCACAAAATGATGATTGCTTAATTACAGGGTCATTTGATCCAGCACGTACACAAAGATGGCCGTACTACTACTATCCTGTAGACTTAGAATGGCAAAAAACTGCTTGCGCTACTCTTGGTCTAGAACACCATCATCCACCACCCAGACACAGAGGTGGTGGAGCTAATGTACCGCTTACTCCACCTGATCACAACCATACTAAAGACATAGATGGTGATGGGAACTGTATGTTCCGTTCCTTTTCATATGTGATCACTGGTTCACAAGCTCAGCACATGGCAGTACGCCAAGCTATATTAGATCATATGGTAGCAATCTCCCATCTGTTGTATGCTCACCAGTATGATCTGTTTGCAGGTTACTCAAGTGTACAACAGTACATAGAGGACACTAAAATGAATCAGAATGAGACTTGGGGCTCTGACATTGAGATAATAACCTTATCTCATCTCATCAACACTTGCATTTTTACCTACAGTACACAAGATCAAAATTGGTACAGGTTTAGTCCACATTCTGTTGATAGAACCTTGCCTGATGACATAACACAAAGGGCAATGTATTTGAGATATCTCCCTGGGCATTATGATGTTGTCCTTAGAACATTATCTGTTTAATCACTGGACATGAAAGTAAGAACATTGTTTGTGTGCTTCGATTGATGCAATACACTGGCTTTAGTCATGTCTAAAATTAATAGATCACTGTGTAATCTGTCATCATAGTGTGTGCTTGCCTTAGACAAGTTATGTGCTCTAAATAGAGCGCTATTGCCCATGTGGTGTAGTGACTGCTGTAATACAATGAGCTTAGCCATTTTATGTGCTTTAATACAGAGCACTATTGCCGTGTCGTCATGGTGTCTGCTGATACTAGCGTTGAGTGAAATCACATGTCCGCAGGTGTTGTAATCTTTACTGATTTTGAGATAATAACTCTGCTCTTGCTCTGATACATCGTATTCACTTGACCTCATGTCTACCAACACATGTATGGTATTGACACAGTGTTGAGTCTACTGAGGTATTATGTAGCAATGACGCAGATGTTAGTAATCAATTCTTTATTGATCTCAATACTTCTGACATGTGGTGGTATACTTGATGTTGGTAATGGCAACCTATGATCACCTACTAAGTGTGTTTACATAAGGCAGTCTACTATACATACATGTGGTCAATTTCAATTTTACTGTCTGCAAGTACCCCAGACCTAGTATTATGCCCATACAATTGTGAGCTTAGCACATGGTAATAGTGTTGATGACAAAAAAATTGCATAAACACAAGTACTCCTGATATGGATAAGTGAATGTCTACTGTATGGACGTACTCTGTGTTTACTTTGCATTTTCTCCCCCACAGAATGTATGTGCGAGGTCTACCCAAACACTCAATTTTTTTCCACTCTGTGAGACTGCACCTTGTCGTTGGTAGAGTGGCTGAGTATCCATTGTGGCTGGTTAAAATTTCTAATGCCATATTTGGGGAAACCAAGACAGTCTCTGTATATTGTCGAAGATCAACCAAAGGTAGGCTACTTTTTGTGCTTAACAATTTTTTTCACATTTTTATTTTTGTAGGTGATGATGATACCAATGACATTGTTCAACCAATAGCTATACGAAACATGTTCAAAATAAAGTATTATTAAGAAACTTTTTATTAAAATTTTTGACGATTATTATAAATTTTTATGAATAAAATTAAGAAAAATGGATACAAACAAGAAATAAAAAGATTTCTAACGAAATCAAAAGGATGTAGGGATGGTAGATTAGCAATGAAGAAATCTGTCACTGGTCCACAATGTAAACAAACAAGGAACTACCCTGGAATGGTAAGACGATTGACTTGCTAACAGACCATAGATCCCTACATCAGTGGCTGCACATAAGGATTGGATCTAGAGTGAACTAATGTTACCTATGATGCTGTTATTGATCCAATTATTAGTGTTGTTATCAGATCAGGGCTTCAAATTAGCACTAGCCAGCTAGCCCAGGGCTAGTAAAATATAGCTTGGTCTAGTAAAATATACAGGTTGGTAGCCCAGCTGGCTATATTTATACACTTACTGCAGAATTTGACTGGAACAAGTTGATTAATGCTTAAAATTAGCTTAATCTAAGTTAAACCCCATTACTCTAGATCCAATCCTTATGTGCAGCCACTGATGTAGGGATCTATGGTCTGTTAGCAAGTCAATCGTCTTACCATTCCAGGGTAGTTCCTTGTTTGTTTACATTGTGGACCAGTGACAGATTTCTTCATTGCTAATCTACCATCCCTACATCCTTTTGATTTCGTTAGAAATCTTTTTATTTCTTGTACTACATGTATTGTACGTTTCTATACTTGCTTGTATCATAGTAGCCTCAGGCATCACCAGGGAAATTTATATTTCCCTGCAATGGGTTTTTTCTGTATATTCACTGGTGTGTATACAAAAAATCCCCACGAGTAAAGCCACTAATAGAGTCATATGACTTGACTTCACGCAATAAACAGTGTTGACTGTGGGAAAAACTTCAGTTGTGAGTGGTTTACCCATACCAAAGGTAAGGTAAACCAGGTGTGTTCACTTTTTATACACAGTTGTCTTACTGATGCTAATGGGAACTCATTAATTATGTCAATGGTTGCTATGGTACCAGTCGCCTATTTCATGCCCACCTGGTATGCACTGTAGTTTACAAATCCGTGGTCTCAAGCTCACAACCATAGCACGTTACGCATGCGCATCTGACTGTACAAATCCATTTACATTTTGTCAACAGTCACGACTGTGTGCTGAGCAAACACAGACATAGAGCTCCACCCTGCATTGCATAGCCATTCTTAATTTCACTTGAATGTTCAACACTGTTCAGCTCATGTAAATCTTATGTACTTCCTTGGTTCATACTAGCTTATTATAACAATAACTGTGTATAGTATGTGACACAAATTGTGTACTGCTGCGTTCAAGAAATTCTCTTGTGCATTCTTGCATAACATTGAAGCCAGCGTCATGTTGTTTACATTGCGTGACAAAGGTAACATTTGATATGAGCAAGATGGAATGCAGGAAACATGCGCTAATGGTCCTTTATGTGAGAATATCACGTGTATGACGGTTCGTTTTACATGCGTGAGAAAGTTAAGTACATTCTTTAATGTATGTTATTTTTTATGTACTGTGACTGCTTAAGAACAGTGACACATAGCTTCTATGTTGTGCAAGAATGCACAGCAGGAGCAGAAGTCTCTTCATCATGACCAGTGTTTATACGTTTTAAGACAAAACTATGTCTACTATTTTTGTAGTGAGAAATAATATGAGACCAGCAGCACATCTGTCATTGTTATTATACTCTGACATTAATTCACTTCCTTTCGTAGCGGCTATGCAATCTAGCTTAAATAAATTTTGCTACTTTGATCTTGTTAGGAAATGTTCCTTTCTGTAGATTTAGCATTCTACATGATTGTGTTTGAAGTTAAAATTAACTGAGAGTTTGTGATCACAAGTTATTTTGGGTATAACGATTACAAACTTAGTATAATCATGGAATCTCAAATATGGACATCATGCTGTAGTATTACTATTCCTTTCCCATGAAGATGATACATTGATCATACTGTCATGTTCTACAGTAAATGAGCATATGTTGTGATGAGAGTTGCTGTGTAGTCACTATCAGGTCACGATTTTTCGTAGTTTAAAACGACTGCATGCCTAGAAATAATATAGAATAACTTTTGCAAGAAGAATTTTATTAACTATAAACATGTATTGTGCTGTCGCTGACTCCAGCTTCTCTCATGTACTCCTCCTCCTGGTCAAAGTATCTCTCGTAATGTTCCTCCGCTATGGCCTGTATGTTGACATGCCTCTCCCTCTCTCTCAGCTTGTATCGCTTGGCAATGATAACAAATATTATCATCATCAGTATTGCTAGTGGAGATAGCACTAGATAAAAGTAGAACATTTTTCTCGAAGACACCTTCAAAAAATAAAATGTTCTGGAAAGCAGTTTGCTACCGAGTGTGCTCCAGGCGATTATCATTATCACCAGTCCCATCATTATTCCTCTCATTCTGTTTGGAGTCTGAGCCATGACCAATTCGACCCCAAAAATCATTGTCAATACTGTACCTATTCCATTCAAGAATTTTGCCACTATTGTGGAATACAGTGTCACTTCAGTAATCGTACTGTTCTGTGATAGATCCGCAAAATGCACAGTAGCAGTCACTGCTGTGTGTAGTACTGTGCTAACTAAACACAAGATCAGACCTGCTCCTATCATCTTCATCAAGCTTGGAATATGCTTACGAGCTAAAGGATACACAATGAAGCGGTAGACTGGAATGATGACAAAGCACAAGTCATTAAAATTTCCAAAGTGACTGATACAATAATTAACACACGTATTGGTAACTAGGACTTGAATCAGGTTTAATTCACATAAGAAAGTTACTCCAAAACTTGACAGTAATACTGGTATGAGACGAAAGATTGTCCTGACATCCTCCACCTCTTCTTCTGTGAATGGTCCTCCAAACTTGTGTTTCCCAAAGTCAAGACGTGAAGGGTGTTCCTCATCAATGTATGTCAATGCACTGCGAAGTCGAGGGCACTTGTTCTTTCGAGCATAGTTGAGCACTTGAAAGATCAGCTTGATGGGATTGCCAGTTTTGTTGTTAGTGTCTAGCCACTTGTGGTACAGACAGTCCATTATCAGAACAGCTGACAAACATAGAGTGGCTAAAGTGAGGAAGATCACTGGAAGAATGTCCAGGTATTGGAGCTGGTTTATTGGGATAGGGATACACTCGAGTATGTGTATTAAAAGCAAGGGGACATCAAAGCCCCAACAGTACCAATGTACTACAGTACTGAGCTGCTCAGCTGATGCTCCTATCATTTGGTCAAGAGCGAATGGTAGCATAATGGTATAGAAGCTGCCAAAACCAAAAGTACCAATCAACAAACCTAAAATTATGAGCATTAGTGGTGGAATTGGAGTCCAGTCAAATTGCAGCATTACGAAAGCAAATTGTGCTGTTAAAATGGTTACTAAGCACAAGACCAGTCCAACAACAATAGCTCGATATCGTCCAAGCCATGACTCAGCTACCCAGCCTGTCACAGGTAGCAATACCAAGACAGCAACATGAACATTGTCTAATGCTAATTTGAACTTATCTGGTAGACTCAAAGAAATGGCTAAGTATAAGAACCAGTGTGTTGAATACAGTAGACCACTCATGAGCAACACCATGATAGTGCCTCGGGTAAAGAACACGCACCATTGCCTAGCCATTCTTAATTTCACAACACTGTTCTGCTCATGTATATCATATGTACTTCCTTGGATTAAACAGCCACATTCTAGTTTATCATAACAATTAACTTTTGACGGAAATAGTGTAGTGTTCATGATTACTACAATACATTTGTTATACACTCTTCTGATACTTCAAAGGAACCGCCCGTGGAACAAATTATTTGTAACAACAAATGTCAGCGTTTGAACGCTAATACATAGTATGTAGTCGCCATTTTTTTTCCCGTTCATCCCTACATAGGGAGTCACTACCGTGCCTCCCCAATCGTCAGCTTTCATAGTATCAATGGGTTGGTTTTCACATACTGTGAATAATTATTAAACAAAATA
The DNA here is from genome assembly GCA_964017065.1 of Haliclona indistincta. Lineage (NCBI taxonomy): Eukaryota > Metazoa > Porifera > Demospongiae > Haplosclerida > Chalinidae > Haliclona > Haliclona indistincta. Next base: position 2,954,313 of record OZ024789.1, read on the forward strand.
TGACTAGACTTGATGAGACAATTAACGGACCATTCATTATCATTGCCGATCGGCAATGATATGTAGGGATGACCTCGAACTAAGATGGCGGCTACTCATGTGTGAAAATGAGTTTTCGCACATATCTCTACTGTTATACATTTCTACTGCATTTTGACTATCTCTAAGGGAATCTGAAGTGCGAGCGCTTGTAGGAAGTCTATGAAAGTCACCGGGACTGCTTGCTTGACGACGAAAATCAAGATGGCGACTCTCAGAGAGCCGTTGCTGGATCTTTGCCGTTTTAGCGTTTCTCGAGAGTCCAGACACCTAGGATTGATCAGACGATTGTTCTGAGCATGAAAATACCTTTGGTGAAGCTGGCAGACGTTTTTAAAGTGATAAACTGAAATCGCCGCCCACGCAAATTGTTCATCTTCTTGGCAATGATCGGCAATGATATGTAGGGATGACCTCGAACTAAGATGGCGGCTACTCATGTGTGAAAATGAGTTTTCGCACATATCTCTACTGTTATACATTTCTACTGCATTTTGACTATCTCTAAGGGAATCTGAAGTGCGAGCGCTTGTAGGAAGTCTATGAAAGTCACCGGGACTGCTTGCTTGACGACGAAAATCAAGATGGCGACTCTCAGAGAGCCGTTGCTGGATCTTTGCCGTTTTAGCGTTTCTCGAGAGTCCAGACACCTAGGATTGATCAGACGATTGTTCTGAGCATGAAAATACCTTTGGTGAAGCTGGCAGACGTTTCTAAAGTGGTAAACTGAAATCGCCGCCCACGCAAATTGTTCATCTTCTTTCTTCTTTCTTCTTCTTCTTCTTATTCTTTCTTCTTTCGGTAAGCCTAGCGCTGTCCTGAGTTAACGAATGACTACCAAACCTGCACAATTGTACGTGTATATATCTGGAATAGTGCACTTACTTCTTAGATAGGCATTAGACACTACCAGAAGCGAGTAATCCTTGAAAAACATGGTTTTTGGGCCGTTTTGGACTGAAGACGCCATTAAATAATTAACCCTCTTGTCGCTCGTATCATTAACTCCGCCCACATCAGTTTTGCAGCCATCTCGATCGATACTGCGTTTTGTCTCTGCTCTGGACGCTTCAGCGCGCAAGCCAGAGGTATGAAATTTGTCTAGAGCAGTACTATACCCTAAGTAACACTGATCTGTTCGTTAAAGCTTCAGATGGCGGGTTAAAACTGACATACCCAGTCGTGAACGCGGATTCAGTTACCGGCAGCAACTGAGATTCTACGCACAGTAAGGTTCCTACACCACGCAGCGTAAGTTGTAAAGGACTAGAAGCCTCTGTGAGTGTGATATTGACATCAACAAGGTTCTACCAGGCGTGCTTCTACTATTAGGCTTGCAGCATCATGAGTTGTCAGTATTAGTCTCTTCCTTCATCCATTACTGTACTCATGTTGTCAAATCATACCTGGACTTGATATTTTGCTATCTGCGTCCTTAACCTCTTTACTATTTTAAACATTTCAATGAATGATTGGTAATATTAAACATTATTTTAAACTACACTCCTTACTCTCCAGACCCTGTGCACGTTCACATCTGCTAGACTAGTAACTGCTGCTCACAGAGTTGTCAAAATGAAATAACATCTATCATAGAATACAACTAATAAGTTCAAACTGATAGTGATCAAAAAAGTAACAGGAACAAGTAAAGTAAAAAAGCTTTAATAAAAAAACTGAAAAGTGTAGGGATGACTCTTAAAAAAGGAAAGGAACAAGATGGGATGATGCTTGCAAAAGTAAAGGAACAAGATGGAATAATGCTAAGCTTGCAAATGTAAAAGTCCCAAGTATCCCTACATCAGCGGCTTGAAGGAGGACGCAGTCCGATGGAGTAATTGACGGTTGTAAATAACTAGAGGTATATGTGTTTAGGAGGACGCAGTCCGATGAAGTAGTTGACAGTTGTAAATAACTAGAGGTATCTGTGTTGGAGGACGCAGTCCGATGAAGTAATTGACGGTTGTAAATAACTAGAGGTATCTGTGTTTAGGAGGACGCAGTCCGATAAAGTAGTTGACAGTTGTAAATAAGCTGCAGGTAGCTGTGTTTGGAGGACGCAGTCCGATGAAGTAATCGACGATTTTAAAGGTATGAGAAGAGGATTCCGTATTTGTCAGTTGCGTCGCAGCAAGCCGCTGATGTAGGGATACTTGGGACTTCTACATTTGCAAGCTTAGCATTATTCCATCTTGTTCCTTTACTTTTGCAAGCATCATCCCATCTTGTTCCTTTCCTTTTTTAAGAGTCATCCCTACACTTTTCAGTTTTTTTATTAAAGCTTTTTTACTTTACTTTTATAATACTATTCTATCGAAACAACTTCTTGATCAAAATAATTATTTTCTATTTTTGTCGTAACAAAATCAACTCAAAAACACTATTCTAAAGTATTTTGACACTAACAGAACAATGAGGAGCACAATATAAGGTGTTAAGTTTATGACAATGGATTAATGTTTGTTGCACAATAGTTGATTTTAGCTTCTCTCATGTACTCCTCCTCCTGGTCAAAGTATCTCTCGTAATGTTCCTCCACTATGGCCTGTATGTTGACATGCCTCTCCCTCTCTCTCAGCTTGTATCGCTTTGCAATAATAACAAATATTATCAGCATCAGCATTGCCAGTGGAGGTAGTGCTAGGTAGAAGTAGAACAAAAATGATGCTTTGACCAAGTGGAATATTTCATTAAGAATGTAACTACCAAGTGTGCTCCAGCCGACCAAAGTAATCACCACTCCCATCATTATTCCTCTCATTCTGTTTGGAGTCTGAGCCATCACAAATTCGAATGAATACATCATTGTTACTCCCATTCCAAGTCCATTCAAGAATTCTACTATTAGTATCCAGTACTGTGACACTAATTGAGGAGTATCGGGCATTGTGATGTTGTGGGATTGTTCTGAGAATTGTTCAATGGTGGTCACTAGAATTTTTATCACTGTACTAATCAAACACAATGTCAGACCTGCTCCTATCATCTTCAACAAGCTTGGAATATACTTACGAACTAAAGGATACACAATGAAGCGATAGACTGGAATTAGAATAAAGGGCAAGATAGCACTATCGTTAATATCAGTGACACAGTTGATTGTCTTGTTAGTAGTTGTAACGTGTCCTAGATTAAACTCACAAAACAACATAGTTCCAGTCACGGATAGCAATATTGGTATTAGATAAAATATTGTCTTGACATCCTCCACCTCTTCTTCTGTGAATGGTCCTCCAAACTTGTGCTTCCCAAAGTCAATACGTGAAGGGTGTTCCTCATCAATGTATGTCAATGCACTGCGAAGTCGAGGACACTTGTTCTTTCGAGCATAGTTGAGCACTTGAAAGATCAGCTTGATGGGATTGCCAGTTTTGTTGTTAGTGTCTAGCCACTTGTGGTACAGGCAGTCCATTATCAGAACAGCTGACAAACATAGAGTGGCTATTGTTAGGAAGACCACTGGAAGAATGTCCAGATATTGGAGCTGGTTTGGGATTGGAACACACTGAATTTTTTGTTGGAAAAAATTTCCTGCTGTTAATCCCCAGCAGTACCAGTGTACTACAGCACTTAGCTGCTCAGCTGATGCTCCTATCATTTGGTCAAGAGCGAACGGTAGCATGATAGTATAGAAGCTGCCAATACCGAAAGTACCAATAAATATACCTAAATTTATGAGCATTAGTGCTGGAATTGGAGTCCAGTCAAATTGCAGCATGACGAAAGCAACTTGTGCTGTTAAAATGGTTACTAAGCACAAGATTAGTCCAGCAACAATAGCTCGATATCGTCCAAGCCATGACTCAGCTACCCAGCCTACTAAAGGTAGCACTATCCAGAGAGCATCATGACTACATTGAAATGAAAACTTGAGATCATTAGGAATAGCAAGAGAAACACCAGAGTATAAGAACCAGTGTACTGCATACAGTAGACCACTCATGAGCAGCACCAAGGTAGTGCCTCGAGAAAAGAACTGGCAGCAGTGCCTTGCCATAACTACAGATTTTTGACTGGTGATTCCACTTCTGTCGCTGCTGTAAATGACTTAAGAGCTGTCTAGTTGATTTTTCTATAAATAACATTGTAGTCTAGTTTTACTTTAACCTTCCTAGTCATTGATTGTGTATTTTCGTTCTGACTTCAAAGATGATCACTTGTCATCCTGTTTAGATTAATATTTTCTCTTTTTGCAACTCAGGCACGATCCTACATTATCTCTCTTCCTCGCTACCCAAAGAAAGATTTCTCTACGTACTTCAACGCATCGAACCCTCTTGCAGTCGACCTATTGGAAAAAATGCTGCTGATGGATCCAGATTGTAGAATATCAGTGGAGAGTGCCCTCGCTCATTCCTACCTGGCTACGTATGCTGATCCTGACGATGAGGTAAGCCTCTTCTGTTATTTTTAGATCTCTTTGATCATCTGTGTGATTGTGATTTTTCATGTAGTAGAATCATCATGACCATTATGTTTAGGATAACCATTATTAATTATTATTTTATCAGCTATGCTGACCTATGCATACACACGATCACCATTATTGTAACACGATGATTTTGTGATTTTGTGTTAGTATTGATGAAAATTTTCCATCTACAGTGCGTATAATTCATGTGCATTTTTTATTATTCTCACGAGCTAAAGTTATGTGTAATGCTATTCTGAGTTTTCACACAAATTCTTTCATTGATGTTGAGGTTTCTTTGTCTTATTTAGCCCACAGCTCCTCCTTATGATGATTCATTTGAGAAGTTGGACCTTGAGTCTGTAGGATGGAAAAGTAAGCCCTCTCGTCTTGATACTTTACTAGTCTTGTTATCCCGCTGTAGAAAGAGTATGGGAGGAGATTCAGTCATTCATTCCTGACCCTTCACTCTATTCTCAAACTATGTGACCTCCTTCTTTACCTGGGTCTTGATGAACCTAAAATATTAATTTAATAGAATAGTTGGTTGTTTTTAATTTTAAATCGAGTTTAGTCAGATTTAGTTTTTAAAATGTAGTTTTTCATTCTTCTTGTTCACTAAGTATCATTGTTGTATGGTTAATTTGTTGTAAATGTGAAAGATTTTAACATAATAAATTAATATTTCTTTCTGGTGCAGATCACGTACTTATTCACAAATCGTAGGTCATTACTCATGAGCAGCACCAAGGTAGTGCCTCGAGAAAAGAACTGGCAGCTATATCTAGCCATACATGTAGTTACGTACGTTGCAATTGAAAGAGTGGTTAAAGGAAGTTTTATAATTATTGGTTGCTTTTACCATTTATCAAACATTCCTTTCATATTCAGGCAGGTGCAGGTAAGTGTGTGGAATCAACAAATAGCTGCCTTAACCATAGCTGATTGCAATAATAATCACAGTATAGAGACAGGCAATAGTTTGTCTTCTTCAGTGGCTCTTGTAGTTGATAGTAAGCAGGTAATTGTAACAGGAAATCCGAGCGCTACTTGAATGTTAAAATGTTTAGTTTATATCTATTCGAGCAACTTCTTATTTGTTGTATTGACTAGATTCATGCAATGTCTCTATAGTAGCTATAGTACATTGGAACATGATCATTCTTTACATTCAATTAGTCTATAGCTATAGTGATACTATAACATTGTTTAACCAGTGCAGACTGGGATTGTACTGGAGTCTTGACGAGACATTAAACGATATTTGACCGACAGTGACAGACCCACATGATCGTTTCGCTGATGCTGTTCGTGCCTATAAGTGCCTCAGTACACTATGTGTCTCATTTGTCGTATGCACTATATCTGCCCTGGTGAAGAGTCAGGCACAACTATATTGTTGTCCTAAAACTAAATATGCCACACAGTATCTAACTTCAATATATCTTTCAATGGGAGGGATGTATTGTGCATAGCCTGCATATTATCAAGCTCAGTTGTATCTCCTTATCTCCACAGTTAGACTTACTGCATGACTATAATATCATGAAGTTATTGCATTACATTGCTCCTGCAAATACCAAATTAATTTTAGGCCTTGAAAGATCACTACCCTCGAAATTTTCCATGACTGAAATTGTCAGTTAAAAACTTGAGCATCTAATTCACACAACAAGTCATCATTTGATAAAGTTCAACAATTCATTGACTCATACATGTAAGTTATAGTATCATGCATTGAATTTTACCAGGGATGTTTAATTTGCTTAATTTATTGGTCTTCATCGATCTATGTTGCAGCACAAATGGCTGCTTCTTCTCTCATGTACTCCTCTTCCTGGTCAAAGTATCTCTCGTAATGTTCCTCCGCTATGGCCTGTATGTTGACGTGCCTCTCCCTCTCTCTCAGCTTGTATCGCTTGGCAACAATGACAAATATTATCAGCATCAGCATTGCCAGTGGAGGTAGCACAAGGTAGAAGTAGAATATACATTGATAAAATACTTTGAATCTGTGGATTATTCCAGTGAAAAGTAAACTACCAATAGTGCCCCAGCCTATTACAATTATTACTAGTCCCATCATCACTCCTCTCATTCTGTTTGGAGTCTGAGCCATAGTAAACTCAACTCCAAGGACCATTGTCATAGCTCCACCTATACCGCTCAATATCTCTATCACTAGTATCCAGTACAGTGATACTTGAGGAGTATCAGGCATTGTGATGTTGTGCAATTGTTCTGAAAAATGTTCAACACCAATCACGGTCGTGTATACCACTATGCTGAGCAAACACAATATCAGACCTGCTCCTAGCATCTTCAACAAGCTTGGAATAATTTTTCCAGCTAAAGGATATACAATGAAGCGATATACTGGAATCAAGACAAAGTTTGCTATGTTGATAAAGATAGTACTGAAAGCACACTTGATAGTGTGTTTGTTGACTGATATTTGACTGATTCCCAACTGACATAAGAAAATTACTCCAAAACTTGACAATAATACTGGTATGAGACGAAATATTGTCTTGACATCCTCCACCTCTTCTTCTGTGAATGGTCCTCCAAATTTGTGCTTCCCAAAGTCAATACGTGAAGGGTGTTCCTCGTCAATGTATGTCAATGCACTGCGAAGTCGAGGGCACTTGTTCTTTCGAGCATAGTTGAGCACTTGAAAGATCAGCTTGATGGGATTGCCAGTTTTGTTGTTAGTGTCTAGCCACTTGTGATACAGGCAGTCCATTATCAGAACAGCTGACAAACATAGAGTGGCTAAAGTGAGGTTGATCACTGGAAGAATTTTCAGATAATGGAGCTGGTTTGGGATTGGAACACACTCAAGCACATCCACCAACAATACTACAGTAGTGAATCCCCAACAGTACCATTGTACTGCAGCACTAAGCTGCTCAGCTGATGCTCCTATCATTTGGTCAAGTGCAAATGGTAGCATATTAGTATAGAAGTTTCCAAAGCCAAATGTTCCAATCATTAGACTCACAACAGCAAGTATTAGTGCTGGAATCGGAGTCCAGTCAAATTGCAGCATTACGAAAGCAACTTGTGCTGTTAAAATGGTTACTAAGCACAAGACCAGTCCAGCAACAATAGCTCGATATCGTCCAAGCCATGACTCAGCTATCCAGCCTGTCACAGGTAGCAACACCCATAAAGCAACATGAACATTGTCCAATACGCCCTTGAATTGATCAGGAAGACTAAGAGTGATGCTAGAGTATAAGAACCAGTGTGTCACATACATTAGACCACTCATGACTAACACAAAGGTTGTGCCTCGAGAAAAGAATATGCAACAGTGTCTAGCCATTCTCAAAGAACAAAGCCTGCATCGATCAATCTGTATCTTCGACTGCTCTACGTATTTAAAGCTTAGTTAGTTTTAAGAATATTCTTTATAGTTTGGATTACAGCATTCCTTCATTTTTTTATCATTTGTATGTGTATTTTATCGAGACTGCCTCACTTCCATTGGTAGTGGAATGTTTATTTACCAAGAGATGTGAAAACATGTATTGAAGTGTTTATTAGTCTACATAACAGGCTTTGTAAATATTTTTGAAAGTAGGAAATTCCTTGCTATGCATTGATGAAGAATAGACACATCACTTTTCCCTTGGTTAGTCCTAGCTATAGCTATAGGCTAATCGAGATTATTGAACCACTGACTCATCATCATCTGAATAGTTTTAGCTAACAATTATTGCTCATCTGGATTTTCATTTTGTTCCAATTGTCATTGAAAATTGATTGCATGGGTCCTAGAACCACAAAGTTTTCTGAAAGATCTGGGGCGACGATTGGGTCTTGTACAGAACTCCAATCTCTCCTATGCCCATCTAGTGCAGCGCCAGTCTGTGGCACTACAGTGGGGTAACACAGCCTCAGTGTTGGGATCTATTTCATAATCAATTTCTTGAACATAACCTTCTTTGAACTATTACCTCCAATGAAAAATTATTACAGTACTTCAAGTATATTTGTTACTTCAAGTATATATTCAAGTATAATTATAAGTATATTACAAGTAGAACAAAAAATCTAAAAATGTGGATACAGCGGTTTTATTACTCCTTGCAATGAAGATTTGAGTGTAAACTGTCACCTTGCAGTCACTAATGTGTCAAGTCACTGGTATTTATTCACACAATGGAGCATGATCAAAGGCTTAATGCCATTTTAGCGCATTAGTGCTCCACGCTTTACGGTTTACGGTCTACGCTCTACGGTTTATCCTTGCAAGAAGTAATAAAACCGCTGTAACAGGTCATGTCACACATCGCCAATTTAAAACATTTATTTTAATACTGATGACAATTTCACCGTTATAGTTATTTGTATCGGCAAAACATTATCATGAGCACTCCAAGTTATTGTATAGTACCAGGTAGAGTTAACTAGTTTATGTATCTCTTAGAGTTTTTTTTAACTATTCGTGATAATCAAACCATTGACAGTATCATCATAGTTTTAATATTTAAAACAAAGCATAATGTTAAACATGCACATAATCTTTTGGACAGTTTATGCAAAAAATATGTGTTCTATTCCAGCATACTGATGTCTTGTAATGCAGTCTTTAATCTGTGAATTCATCAGCAAAATTGGAAGGTCTAATAGTGCTATTGCATTTTAAATTTGCTCACCTTCATGCACGATCAGTATAATACTCTGAATAAGTGACAGAGTCATCTCGTTTACACGTGCAGCACTTTCCATCTAATAATTCCATGTATGACTTGCCGTGAAATACACGGCAGCATTCTTCACAGGACTCAGCATGCCGTGTTCGTCCTCCTCCACAAGTGTTAGACTCAAAGAAACAAGGACCACATGACTTTGCTAAAAGGGAAAGGTTAATTAGAACCTGCAATGTGCATGTAGCTTATTTTCACTCTAAAAAAGTCATTATGCTCAATTTGCAGAAATAATAAGACGTGATTTGCAAAACATAGAATTCATACATTGCATTTCAGCAGAAGGTCCTGGTGGTCCATTTATTCCAGAGGGTCCAGGTGGTCCATTTATTTCAGAAGGTTCAGGTGGTCCATTTATTCCAGAGGGTCCAGGTGGTCCATTTATTCCAGAGGGTCCAGGTGGTCCATTTATTCCAGAAGGTCCAGGTGGTCCATTTATTCCAGAAGGTCCAGGTGGTCCATATAGTCCAGGTGGTTCAGGTGGTCCTTGCATTTCAGGCGACCCACAGATTGAAGTGAGTTTAGAGGTCTCTGCTTCAGGGCCTTCCATTTGTGCAGGAACCTGAGGATATCTATTGGGCAGGGATTGGCAGCAATGAATGGCCACAGCTGCTACTAGCAGAAACACCAATGAATTTGTCATGGTTATGTGTTAAGTTCTTCTCTGTACTGCAGCTGCACGTTATACTGTCTCGGTTTTATAGTGACTGTTTACTACAAGGAAGTACAATAGGTAGTGAAGTATTGATCTTATTGTATGCATTGTTGTGGGTATTCAGCATTGAGCATTGTACTGCACCGAGGTAGCTACACATATATACAATTGTCACTGATAAAAGTTAATAAAACGCATCATGAATTCCGTATACATGTACAATCATACATTGCAACATACATGCACTTTTGCATACTTGTACATGTAGCAAAACACATCATGTAGTTTTGCATAATTATTGTTTTACACGCACATTTAGCTGACAATGGAGAGTCACGATCGAGAAACTGCGGAATTTATATCGCCGTTCCGCTAAAAACGAAGTCAGCACAAAAGCACCTGCCAGAATATTTCGACTGGTCGTGGATGTTTTGGTAGCGATGTGCGCTAAAAAGTTTAAACTGTCTGAATCAATTACTAGTTGTTCTAGGTGGCTTCTGCTAACCTTTAGCAGCACACGGCAGCACACAAATTAGTAAATTTCGTTAGAATCGGTGGTTAAATTGCTGAGTTACAACGGGTTTTGTGGTGGTTAATGTGGTGAGTTTGTTCTCCACTAATTACATTACAAAGCCGGCTTCCTGGTTACAGCGGCGCTGTTGCGCACTTTGTAGCATAGGTGCAAAACAGTAATCTTGAGTATGACACGACAGCCTGGGCTATGTTGACCTGTTCGGCATACTTATTGAAGCAAACTACGACCAGCCAGATCCACAACAAAGACGCTCGACCAGCTATTTGCCTGTTGCAGTACATGATGGCGAACAGGCGAACAGGCCAGTTAGCACACTCCACTGAGCTGTGCGCGACTTTGGAGCATGTTGGCACTTACCTAAACTGTCACTAATATCTCTGTAAGTGCTGGTCAGAGCTATTCTCCAAATTTAACTAAGATTGCAAACTGTTTCACTACGAAAATATTTTTTGAATACCAAATTGCTGTTCTTTTTTGATCTAGCACTATTAAATTGATCATAGCAAAACAGACATTTTTCCAAGAATTATCCGCTTAAATTTCATACATAGTTGGAATCAGCGTATTTGAAAACCTTGGGGTAGTTTTTAGCCACTGAAACGACACTCAGACAATTCAGTTCCACTTTTTAAATTGAAAAAGGTGGAGACACTTCCGGCCGCATGACCGTGCCCACGCATATCGCTAGTTTTGGTCTTGGAACTGCTCGCGTAAAGGCGATATAGGTGCGCTCAGATCTAAGTGTCTTTAAAATTCATCACCAGGCGAAATATCAGCGTTTGAACGCTAATACACAAGAAAATAAACAGATTTCTATCGAATTAAATCAAAAGGATGTAGGGATAAAGAAATCTACCACTGGTTCACAATGTAAACCAACAAGGAACAAGTATGGAATGGTAACACGATTGACTTGCTAACAGACCATAGATCCGTACATCAGTGGCTGTAAATAAGATCAATATTATGTCACAAGCTGACTTCAATTCTCATGCACGTCAGGTGTCAGTCAACAGCAACTCAAGAGCTGAACTAGCTATAGTCAGGCCACAGCAGCCACTGATGTAGGGATCTATGGTCTGTTAGCAAGTCAATCGTGTTACCATCCATGGGTGTTCCTTGTTAGTTTACATTGTGAACCAGTGGTAGATTTCTTTATCTCTACTTCCTTTGATTTCGATAGAAAATCTTTGTAATTTCTTTGCATGTAGCTGCCATCTTACCGTGCCTCCCTATGTATACTGAGCAAACTTAATAATGGTTATTTTTAACTGTTGTAGTTTTTATTTTTTGAGAAGATAATAAAATGTTGTTGTAATTTGCAAGCATAACAGTAGCACTAAGGTGTAGAGGAAGAAAAAAACAATCATAATAATAAATAAAACCCAAAATAAAATAAGAGCAATACACAAAAAAAGAACCAAAATATAATAACGAAACAAAACCAAACAACGGAAAAAAACACAAAGCTGTCTAGCTAACATAAGATGAGGAGAAGATTCAAGGTAACCCATGACAGAGGCAGCATTTACTCGTTGAACAGTAACTGACATTCTCTGTAGTTTGCGGACTGTGGCCTCTTCCTCCCCCCGTTGCTTGGGTCAACCGACGTTCAAGATCTTTAATGAAGTTCATAGTGGCAGATCCCAGAACCCCACTAGTCTCAAATGCCACAGGTATATATAAAGCAATAGGACGAGGTCAAGTTTGAATATTTAATTTTCTTATTGAACATTATCATGAGTTCTCCAAGTTATTGTATAAAACCAGGTAGTTTATGTATCTCTTAGATTTTTTTGCTATTCGTGATAATGGAACCATTTTGACAGTATCATCATAGTATTGATATTTAACCAAAGCATATAGTATTATAATTATGCTAAACATGCACGTAATTTTTCTGGCAGTTTATGGAAAATGATGTGTTGTATTCCAGCATACTGATGCAGTCTTTAATCTGTGAAATCATCAGGAAAAATGAAAGGTCTAATAGTGTTATTGCATTTTAAATTCACTCACATTCACGATCAGTATAATAATCAGAATAAGTGACAGAATCATCTCGTTTACAATTGCAGCACTTTCCATCTAATACTTCCATGTATGACTTGCCGTGAAAAACACGGCAACATTCGTCACAGGACTCAGCATGACGTGTTCGTCCTCCTCCGCAAGTGTCAGACTCAAAGAAACAAGGACCACAACCATCAGCTATAATGGAAATGTTAATTAGAACCTGCTATGTGCATGTAATGCTTATTTTCACTAAGAATAATAATTATGCTCAATTTGCAGAAATACGTATAAGACGTGATTTGCAAAAAATAGAATTCATACATTGCATTTCAGCAGAAGGTCCTGGTAGTTCATCTATTCCAGAGGGTCCAGGTGGTCCATTTATTCCAGAAGGTCCAGGTGGTCCATTTATTCCAGAAGGTCCAGGTGGTCCATATAGTCCAGGTGGTCCAGGTGGTCCTTGCATTTCAGGCGACCCACAGTTTGAAGTGAGTTTAGAGGTTTCTGCTTCAGGGCCTTCCATTTGTGCAGGAACCTCAGGATATCTATTGGGCAGGGATTGGCAGCAATGAATGGCCACAGCTGCTATTAGCAGAAAAACCAATGAATTTGTCATGGTTATGTGTTAAGTTCTTCTCTGTACTGCAGATGCACGTTACACTGTCTCGGTTTTATACTGACTGTTTACTACAAGGAAGTACAATAGGTAGTGAAGTATTGATCTTATTGTATGCATTGTCATGGGTATTCAGCATTGGGCATTGTATAGCACCACGGTAGCTACATATACAATTGTCACTGCTAACAGTTAGCAAAATGCATCATGACTTTAGCATACATGTAAATCGCATACATACATGCACTTTTGCATACTTGTAGCAAAGCGCGTCATGTACTTTTGCATATTTATTATATGTACATATGCAAGTAAGTAGACCAAAATTAAATAACATTTTGAACAAGCAATAATAAGCAAAGCTGCCTGTTAAAAGTAAACAAGACTAACTAGCTACTAATAGTGAAGTGTTAAAGTTTCACTAGAGTGTCTATGAGTGGCAGAAGGCCAGTAGCTGTGATAAGACTGAAGAGGCAAGCATCTCCATTGACTACAACAGGTGAGAAAGGATGGAAGGCGGGACTATCTGTACTGGAACAGATTGTTTGCCAGGTATTTACTATAATTATAGTCAAGAGGAATTAAGAGTTGTACAATAGTGCATTGTGTCACATGATGCCTCACCTTGGATGGGTCTTCACACTGAATACCAAATACACCATCTTATAATGGCGTTTTTCATCTTCTATATAAAAATGATAGTTGTAATTATTATGTACAGCAAAATAAAAGTCAAATGGCATAATTTTTCAACCAGCTATTCGACCACTCCTCCCAGGGGCGTTTTACAAGGGTGCTTTCAGTGCTTGAGCACCCCCCTAAGAACCAGAACATTTTTTAATGGGGCATAAGATATAATTAACCATGCTTAATTAATGCTTGCCATATTTAGTAAAGGTGATTAGTGGCTTGCTAGCCATAGGAACGCACGTGTTACTATACTAGCTCAGAGAACAGCTGCAATATGCAAAGCCTTGCTTGAAATTGGATTGTAATAATAAAATTATTATTTTTGAGCGTGGTCAATAAATAATGGGTGTGGTTTATATGAATATATAATAATTAAGCACCCTCCTACTCCAAATCCTGGATACGCCGCTGCCGGGCTCCATGCTGTCTCACTCTCCTCGTATGCATCACAAGAACATGCAGCAAATATTTCCATAAGATGTGATACAAATGCATTGAGAGTGTTATTATAAGCTATATACACATCCACTACTACAGAGACTGCGTGAGAGGAAATCAATATTATCCAGTTATTCACTCCAGACACACCTCTATAATTTATTCTTAAACTATTATCTATGCGACCCCCTCATTTATATCTTTGGGTCACTATTAACCTGAATCTAGTGACAACAGTTTGTTCAAATTGGGTTGAGTTTGGTCAGAATTTTAGGTAGGTGTTCATCTTTAGTATAATTATTGCTGTGAAAGACTTTAATAAATAATTCATGAACTTGCAAGGTTCACATTGACTATCTAGCACTATTCGATCTGTCTCTGTGATAACAGCTAGCCTCAATCTGAGAAAATTGAAAATGGTATTTTGCATTTTTTAAACTTGCTCACCTTCACTATTATTGTATGTTTTCAGAGTCACGTTTACAAGCGGAGCACTGCCCATCACATGATTCCATGTATGACTTCCCGTGAAATACACGGCAGCATTCTTCAAAGGACTCAGCATGCCGTGTTCGTCCTCCTCCGCAAGTGTCCGACTCAAAGAAACAAGGACCACAACAATTAGCTGCAAAATGGACATTTTATTATTATATGAATAGTACAATAGAAACAGTAGGTTTCTCATAGCTAGGTTTCTCATGTGCTCAAATTATTGTGGTTAAGGGAAAAAATTTAATCCATACATAAGCCATACATTGTAAGTCCAGGCTTGAAGAGAGATCACGGCGAGCTAATCTTGGTGGTTGTGTTAGCGGTGGTCGTATAAGTAGCGAGTTAACATGCTAAAGCTGAAATTTGTTACTGTAAAATCATGCGTTCTAGAATTAATATCTCCATGTGCAATAATCGTTGTCAACAATCGCAATACTTTTGAAAATGTACGGTCGCTTCTCTAGCAGCCACTATAGCGCTGATTTTGCCATTCCCAAGAAAAATAAACACGTTATACCTAAATTTTTGCAAATTTTCTTTGTGGAATCTATTGTAATTAAAGGTAAACCTTGTATATATTTTCTCTATCGGCTTGTTTAGTTTGCATGCATCGAACGTCCGACAAATAAGCTGCGGTTAGTTCTTCTGTTGAGGTTCAAAAGGATGCTAGTAGGTATACTCTCTCAGCAGAAAAAATTGGCTGCCTGGATCGTATGCTTAGCGCAGCAATAGCTATCCACAAAGGGGCCATAAGTAGCGATGTCAGAGAAAAATTTTTTTTCTGCAGACAACTTAAGGTGACGGGTAACAGTTGTGCCCACGCAAATGCCACCGCCCTCAATGCCCACGCAAATCATAGACTCTAACCGCGAACTGGCCCACATGCGTGGGCAATTCGCGGTTAGAGTCTATGGTATAGTGATCTGGGAAGCAGTTGTAAAACGAAGTGCCAAATTTTAGCCAGAATGTGAGCAAGTAATCGCTTTAACTAGGTTAATGCAGTTGTACAATCGTAGGCGGAGGGCAGCAGACTATAAACTTGGCTGAGAGTTTGTTTGTTCGTTTGTAAGTTATGGGTCGAAATGTCGTGAAAAGGCTGTAAAATGGCGAGCGTTTCAAGACTTTTTTGCGTTTTACTCAGAGCCAGTCGCCCAGACGTCCAAGTTAATAGTCTACTGCCCTCCGGAGGATGCTAACCCATCAGTAGACGATGGAATCTGTAGCGACACTGTTACCGCGCGCGAAAAGTGGCACCTCGTTTTGCAGTTTACTATCTCTCCAATTGTGCTGCCTGCTATCGCCGAGTTGCGTAGTACCCAGCGTTGAATATAGCTCAAGAGAGAAAGAACAGTGTTTAGCGTCTTCATTGATGGCCTTCACAGCGTTCTAGCGTGTTCATATTTTGCACAGTGCATAAAAACATTTTTGTGAATATTAATTAGGCGAACTGTTACCCAGTTTTTAGCTAACTGCTCGACGTTCCTTAGGCTTACCAAGGGCCGAAGGCAAGCCACTGCGTACATTCAACGTTCAAACTCAATACTGTAATCCATACATGGTAAGTCCGGGCTTGAAGAGAGATCACGACGAACTACATATCCTGGTGGTAGTACAAATCCTGGTCCTGCGGGTGGCAGTGGACGTGGAAATCCTGGTAGTTCTGGTGGTGGGATCACTGGCTGCCGTGAAGCTGCTGTTATTGAGGAAAGAGGAAGGCTTGGTTACATGCATGCATGGAGCTAATGTACTTGTAATGAATGTGGTTAACAATTGTACTACATTGCACTTACGTATGTCCGGGCTTGAAGAGAGATCACGACGAGCTACAAATCCTGGTGGTGCCCCTACCAATCCTGGTGGTGCATGTACTAATCCTGGTGACTGCTGCGAATCTGCGGCTGGCATAGGATCGAGGGCCTGCGGGATCTTGTAATCTCTATTCGGTTGAGAACAGCAGGACTTAATGACCACTGCCACAAACAGGAATGCTATTAAATTCTTCATGACAACACTAGATTCTAGCTTGTTTTAAGATTCTTCTGTTTTGTATGTGAAACCTTGTTGTTTTATAGTGTATTTCACTAGAAGGAAGTGCAATAGGTAGTGAAGTATTGATCATGTATTGCACTCATGTACTTCTATTGCGATATTCAGTATGAGCTATTGTGTGCTAGACTGCTAGAGCAGTTAAAACGTAATAGCAAGTAGTGAAATAATACAAACTAGGATGCTATTACTAGTGTTGCTTTTTTATACCAATACTGCATGCAACTATAAACAAATTACTTGAGATTTTAGCTAGCCAACTCCAGGAGGCATGGCTTGTAAAAACTAATGCTACTGAAAACACAAGCTGTCAAATTGCAGCCGTAGCTTTTGTGAGACCAATAGTTAACTACGTATCTTAGAATGGGATCAATGCACCACTATTATTAACTGAAATTCCAGCAATACTGAAGTGTCAAATATGGAAGTCTCATCCCTGGTACAATGCTATAGTAGCTGATGTTGGTAGTAAAGTTTCCCATGCATAATAGATAAAGGTGACGTGTATCATGCACTATAAAATCTCAACCGATGATGGTATACTAATACAGCATCTCAAGGCAGTAAGTTGTCTATTGTAAGTACTAATAGGAGTGTTATAAGTCTATTACATTCTCTATCAGTGGTGGAGGCCCAGTAGCTGGGACAAGAAGAGGCAGGCACCTCCTTTCACTACAGTGGGTGAGAAAGGATGGAAGGCAAGAACTATCAGTGGAACACTTGTTAATTTGACAGGTACCGTCTATAGAGTCAAGAGGAAGAGTTGCACAATAGTGCATTGTGTCACATGATACGTCGTGGGTCTTAACACTGAATACCAAATACACCATCTTAATATAATGGCGTTTTTCATAAATTTAATATGACTGTTATAATTATAGCAAAGTAAAAGTGAAATGCCATAATTTTTCAACCTGCTACTCGACCACTCCTCCAGTCTCACTCTTCTCGTATGCATCACAAGAGCATGCAGCAACCATTTCCATCAGATG
Source organism: Haliclona indistincta (assembly GCA_964017065.1). NCBI lineage: Eukaryota > Metazoa > Porifera > Demospongiae > Haplosclerida > Chalinidae > Haliclona > Haliclona indistincta. The sequence continues at coordinate 2,971,961 of OZ024789.1, forward strand.
TGATACAAATGCATTTAGAGTGTTATAATTATAAGCAATATCAAGGGCGTATAGAGAAAGAGGGCATGCAACCGTCAATCACTCTGTAGGATAGCGAAATATTAATCGTTACTAAAAATAAACATCAATTAAACTCCGTATACTTTTGGTATACAGTTCATACGTCAGAGCGTATGCGGAGAGTGCTGAAATGGCTACCAGTGCAGGTACTAGGTACACCTGTATCTAAACGGCGACGTAGTCTCGTAGTGACAGTAGTAGCTGCTCGCCCTTGTCTGTAACCGCTAGACGATTGCTTGTCGCTAAATGCGCGAGGGGAGGCACACTAGTCGTAGTCAGGCGTGGCCTGACTTTTGATCTGACTGAATAAGCGTCATTAGTTACCGCCTACTTTTTTCTACGTCAGCAATTGATGGGCGTAACTTCTAATTTTAGTAACAATTAATATTTCGCTATCCTACGGGAGTGATTGACGGTTGCATGCCCTCTTTCTCTATACGCCCTTGGCAATATACACATCCACTACTCTGGACTGGACATGCACATTGGTTTGTTGTTGATAAGCTTGTGCACAGGAGTTGTGTTAGCAGGGAATGCCCTCAGTGATACACTGATCATCTTCTACAAAAATGAAAGTTAATGGCTTTGCTAACAAAGACCACGCCGGGGAGAGGAAATATCGAGTCATTCGATTTACTCCAGATATCCCTCTGTATTCTCAAACTATTATCTATGCGACACATTGTTTTTATATCTATGCGACACATTGGACACATGTTATCTATGCGACACATGTTATCTATGCGACACATGTTATCTATGCGACACATTGTTCTCTGTATTCTCAAACTATTATCTATGCGACACATTGTAAATTCCGCGAGTTCTCGATCGTCAGCTATTGTGATTGCGCAACGCGCGCGTGACCAAGCACTAGCTTCAGTATCGCCCGCCATATGGCTCACGGAGAACACATAATTTGTCTGGAGTCTTCAAATAACGGCAAGCTCGTGTAGGATCACTATTCTGCGCTTGCCAGACCGCCGTACAGGTCTACAAACTAGTGTGGGCGGGGCTCGTATGCATTCATGCGTAGACGAGCTGATATGTACAGCATAGCAATTATTTTTAGCTACAAGTTTAAAATTGTTAATAATAAAACCTTGATTTCCTTTTGATTTCTATCCAAATCAAAAGGATGTAGGGTTGTGAAATCTACCACTGTTCCACACTGTAATCTAACAAGGAACAAGCATGGAATGCATATGGTAACACGATTGACTTGCTAACAGACCATGGATCCCTACATCAGTGGCTGTACATAAGATCAAAAATATTTAGCTATAGTCAACTACAGCAGCCACTGATGTAGGGATCTATGGTCTGTTAGCAAGTCAATTGTGTTACCATTCCATGCTTGTTCCTTGTTAGATTACATTGTGGACCAGTGGTATATTTCACAACCCTACATCCTTTTGATTTGGATAGAAATCTTTTTTATTTTCTTGTAATGAACGTAGTTAACAAAAAGTACATGTTCAGCAAGCATGATAGCAGGCATAGAGTGCAGTATAGTATATTATAGGTGAAAGATATTAATTTTTACGTCTGTTCTCATCTTAGTTTACTGTTACAATTTGCTTACATTCAGGTACTACAATTTTGCATTTTTATGCTTTTTGCACTTTGCGGATACAAAATTGCAAAGTTCTAGCTTTGCTGTGTGAATGAAAAAAATAAAAAATTTATGGTCATAGTTGGAATTGAACTCACTTGTGATAGTTGCATGAAGTCATGTACTGGGTTTGAATTAGTGCACCCTAATTAAAGTGCAGCTGTTAATGATATTCATCAAAGTAGTTGTTGATGTCTACAGGTATCCTAATGCTTAAATCTACAAAATATTAATTATTAGCACTCAAACAAATCAATTACACTAAATTATATTGTATAATGATTTCTCTCATGCAAAAACATGACCAGTTGCTTCCATAATACCTTTTAAGTCAAAAATGTTGTTAGGAAATTGAAAAAATTTGGAACGCTTCACGAATTTGCGTGTCATCCTTGCGCAGGGGCCATGCTAATCTTCTCTGTATCGTTCCAATTTTAGTATGTGTAGTGCTTTGCACTACACTAGTGTATAGGTACAGACCTCATTTATAGTAGAAAATTGAGCCGACAGTGCACTAGTGGGATTCCGCACCCTTATTCATAATAACCTCAGTTTATACAAGCCATATTTGTGGTTACTGACTTAGTTTGCGCCAGCTGTCATCTGAGATGGGCCGGTATTGAGTTGGAGTACTATTGGACTCATGGTTGAGAGCTGCCCTACATGTAGGTGTAGCCTGAGAGAAGAAATGGCAGAGAAACCATTGAGATTAGAAACAGTAAGACATAATTATTATCATTTCATTCTGGGCTACTAACGTTTCATAATTTGCACTAGTTAGAATCTATTAGTGAAATAATTGTCATTACTGGTTATCACAATACAACCATGTCTCAATAATCCCGATAGGCATCGATTGGTTTGTATACAATGTTCGGATATAGTGAACTTGTTTGGATTCATTTAGATCAATCAGCTGATAGAAGACAATGTTAATGAGAGTTATAAACTATATAATGTTATTCATAACTAACTGGAGTGGACTGCACAAATACACTAATTCAGAGTGCACAGGTTCGAATCCAGCATACGACATATTTTTGCTTTATTTTTTTATTATTTCTCCTTGTTCTGTAATAAGTGTCTTTTCTTGTCATACTGACTAGAACGGTACAAGTTACTGCTAGTAAACAAGTAATTCCAGTGATCATGACTCAACAAGATTATTATGCAAGAAAAGCTTTCTGCACAAAAGCTCGCTGCTCATGACCAATCACTCACTGTACAGTCTTTTCTACTACCATAGAACCTGTAGCATCACTATAAACTGCTAGTAGGTGCAGATAACGACCAAATAATGGACAGCAACACAATGCAGTTATAGCAATCTTTGTGAATACGTTAAAGATTGGAATCCACTGTAAATATACAAGTGCACTGCTGCATGTACTGCAGTTTGCAAGTTGGTTGTATGGTCAGTCAATGGTTGAATGTGTGGTTAGCCTGTGGTAACAGCTATACATGGCTTCCCTGTATGGCACAATAATTATTATCAGGTGTGGCTACATCAAGCATTGACCATAACAACCAACTTGTAGCACTAGGTCTGCATACAATCATGTGGTTTCTGAGTGTATATCCATGGCTAGGTAAGGTGTGGGGCAACTTGCTGATCATGATGTTACATGTATAGCAGCTTGTATGCTGACATTAGTGGGACTTGAAAATCAAGTTCACTGGTGTCTGTAGTTTTGGCAATCTCTGTTTAGGCAGAATTGGTGTTTAACTTGTGAAATTTTCCTCTACATGTAGCTGGAGATTGGGTCGGAACAAATCTCATGATCATTTGGTTACTCGATTATGAGCTATTGTGTGTCAGAGCAGTTAAAATGTAATAGCAGGTAGTAAAATACCGTATAGTGGGAAATTTTTTCTGCAAATTCGCTACTATTCGCAAAAAAATTAATGTCCTCCCACGAAAATTTCTCACTATAATGGTAATACAAACTAGTATGCTATCTTTAGTGTTGCTTTTGTATTACTGAACCTAAACAAAAGTAATTGATAATCACTTGAGATTTTAGTATACAAGCTAACTCCAAGAGACATGGCTTGTACTAAAAATAATAATGCTACAAAAAACCACAACCTGTCAATAATGATTTGCAGTCGTAGCTTTTGTGTGAGATCAATTAACTATCTTAGAATGGGATTAATGGTGCACTGTAATTTTAAAGTAGGTTATACACTGAGGTAGAGATGTGTAATGGGAATTTTCACCGAGTAGAATCTAAGCCCGGGAAACTTATGCACGGCCGAAAACCGAAGTTTATAGCCGGTATAAAGTATGATTTTGACTTACCTGGAGGGAAAAAATAGCACTAGTTCTGATCTTGTACCAGCAATGCAAGCTACCCGAAACGACGCAAAACATACAGAATTGAAAGAGAATTATGATTTAACTAGGCACCGAAGGTGCTTATGCCTCGGTGGAATGTTATGCATACATGCCTGTCTGACTAAATACGCTGAACTGAAATACACAAGCAGTAATGAAAGTCTGCTGTTGCTAGTTGAACACTGTGCTATAGCTAGTGGCTGACGACTTATAAAATTATTACGAAGTTCAGCACCTCATATGAGTGACAATAAATCAGACATGGTATTCAATAATGGCAATGAACATTTTACATAATATTATACTAGTGAGATGTAAGGAGTAGAGAAAAGAAAATAAACATACACAGTAAAGTTAATCTGCAGCTGTTGTACCTTTCTGTACAGCAATCACAATGCAGTATAATAGTTATGCAATCAGAAGCCAATCAGTGCTGACCACTAATTCAACTGGGCGTGTCTATGTTGTTCAGGGCACAGTACGTACAACGAGCGAGATAGCGTCCATAGCTTGCTTGCACAATTTCTTTAGACATACGATGTAACCTATCAGCTTCTAGGCAGTCAACTGTGGATAATTTTGTCTACGCGGGAGAACTCTAGATCGCCAGCAACGGCCATAGATCGCGAGGTAAGCAAAGCTACGCCATAACTCTAGAACGCAGCTTCATATACAAGTCTGCCGTGCTGTTCTGAAGTAAGGGCGAACTCACTAGCTGTAAGGCAGCCAGCAATAGACAATTTTGTCGTTACATCAGCAACTAGATCGCCAGCCGGCGATCGCGAGGTAAGCAATCACGCTATAACTCACGAACAGAGCCTTATAACCAAAATCCTTACAATTCATTTTCAAGCAAATATCGACTTTAGCTTGTGTTGCACGTTTCAGCGCTTAGTTTTCAGCGAGCGACGAGAAATCCTGCCGACAGACAGATACATACACAGATACATACATACATACATACATACACAGATACACAAACAGACTACCGTATGCCCCGTGGCTCCGCCCACCGAGGCATAATAATAATAACTGAAATTCCAGTACTGAAGTGTCAACATGGAAGTCTCATCCCTGGTACAAGACTATAGATAGCAGCTGATGTTGGTATTAAAGTCTCCCATGCATAGAAAAAGGTACGTGAGGCGGTGTATCACCATCACTGCAGATACCAGAAGAAAATCTCAACCAATAATGGTATAATTATTAATAATACTTATTGTACAATAATGTATGCAGCATCTAAAGGCAGGAAGTTGTCTATTATAAGGTCACTAGCTATAGTACTAATAGGAGTGTTATAAGTCTACTACAGTCTGTATCAGTGGCGGAGGCCCAGTAGCTGGGACAAGAAGAGGCAGGCTCCTCCTTTGACTACAGTGGGTGAGAAAGGATGGAGGGCGGGGACTATCAGCAGGACAGACTGTGGATCAAGGTTTGGGAACTATAGAGGTATAGAAGTGTCTCAATAATGGGTCATGCTATACAATAATGTGTCTCACCTTAGATGGGTCTGTACATTGAACACCAAATACACTGATCATCATTGCAATGGCGTCGTTCATTTTCTCCTACATAAGCAGCATTATTACTGTTACTGTAAACAGAGGTGAAATATGCATACCTCTTGTTCTGATGGAAATGGTAGCTTAGCTTGTTCCATGCTCTTGCGACGCATTCGAGGAGAGTGAGACCGAGAGAGTGGGCGGGTAGCAGGTTGAGCCAAGTAGTCATTGCAAGCCTCTGCTAGTTCTGACCACATGCGATACAGTTGTGTGAATGCATCGAGAGTGTTCTTAGCAACATACACATCTAATCCACTACTCTGGACTGGTGCCTGGACACGCATTGGTTTGTTGTTGATAGCAATGAGCATGTGCACAGGTGCTGTGTCACTGTGGTCAGTGTACCATTCCACACACACCTCAAGGCCTCCTGCCGCGATATGAGAAAGCTCTGCTTGGGACGAAGTGGCGATATCTGTCTTGCTGGATTTGGTCTGAGCGAGCAATGGAGGGATTGCCGGTAGAGAACACTTGCTAGAGAAGGAGGGACAGCGAGCGGTGAGGAACTCTTGCAGCGACATAAGGAGAGGAGAGAGGGTTGGTGTGAGGCTGTGAGCATGTAGAAACCACTGCGTACTGGAGGAGGAGGGATTGATGTAGAGGCATTGCTGTAGCTGTTTGTTGAAATGAGAAGTCAGGGTGAACCATGTCAGACCACTGGGGCTGACAAACTGAGCTGAAGGTAGCAGAAGATCGATTGAAGGCGAAAGCTCATCACCGGAAACTAGACTTTTCAGAAGCTCATCTGAGTTGCATAAACTTAAGAGAACTGAATCGGGAAGAAATTTGAAAATCTTGTCTGGAATCAGTTTGGAAAGTTCGTCATTGTGAAGCTCAACAGAGGACCGAGTTAGATTATCAAGAGCCAGCAGACATGCGGAAGCGCTCTTAACAGAACACCAGCCATGATAAGCGATCAAGTCTTCCTTCCTTTTCGATTGCTCAGGCCTGACATCTTTTGTAGAGCTAGCAGAAGACAGCTGTTTAGTACCTAGTCTGCTTGCCTGTCTGGATGATTTTGGGGAAGGTTGAAGAGAATACCGTCTGTCTTCTTTTGGTTTCTTTTCTTTTTCTTGCTCAGGCTTGTAATGTGCAGCAAAGAATTCAGCCAGTTTGCAGTAACAGAGAAACGCTAGTTTGTGATCCAGCTTTACTGAAGATATGATCTGCAGTGTTTTGAGTAGAGATGGTGGAGGAGCATTATCAGAGAGAGGGGTGGATTTTACGATTTTGAACTCAACTAGCGCAGACATGAGGAGAAATTCAGAATGGACTACTTTGTCTGAGTGAACGTGTCTTTCAAGGGCACAGAGTCCTTTCTCGATACTCAAATTCACTTCGTGATAGTAAGAAATAGCTTCTTGTGTTTCCCTTGCTTGCTTGGCTAAAATCAGGTTAGAATGGGCTTCCATTAGACTAGCTAATGCTTGTAGAGGGAGCTGAGGCTTGAAGCAGTTGAGCTCAGCCAACAAAGTAGGATTGGAAGGAAACGATTGTGAGGCACCTGAAGACTGAGATTTAATCTGTGAAACAAAAATTGAAAATGATGACCACGGTTGAATGACAATGAACTACATGCACATGTAAAAGTATTAATACAGAAAAATTGTCAGTGCACAACATTTTGGAGTAACGATTACCAGTGGCGGATCTAGGATTGGAGAAAGGGGGGTTCTCAGTTGGATGGGCGCGCTTGCGCGGCGCGAATTTTTGAAAACCACGCCCACTTTGGGTCGAAATCTAGTCTACTTTTGCGTTGAATCTGCAGAGGGTTGAATCCTTGTTAGTTTAGGCGGTCTTGCGCGTGGTGAATGTGGGACAACCCCTACTTATGATTGTGTAAACTAAATTCCTCATAAGGTAATGTAGCTTGTGAATATCATTATTGAGCGCAAAGGGGGGTTCGCACGCACCTCTGGATCTACCCTAGATCCGCCACTGATTACACAATAGTGGAATTCCTACTAAAAACTCTATCTGGGCAAAAACATGAACACTTACATAAAGTAGTGCAATAGTGTCACTACTAATAGTGATGACATCATTATGATGCAAGTACAATTTATATGTACCTGTTGTTGTAGTAGGTGATAGACTCCACCGAAAGCAGTTGCTAACTCTTTTGTGACAGGCCCTTCTCTGGCCATACTCTCAGCAAGAAGAAGCGATAACTGTGCTTGTAGGAGCTGTCCTTGTTGAGACAATTGCGCTACTGACTCCAACTGTTGAAGAGCTTGTTGTGTGTGGGACCGTACCTCAGTGAGTGGGCAAGGTCGACGAAGAAACAAGTGACAGGCAACAGTGTACAGGAATGAAGCAGCTAGCTCAGGGTCACCACAGCTCCGGGATTCAAGAACACCCTCCTCGCAAACAGACACACAGCTGAGGTCACTACTGGGGGATGAGACGAGAGCTTGTGCAAGCAGTTGCCGACATTGCAGCCAGAGAAACATATCACACGAGGAAACCGAGGCTTGCTGTATTCTCCTAAGAGCAGCCAGAGCAAGCTGAGCAGTACTTTGAGAGCGTTGTAATACAGCAGTAACCTCGCCCATTAACAGCAGACACCTGACAACTTCCTCCACAAAACCTGGAGAAAGAAGACACATTTTTTGTAAACAGTTTGTAAAATAATATTTGAAAAGGCACTTTAAATAAGGACATAAATACGGCACATGTTCTTGGACAATGTACTTACTTGCATCAGAGTATCCATCTTGTTCTTCACTCTCATCTTCCTGTGCTATTTGATAGATCAGTTTCTCTGCTGCCTCCAGTAACATTAGCTTAATGTCTTGAGTTGATGAGCCCAGTGTTCCCTTAGTGTTTCTTCTCACAAGAGTAGGACTGCCATCTATACTAGCTTCAGTGGTGAGGAGAGGCCGACTAGAGGTGGTAGAAAGAGAGGTGATAGAACGACCGGTTGACATGGTACGACTAAGAGTGTTCACAGAGACAACAGGACTAGTTGAAGCTAGCAACACAAACAGTTCAGCCTGTGCTAACAACACCTCGCTACTGGCACCATCTCCATATGCCTCTCTCAGCGAGCTCGAGAGAGACTGCTTGTTAACCAGTATAGTAACGATCTTTACATTGTGAGGGTCGTCGAGTGGAAGGTGATCAGCAAAGTTCGCAAGAGAACCAAGATAACTTTCATTTTGTCGACTAAACTGACAAGTCAGTTGAGGCAGGTTAGCACCAGTTAGCAAGTCCTTGAGAATCTTAACAGCTTCAGAAAATAGCTGTAAATGAGACAAGCACTTGAGACGATACGTCTGGGATAGAACAGTGTGTTGAATGCTTCGACAGAGATGATGGCTGATGTACTCATAGAGAGTTAGTAAGGGAAGAGATGAGAGGAAGTGACCTCTCTTGACCAGCTCTTGAGAGGTGAGATGGAGAGAGGAGAGGAGGATTGTTGAGCTGCAGCGGAATGGATCAGAGAGAATGTCGACTCCAGGAAGAAGGGAGGTGATTCGGTAGCTGCTGTAGTCAATGTCGTCCATAGGATGAGGGAGAGAGCCATTGAATAGAGCCTAAAAGAGAAGAAACAGTAACATTGGATATCATTCGTCAAAAATTGCTGTATGATTATAAAAATTAGAATTCATGTGTCAAAAATTGCTTTATGATCATAAAACTAGAGAATTCATTAATTAATTTTTTTGTCAAAACTTTCTGCATGATTTTTGAATGTTTTACCTTAAAGAATGAAGCTGACATGTGACAGTACTCCATTCTGATATCCAGTTCCGCTCTATGAACATAACTGAGAGGAAAAAGAGTAATAGCATAACTTTGATAAACTGTCATTCACAAACTGCGCATTTGTACCATAGAGCCAGGATAGAGCCAGTACATTTTGACAGGATAAAGTCTTAAGCTCATGTCAATTTTATTTTGCTTTTACTGTTACGGTACACAAAGTGTCAAATTAAACACAAGTCTTGGTCATTCACCCTATAGCTCTCTAAACTACGTACAATGATATGTGTTGTGTGACTCACAAGGCTAGTTTAGAAGCCAGTATTCCACCTAAGAGGCAGCCCCACACACCATACACCTCCAATGGTGCTGCTGATGGAGAGTGAGCTAGCAATTTCCTCCACTGGTTGAGGGGATCCTGGCTATGGAGTAGAACCTGTAGTCCTTGCAACCACCAGCGATGAGCAGACCTAAAAAAGCAATGATAGGATGGTCAATTTTTCAAATTATTGCTAAACACAGTACTGTACATTTAATCGAACATGAAATTTTTTAATGATAGATTCTGTCTCTCACCTGATATTTCTAGTATGGCACGTGAGGTTACCCAGCTCGTGTAGACCTTGCACACGAAGTCCTTTCCTCTTCTCTTTCTCCAGTGACCCAACAGCTTGACAGTAAGCATCCACAACAGCTGTCACTTCTGATAATGAAGGAGTAGGAAGAGAGTCACCAGCGGTCACTGCACCATTCTTAGAGAGGTACTGGCAGAAGAGACGCCGAGCTTGAAGCAACTCTTTCTCTCCTTGGCTGCAGGTCGGCGCTGGTGCGTGTTTCACCTCTATTTCAGACAGTGACAGAGCTGTTAGTCCGAGAGAGTAACCAACAGGACCATACACATCATGACCGCGCAGGTCCAGATGGGCAGCTGGCGGAAATCCTGAGCAAAAACATGTAAAATTATATGTACTAATGTGTGTTTGTGTGCATGCATATGATTTGCATTGTATATATGAGTGATTTTTTTGAGCTATACGTTTACGTACGTTCTTTTTCGTTTGCCTTAGCAAATTTTTTCATTCTGATAACAAGCTTCTCTTTAGCCGAAGAGATGATGGGACTAAGCTGGTCCTGCCAACTGCCACTGTAAAAAAAGATGAAATAAAATTAGTAAAGAAATCAATATTTACTTGGTGAGGGTGTTAAATCGAGTAGCAAGCTGCACAACTTTCTCCCAGTGGCGATTAGCGTTCGCTGCCTCCACTGCAAGGAACACCAGTTCTTTAGCAAATGTTGGAGTAAAGAGAGTTGTCTGATCACCCCCACTACTGGTTTGTAAGGATGAGGAGGAGGGAAAGGTTGAGGATGATGGTAGGATGTGGAGGTGCTCGTAGGCATCCAGCAGCAAGTCAGCTGTCATGTGCAAGGTCTTGCAAGCCATCCAGTATAACAGGGACACAGTCAGGATCAGCGGAGAGGAAGATGAAGAGGCATTGGAGGAGGGAGGTTGTGGAGTGGGTGGGAGGTGACTGTGTAGGGTCATTAGTGCATTCCAGAGCACTCTGCTGGCATTATAGAGTAAGATCCAGCATTTACCACGATGAGCAAGAACCTGTACGAGAGAGAGAGAGTGAGAGTGAGAGAGAGAGATAGAGAGGGAGGGAGGGAGAGAGAGAGAGAGAGAGAGATAGAGAGAGAGAGAATGAATGAATGAATGAGCAAGTAAGTAAGTGAGCAAGTGAGTGAATAAAATCTGTGAAACTAGAGATAGATGAAAAGGTGTTCAAAATTAAAATAAAACAGCATAATGGTGATATAGAGAGGCAAGGTTATCTTACAGCAGCTCTCTGAAGGTGTAATAACATCTTCTGTAGTGCACCAAGAGGATTGTCTGCCTCCCGCTCTGCTCCGCTGAAATCACGAGTGGTGCAAGTCTCGTCCAAGGGCACACTAGTTAAGTGCATTAGCTTGGTGTTCTCAGAGTCGTACGAAGGAATCGATCCAATGCTCCCAGCAACTGCAAACTGAGACCATTCCATTGAAACCGGGAGTAGGCACGAAGGGGTAGTAACAAGAGATAGCAGGCGATCTAAAAAGCACGAGGCGGTTAGTTTGTTAGCTTCTGCTCTCCAAGGCTGCTCATCTACGCAGACAGTCCTGAGACGGTGACGACAGCGAGAGGCTCTCCACAGACGAGGAAGAAGGTGCTGCAACACAGAGACAGCTTTCAGTGAGAGATCATCACGTGTGATCTTGTGCCTGAGAGCAAGCAGTGTCTGTAGAATAGCACAAAATGCAACAGTGAAGCAGTGAAAATAATAAATGGTATTGTGTGCGTTTACCTTTTCAGCTCTTCTGACGGAAGGGGGCCTTTTTATTTGTCGTGCAATAGTCGTTGTTGTACCTGCAGTTTGAGTCTGTCCTGTCTTCACAGAGTCCTCCAGCTTCCCTGATGTAGCTACAGCTGTGGACTCCTTGTTGGTGTTCTCAGCACTTCCTATTCTACTAGACTTCTTCTCAGCAGTCTTTTTACCACCGGGCACCCGGCCTTGCCTGCTGATAGTTGGACCTTCAGGAGGTCTCTGGGTTTGAGGAGGCCCCTTCGGAGTCAGTATCAGATCATTTCTCCTACAAGAGATAGAACAGTACTGTTTGACCAAGAAGCACATAACCAAAAACTTTATGTGGTGAAACAATACTATGCAAAGCAGTTAGATACATATTTGTCTGGTACATACACGCACAAATATACATAAAACAACATACAATTGCAAATATTATAAGCTAGCTCTTAGCATTAGTCGTATACCTACCTCTTGAGCCAGGCAAACACTTCTCTACTCCAGCCGACTACTAGATCCAGTCTACCCTGAGCCACAGCAGCAGTAGCAAGGTGGACATAGTACTCAAGATACTGAGGGCGTCGCTTGAACTTATGGACTGTGAAGAAATGGAATAGAAAAATCAAGAAGTTTTTGACAAGTTAGAAGAAAGTAAAACTAGCTAGCTAGAAAATCGGGTACATCAGCGTACCTTCCTTGTAGGCCGTCTGGATGGGCAGTGTATTAATGACTCCATGTAGAAACATTGGATCCTCCTGACCAGTGAGTGCAGGCTCATCTGTTTGCAATGCTATACAGACAGATAGAAAGAAACAGATACTGAAACACAGTACAGAATCGATACCAAGCACCAGCTGACGTAAATTGTGTAATTTATGAGTTCAGTAAGCCCATTGCATACCTTGGTTTGCAAACAGGAAAGACTCAAATGCCTTGTACTGAATTGTCTTTGACTCATCAGATACATGGTCTCCAGCAGCTGTCTTCTTTTTTCTTCGTTTCTGTCTACTGCCGCTCATGATCTTCCTACCACCCAGCGGCTGAAAGGAGGGAAGGGAAGAAGGAGTAGGTGTCCCTGGAGTGGATGGGTCCCCAGTCGCTGGCGTAGAGGAGAGAGAGTTTTGTTGAAGTATTTGATCCTCTTTCACAGAAGCAGAATGAAGGAGAGAGGAAAAAGTTGGGGTAATGGGAGGGAGAGTAGCAAGGAGTAGCTTCCGACTTGAATCAGCTATCAGTGACAAGAGGGACCTCTGGTTTAACTGAACTGACAACTGCAGATGGTAAATTATTATTATGCACAGTGTATATTTTACTGATATAGTGTTTAACTGATACGTAGGTATTATGATCAGCTGCATTAGATTCAAAATTTATTTACAAGTATGGCTAAAAATTAAGATGTTTTAAACAAAATTAATAAAGTTATGAACCAAATTTTACAATGAGGCAATAAGTTATAAAATTAAGTGAATACAAACCGAGTGAATAGTTAGTTTCTTAACACACAAATAATAAGCAGTAGCAATAAGGTATAGGAAAAATAAGTGACAAACGGTGAAAGAAAAAAACAAAACCAAGCTATACAACACAAAAACAACAACACAAAAGCTAAAGCAGGTTACACCACAAAAAATACAGTGTATTAAAGTCAGTGTCATTTTACTGCATGCATTCTAGGTGGTTTTTCTGGGAGATTTTTATCGAGCAACTTGTCTTGTGTGGAAATAATGGTCTTAGCTTTAGCAACGAGCATGTCCTCTATGGCTTTATTAAGAAGTGCCATGGTCTTGTTGTCTATCTTTTCAGAAGTAAGAGTACTGCTGGCAGGTTGTGTGTCAGTTGTTTCTCCAGTGTGTGTTGTAGTTGGTGAGGTGATGTCTGGAGACTGACTGAGTTGTTTAGCTCTAATCAAGTCGGCTATGTCATCATGACCTGAAGAAACAGCCATGCTAAGAGCAGTTGAATCTTTTGGTCCAACAATGCTGGTGTCTGCACCAAACAATAAGAGCAGCTCGACAGACTCCAAGCAGCCAGCATAAGATGCAAGCATAAGAGCAGTTGTACCCTTAGATTGACGTAGATTAGGGTCAGCTCCATTTTGCAGAAGAAGATCAACAACCACTGGGCAACGCCTCAGACATGCTGACATTAGAGGAGTGACGTCATCCTTTGTTCGAACATTGGGATCAGCTTTGGCATTGAGAAGAAGTCTGACTGTATCTTTGTGCTCTTCTTGGCTTGCGATACAAAGAGGAGTGGCGCCTTCACTGTTCTGAAGATTCGGATTGGCATTGGCCTTGAGTAGTATATCCACTATATCAGAACGACCAGCCTGAGCTGCCATGTACAGAGGTGTGCTTCTATCATCTGTTTGAATGTTAGGATTGGTATTGGCTTTGAGAAGACTACTAACTATATCAAGGTATCCTTTGAAGGTCGCTTGGTACAGAGGTGAAGCACCATCTTTTCTCTGAAGGTTTGGATTGGCTTTAAATTTGAGAAGAACATTGACTACATCACTGTGCCCAAACTGGCTTGCCATGAAAAGTGGTGAAATGCCATCAGTAGTTTGAAAATTGGGATTGGCATTGGCATGAAGAAGAATATTGACTACGTTAGTATGCCCCAGCAGGCTTGCCATAAATATAGGAGTAATGCCAATTTTATTGGAAAGATTGGGATTGGCCTTGGCTATAAGAAGAATATAGACAATGTCAGAACAGAGAGCATTCTGAGCTGCCACTAAAAGAGGCGTGATACCACTATTAGCTTGAAGATCAGGGTTAGCGTTGGCATGTAGAAGAATACCGACTAAATCGGTGTATCCCAAATAAACCGCAATATATAGAGGTGAGACACCGTCATTTCTCTGAAGATTCGGATCACCGTTGGCACGAAGAAGAATTTTGACAGTCTCAGTGTGTCCAAACTGACTTGCCATGTAGATAGGTGTCGTGCCATCATTTTTTGGAAGGTTGGTATCGGCATTGGCTTGAACAAGAATTTGAACTATATCAGAGCGCCCATCCTGGGCTGCCATGTATAAAGGAGTGGTACCATTATCTTTTGGAATATTAGGATTAGCATTAGCTTGGAGAAGAAGTTTGGCTACCTCGAAGTGATTATAACGAGCTGCCATGAACAGAGGTGTGACACCGTTGTCTTTATGAATGTTGGAGTTGGCTTTGGCTCGAAGGAGAGCTCTTACAGTACTAGTATGGCCATTCTGTGCTGCAACAAACAAAGCTGTGGCACCATAATCAACTTGGAGGTTAGGATTGGCTTTGGCTTCAAGAAGGATAGAGACCATTTCAGTGAAGCCATTCTCTGCAGCAACATACAGAGGCGTGGTACCATCACTTTTTCTTTGGACATTGGGATCAGCATCTGCTTGCAAAAGCATACGAACTATAGCAGAGCGCCTATTCTGAATTGCTATGCACAAAGGCGTGACACCATCCGCTATAGCAAGATTGGGATTGGCACCGGCTTTTAAAAGAAGTTTGACAGCTTCATCGCGACCATAATTACTTCCACAATACAGGGCGGTCTCAGCAAGCGGCGAAAATCTATCAACAGCGTTTGGGTCAGTCTTGATGTCAAGAAGAAACTTCAGGAGCTTGATCTGATTGTAAATCACTGCATCAACCAGAGAATGTTCAAATGAGAAAAATGACGTCTCATCCTTAACAATTACCGTCTGTCCGATGAGCAGTTCACAGACGCCAAACTCAAGCAAGATTGGTAGAGCTCGTGCAAGCGTAATGAGAGAATTAATCTCAGATTGCGGAACAAGATAGGTTATCTTGACTGATCCACGGACAATCTTCAAGTGAGTTAGTATTGAAGCCTTGTCTTGAAATATCTCTTTCAGTAACCTGTCCAAATCATCTATATTCTTATTCAACCACCCACCAACAAGACGGAGGGTAACAGTGCACAAACCCTCATTTGATTCTTGAGCACTTTCGATGTTCTCCATAAATTCCTTCAACGTAGTAGAGCTCTTGAAGTTGTTAAGCTGCTGAATGTAGTCGTCAAGATCCTTGTTAACTATTGCCTTTGCTTCTTTAAAAAAATAAGAGACAATGCATTCAAGCAACGCATAGTCAAGAAAGCATAATTCGCTCACACAGTCGAACAGCTCTTCAATAGTGCTCACCACTCGATTGCAGTATGACTGGGAGAATCTCTTGAGTTCTCGCGAAGAAGGGTCCACAACTTTTAGTGCTACCTCTGCACTATATCGTAACCGAAGATAGTTTCCCTTGAGTCTCTCTAACTCTCTAGCAACCGAGTCTCTCCTGTCAACCTTCAACACTTTCTCACTAGCTCGGGCACTGGCATCACTACGCGTTGTCGTGGTCGGGTCAGTCCGCTCGCCTTGTTGACGCAAATACTTCTTCTTTAGTCGACTTGCGAGGTTGTTTTCCGACATTCGTTCCAACGCAGCTATTATGATTATCCAGGATGGCTCTACTTCTTTCCTCAGCCATTTGTCAAGCATCACTACCCTCCTGCGCGCCGTGGTCGGTTGATCTTGTTCGATATCCTTTAACTCACTCTGGCTGAACTTGAGGTACGTTCCAAGCATATACCAATCTACATTCTTCAGCTCTTGATCCAGGAGATAAACCATGGACGCTTGTATCGCAGTGTACAGCACCTCAGAAACCTCGCCAGAAGCAGACATGATTTTAAAAATCACCGTAATTGTCCGTGCACATAATCCGTATATTTTAATTTACAGCCCCACCCTTCGAAAACTTTACCTTTGTTATAGCGAATGAAATTGCTGCAATCATGTGATGAACACTGTTAGTGGTGGGTGGCTGGAGAGAGTTAAAGCAGTCATCAGGCAGCTCCTGCAGCACTGCATGACACCGGAGAAGAAGCTAGAAAAAGATGCAAATAGGTCATAGATTCATAAATCTGAATGATATTATGTGTACGTGTAAGTGCATAAAACTATGTGCACTGAAACATTGATATGTGAGAACTGTTCCTTTTGTCATCTGGGATATCTTAAAGAATCTTATTGTTTTACCTCTAGTAGAGCTGTTGACACTATCTGCAGTTGTAGCAGTGGAACCAAGAGAGAGTAACACATGACCACAGCTTGCAGACAGAGAGAGGTGTTGTCCAACCAACCAGCCAGTTCCATCACTACCAACAACCGACTGGCAAGCTTCAGTCGTTGACAATGATTAGATCTAAGCGGTGCCCCGAGACCCAAGCTACTGGTGGATAGATTTGAGTCTTGAGTGAGTGTGTGTATGTGCATGAACACTGATGAGATGAAGTGAAGAAGAACAGGAGCTGGAGAAGTTGGCGGAAACTGCTTCAGTCTGCAAGAGGAAGGAGATGGAAATTCAAATTCTGTTTCAATTTAGTAAATCATTGAAAAACAATGAAGGTCTATTATAGCTGCATTACTAATTATTTCGAACTATTTTGAAATACAGTAACTTGAATGATTTTATGTGCAAAAAATCGTATTGATTCACCTGTATAGTGGTAGTAGTTGTTCATCATCATCATCAGTGAGGGGCAACACATACTGATCCCACAAAAGCTCAGCTACTGACCTAGTGACTGACAGCACTCTAGCTTGATAGGAACACTGTAGAGAGAAAATTTTGAAGTTAAAATATTCATTGTCTATTACATTACTTGTAATGAATATTGTTATCGTAACGAGCCACGCCCATCAACTGTCATGGCGACTTGTGATGAAACGAGTGAAGAGCTCGAGGCTCGTAAGAACGCAATGGATGAGGCGATCATGGAGGTATTTTCGTCTCTAAAGGAGTTGTCTGAGCTAAGAAAGCGGTATGAATCGCTTGTGAGCGAGGTAAGTACGCGTAACAGCGCACGAGTGAAATGAGCTGTTTTCTCTTCCTGTATACAAGCTTACGTGGTGCGTGTTTCTCCTATCTAGGGTTACTTCAACTTAACTCGCACAAGGCACAACATGGGGAGGAACGCCGTCAGTCAGTTTCAGTACCCAGTACACATGGACTCATCAGTACATGTCTCTGTCACCAGGTATATATAATACATGTACCAGAGGGGGTTACGTGAGGATTTGCCAGCCCTAGGGGTGGGGCATTTGACATGTTCGTACAAATTCAGACATGTAGCCTATTGGGACTGTGCACCAGTAGGGGCTAAGTGGGGAATAGGCATGCCAGTTGCCCCTCCCACCAAAGGACATTGTAAAAACAACAAATACAATCCCCACATTGCCCCACCTCGCCCGTGTTGGGCGTGGTGGAGCTTGACATTGATAAGCGCATTAGATGTTTGTGTATGCATGTGTGTTTCAGCAAGTACATGCATAACATTTTTTGTTATTATGTGTATGGATAGTTGTACCAACACTATTGAGTGTGTTCAATGTGTAGTGGTAAAGTACATGTATTCTTCTGTGCTACTTGATGTGTATTCTGATTGCTACAGGGAGTGTAAGAGTTGGAGTGAACTAGATACATGTAGCGACAAGCTACAGTTTCTCACAGCCACCTCTTCTTCCACCTCTGAGGCAGAGGAGGGGCAGCTACGCCAGAGGGCCGGCAAGCAGCAAACCCAGTCGTCAGTACAAGAAGTGAAACCACAACCCAAAGTGACAGCGGGTAATCCTATCCGGTGGTTCTCATGTCTCCCTCCTCAATCTCTCCGTCAGTCCCAATCTCAGTTTATTGAAGGTAAAGATCTCCTTCGTCATAGCATGTATGGGCGTAGCACTAACAAAAAAAAATTAAGTATAATCATAACACACATTAATTTAAGTTTTATCTGAGACTTGACTGTATAAACACTGTGTGCACATTAATCTTGACTAGTTACTTCAAAACCAAATGTCATTCCTTTTTGCTTTACTCTTGTAGCTGTTGATGTTGCCATTGCTATGGCAACAGTACAAACCAGAGTTGAACAAATGAGAAGACGCTACCACTTTCTCAAATATGGCAATGAGGTGGAAGAAGGAGAGAAAGATGTTGACAAGGTCGAGGCTGACGAGAGTGATGAGGAAGAAGGAACCACTTTATGACCATGATTTGAATAATAATTATTGTGACGAACGTATATACTTAGTAAAGTATACGAAACACTATTCATGTCTGTAAAACAAAAACGACACAAAAACTGTGTAACTGACATGTGTCAGTGACGTTGGTATCAACTTTTCAAGAATTGATTAACAATTCTCTTTCCCTTGACATTTCTTCGTCTATTTCTGCTGCAATTTGAATCTCCCGCTCGTATATTTCTTCAATAAGATACTGCTCATTCACCACCTCATCTCTTACTCGATAACGATATCGTCCAGAAACATAAGCAAAGAAGATCAAGGAGAGAGCAATCAGGAATGCCTTCACTTCTTGAATGATTTCCCACGTAGTACCATCAGTTAGTGGTATATAAATATCAGGAACCTCTACCAGTAGGCAGTGAACTGACAGAGAGGCATACCAGAGACCAATGAGCAGTCCCTTCAGTCGGAGAGGAGCCTGAGCACAGATGAACTCAATGGCACTCATAAACACCAGTAGAAACGACAGTCCTTGTAGTATCTGAGGAACCACCAGCAGTATGAGGAAAATACTGTTACCAGGTGTACAGTCTCCTTTGTCAGCAGTAACACAGGTGCCATTGTACTTTACTTGTACGTGAGCAAGATAGCAGTCCGAAGTTGGTCGAGAACTGCACTGTTCAGTTGTCTGAGTTGCCTGCAGAGTTATCTCAATAATCACCTTCAGTAGACAGCAGAGTAGTCCCAGCCCCATTCTCTTGAATATGTTAGGAATGTATCTCTGACGATAACGAGCTTTGATCAGTTGATACAAGGGAATTCCTGTAAAGATCACAATTGTTGTGAGATTCATTGGATCTCCAACCAGTACAAACAACCAAAGGTTTGGACACTCGTTCATCATAACTTGTTGCACAACAGAATAGCCATGTCCTGATAGATGGAATCCCAGTAGAGAGAAGAGAAGGAGGAGAATACGAAAGAATGACTTGGTGTCCTCCACCTCCTCAGTGGTGAATGGTCCTCCATACTTGTTCTTACCAAGGTCAATGCGAGGAGGAATGTCATTTTCCCAGTAAGTGAAGGCACTGCGATTTTCAGGAAACTTGTGTTTCCAAGAGTACTTCAGCACCTTGTAGATCAGCTTGAGTGGATTATGACCAGGTTTCTCAATGTTGAGTCTCTTTTTGTAACGAACGAGGAAAAAAATTCCAAGGGAAGCAAGTAATAATTGTGCTATTGCTATACATAAAATTGAATCAAATATTATATAATCATGTACTGGATAAATACTGGTTGCTACTATTATACAACTACTATGATAAACCACCAATACTGATGTAAATAAGAAAAGAAGAAATCGACCGCCATAGCTACTCCAGTAATACCAGTGAACGAAAGAACTCAGTTGATCTGATGAGCTTTCCAGCAGTTGATCCATACCAAACTGAATTGCATTAGCCTCAAACAGTCCCAGACTTAGAAGGAAAAAAAGAAGCCCAGGCATTGTCAATGCAATTAGTATTTCAACTGACAGGGTATTTTTAACCAAATTGCTATCAATGAACATAGCTATTGCAAACACAGTGCCCTCCACTGCTACAAAGAACACAGCAATGAACGCCAATCTGATGACCTTGTACCTTGTGAAGTAGACATCTGACTGCCATCCCAGCAGAGGATAGAGAAGATAAGCAATTGCTTGTGTTACAGCAAAGCACAATCGTGTAATCCGATAAGAAATTTTTGAATGATATAGAAAAGAGTCAGTTCCAAAAGATCCTTTTATTGCAAATGAGCACAAAATGACGATAAAGACTGCTGATACTTTCATTGAAAATTTCAAACCTAAAACAAATCTCTTTATTGTTATCCAGTTTTCTTGACGCAAATCAACCGTATAGGATTTCACAACTACATGTATCTAGAGTACTCAGTAGAATTAATAATTAGAATTTGTTTTCAAAACATTCACATGTTTTGAAACTGGAGTCTTAAAAACACAGCATTCCGTTTTACTTATGTCATATTGATATCATGTGAATAAGTAAACCACTGAGTAAATGAATGGTGTCAGTAATTTATTGATTATTGTGCACCTCCTAATAAGAAGTTATTATTTTAAAGTAGTACTAGCGCTAAATGCCGGTAAAAATATATATAAAAACATATAATACCGAATTAGAAAACATTGGTGTGAGTCGTGTGACAAACTGTAGAAGGTCAGAAAAAGCATTTGAATTTTATCCACATTGCTCTGTGTGTCTTATTTACACTTCAAAGAAGACATAATGCGTATTAAAATATCAGAATTCACTTTTGAGTAAAACATCAAAAGTGGCGCAAAATGAATGGCACGTACCTGCATGTTATTATTAGAGTTCATTTTGAAAACAAGCATGCTTTGAAACTGTTCTAAGAATGATAATTATACATATCCAAAGACCCTTTGAAGAGTCCATTTCTGGCTGCTCAACATGGATCTTTCAGCTGCCTTCATTGTTGTACTGTGCTCTGTTGCAATACATACTTCAATCATTGGAACAGACGTCTTTGTCTATCACTTGGAAAGGATTCTTCCCATTGCTCGGTTATGCTTTGCTCTATCCAATGCTATCACTTATCTTCTCTACCCTCTGCTGGGATGGCTGTCAGATGTCTACTTTACCAGATACAAGGTCATCAGATTAGCCTTCATTATCATGAGCATAGCAGGAATCATTGCTATAATAGGTTATTCTCCAACTTTATTTGACATCTGGTTGTTTTACAATCCAGTATCATCCACTATGCTTACAATTCTGGGTTTTCTGCTAATACTAGCACTAGTAATCAGCCTTGGTCTCTTTAAAGCCAATGCTATTCAGTTTGGTATGGATCAACTGCTAGAAAGCTCATCAGATCAGCTGAGTTCTTTTATTCACTGGTATTACTGGAGCAGTTACGTGGGACAATTTATTCTTTATACAATGTTGGAAGGAATAGTTGTTTTCAACAGCAGCTACACACATACTAAAGTTAACAAGCTTCCACGTCCAATGAGTGAATATGAACTGGGTCGTTTTGTATTTACTGTAGGACTGCTACAAGCAGCACTTGCTATTGTTGGAATGATTGTGCTAATACGTTACAAGAACAAACTCACTATTGAGAAACCTGGTCATAATCCACTAGTGCTGATCTACAAGGTGCTGAAGTACACATGGAAACACAAGTTTCCTGAAAATCGCAGTGCCTTCACTTACTGGGAAAATGACATTCCTCCTCGCATTGATCTTGGTAAGAACAAGTATGGTGGACCATTCACCACTGAGGAGGTGGAGGACACCAAGTCATTTTTTCGTATTCTCTTCCTCCTGTTTTCTCTACTGGGATTCCATCTATCAGGACATGGATACTCAACTGCACAACGACTAATGATGAATGAATGCCCTAATACTTGGTTGCTTTTATTGATTGGAGACCCAATGAACCTCACAACAATTATTATCCTCATTAGTATTCCCTTGTATCAACTGATTAATGCACGTTATCGACAAAGATACATTCCAAACATATTCAAGAGAATGGGGCTGGGACTATTCTGCTGTTTACTTAAAGTTTTTGTCGAGATTGCTTTGCAAGCAACTCAGGAATATTATGCAACGAAGCAGTGTAGAAATATCTATCCACTGTTTATTTGCTATCACAGCATTTCGCACGTGCAGTTCCATGTTCAGAATGAGATTGATCACTGTACACCAGGTAACAGTATTTTCCTCATACTGCTAGTGGTTCCTCAGATACTACAAGGACTGTCGTTTCTACTGGTGTTTATGAGTGCCATTGAGTTCATCTGTGCTCAGGCTCCTCTCCGACTGAAGGGACTGCTCATTGGTCTCTGGTATGCCTCTCTGTCAGTTCACTACCTACTGGTAGAGGTTCCTGATATTTATATACCACTAACTGATGGTACTACGTGGGAAATCATTCAAGAAGTGAAGGCATTCCTGATTGCTCTCTCCTTGATCTTCTTTGCTTATGTTTCTGGACGATATCGTTATCGAGTAAGAGATGAGGTGGTGAATGAGCAGTATCTTATTGAAGAAATATACGAGAGAGAGATTAAACTTGCAGCAGAAATGGAAGATGAAGAGTTAGAGGTAGAGAAAGACTTGTTGATCAGCTCAAATGCATCAATACAGCAATACAACTGAAAATTGGCATTAATGTTGTTATTGGTAGTTAGCCTTTGTCTCTTAATTGTTGCTTTTTATTAGGTATAAAATGAATTTGATTGCTTGAATGCTTTAGGATTTGCTAATGCTGAAGGAACTTCGCTACATTGATGAGTACATATACAATGCTTCTAGCTGAAATAGCCCACACTCACAGCCTCAGTCAGTAAAACATACAGCCAGCAAAGTGGTATGTATTACTGAAAGATATCAAAGCTAATAGCAATTAGTTTCCCAAGAGATGGGTATAAACAATTAATTAAAACATGATAAGCGATTTTACGGTATATTAACTGCATATGTAAGGAATGCTTTGTTTATTTAGAGTCCGTTTCAAAACATGACCTTGTTCATCTCAAATACATCTAAACATATCAAATTTCTTCTAACCAAGAGACGGATAGATTTCAACGTGTATAGACCCATCTCTATAATAATTATGAGTTTGTCCCTGCATCTATGCACCTGCATGTTGGCTGCATAAGCAAAGCTGGGCACTGAAAGGTCTGTTCTAAGAAAGTTGCTATTCTTGCTCTAACACACTTCTTTTGCTTCGTCTTCTGTGTAGCCCTGGTACTAAGCAAGACAGCCATCCACTTTATACTGAGCGGTGCAGTTAACAAACGAGAGTAGAGCACGTTATTTCTTGAAGTTGATACTCAAATTGGCTGTTTACATCACGTGCGAGCGATTTGTGACATCACACGGGTGTTTACATCATGTCATCATATTCAATGTTCAGTTTACATGACAAAGAATGTTTGCTTTATCATAATCATAATGATTATTATTATTCTGGAGCCAACTACATAATGCATGAATTTTCTTCAGTTTCAACAGTATACAGATTATCTTGTAGTACCGATGAATCTTGCTGCAGCCTATATAGTTGTTCTTTGTTCGTTTGCAATAAAATTTTCAATGATGGGAACTGATATAGTGTACTATCATTTGGAAACATTTCTTCCTATTACTACACTAATCCTTGCAGTAACTAAAGCAATTGCTTATCTTCTCTATCCTCTGCTGGGATGGCTGTCAGATGTCTACTTCACCAGATACAAAGTAATCAAATTAGCCTTCATCATCATGACACTGGCAGCTTTTGGCGGCTTCATAGTTACATTATCGGTGCTTTTAGATATCAACATAGTTCATCACGAAACAGAAACCATCATAGTTATGGTTTTGATTACTGTAGGATTTTTATCGGTCTTATTAAGTCTGGGACTGTTTGAGGCTAATGCTATTCAGTTTGGTATGGATCAACTGCTGGAAAGCTCATCAGATCAGCTGAGTTCTTTCGTTCACTGGTATTACTGGAGTAGCTATGTGGGACACTTTGTTATGTTGATAACATCAGCTGGATTAATAGTAATAAATAGCAGCTACACAGGTACTAAAACAACTCAAGCTTATCCAACTGGTGACTATTTTTTAATTCGTGGTTTACTTTGCATAGCACTACTACAGCTAATTCTAGCTGTTATTGGATTATTTGTGCTAATACAATACAAAAAGAAACTCACTATTGAAAAACCTGGTAATGATCCACTCAAGCTGATCTACAAGGTGCTGAAGTATGCATGGAAACACAAGTTTCCTGAAAATCGCAGTGCCTTCACCTACTGGGAAAATGACATTCCTCCTCGCATTGACCTTGGTAAGAACAAGTATGGAGGACCATTCACCACTGAGGAGGTGGAGGACACCAAGTCATTCTTTCGCATTCTCCTCCTTCTCTTCTCTCTACTGGGATTCCATCTATCAGGACATGGCTACTCGACCGCACAACATCTCATGCTGAATGAGTGTCCTAATACTTGGTTGTATATTTTAATTGGAGACCCAATGAACCTCACTACAACTGTGATATTTGTAAGTGTCCCCTTGTATCAACTGATCAATGCACGTTATCGTCAGAGATATGTTCCAAACATATTCAAGAAAATGGGACTGGGAATACTCTGCTGTTTACTGAAAGTGATTTTTGAGATTATCTTGCAGGTAACTCAAAAAATTTATGCGACTGAACAGTGCACTAATTATTGCCCGTTTGTCAGCTGCTACAACTTGATCACAAAGGCAAAAACTAATGGCTATCTACTTTGTGGAAATTTGAATTGTACGCCAGGTAACAGTATCTTCCTCATACTGCTAGTGGTTCCTCAGATACTACAAGGACTGTCGTTTCTATTGGTATTTATGAGTGCCATTGAGTTCATCTGTGCTCAGGCTCCTCTCCGACTGAAGGGACTGCTCATTGGTCTCTGGTATGCCTCTCTGTCAGTTCACTACCTACTGGTAGAGGTTCCTGATATTTATATACCACTAACTGATGGTACTATGTGGGAAATCATTCAAGAAGTGAAGGCATTCCTGATTGCTCTCTCCTTGATCTTCTTTACTTATGTTTCTGGACGATATCGTTATCGAGTAAGAGATGAGGTGGTGAATGAACAGTATCTCATTGAAGAAATATACGAGAGAGAGATTAAACTTGCAGCAGAAATGGAAGATGAAGAGTTAGAGGCAGAGAAAGACTTGTTGATCAGCTCAAATGCATCAATACAGCAGTACAACTGAATTGACAACAAATTTTAATCCCCATTGGTAGTTAGACTTTGTTGGTAAATAACATAAAGTTTAATTGTTTCAATGGTTTTTTGTAATCAATAACTGTCTGTAAATTACGTAGTTTGGCAGTTTATTCACTATAGGTAGATCGTACTAAAAAGTTTTGCTCGTTGTAGCTGGTAAAGCTGCTATTGCTATTATAGCAAGAAGTTTTTTCTATAAGAATCAGACTAATAGTCAAATAAGAAAATTAAAAAGATTTCTATCGAAATCAAAAGGATGTAGGGTTGTGAAATCTACCACTGGTCCACAATGTAAACTAACAAGGAACAAGCATGGAATGGTAACACGATTGACTTGCTAACAGACCATAGATCCCTACATCAGTGGCTGCTGTGGTTGGCTATAGCTAGTTCAGCTAGTTGCTGTTGACTGACACCTAACGTGCATCCAGCTTGTGACAAAATATTGATCTTACATGTATATACAGCCACTGATGTAGGGATCTATGGTCTGTTAGCAAGTCAATCGTGTTACCATTCCATGCTTGTTCCTTGTTAGTTTACATTGTGGACCAGTGGTAGATTTCACAACCCTACATCCTTTTGATTTCGATAGAAATCTTTTTAATTTTCTTGTTTGTGTCCTTTTTTCTTTTTCAGTGAAGTGCAGTTCATCATACACGTACTGAGCCGTCTTTGTTTCCACCATTGGTTTATTTTTCCTGTTGTTGATGGCTTTTCTTTATGATTAACAATTTTAAACTTGTATCTAAAAATGCTGTACATATCAGCCTGCCTACGCATGCATGCATGCATGCAGTGCATAGGAGCCCCGCCCAAACTTGATGTAGAGATCTGTACGGCGGTTATAATTATCTGGCAAGTGCAGAATGGTAATCCTACTCGAGCTTACCGTCTTCGAAGACTCCAGACAAATGTGTTCTCACCCGTCATCCATACGGCGGGACGATAATCAAGCTAGTGCTTGGTCACGTGTGCTATAGTGCTTGGTCACGTGCGTATTGCGCAATCGCAGTAATGGCGTCTAACACTTACCTGACAACGGATCACGATCGAGAAACTCGCGGAATTTAGATCGCCGTTTCGCTAAAAACAATGTTCAAAAGGCACCTGCCAGGAGAATTTCACGACTGTTCGTGAGTGTTTTGGTCTCGGCACCACTCGCGTAAAGGCGCTAGGCGAGTGGAAGAAAGAAGAAGAAGAAGAAGAAGAAGA
Source organism: Haliclona indistincta (assembly GCA_964017065.1). NCBI lineage: Eukaryota > Metazoa > Porifera > Demospongiae > Haplosclerida > Chalinidae > Haliclona > Haliclona indistincta. The sequence goes on from OZ024789.1 coordinate 2,998,657, forward strand.
AAACGAAGATGACGAAAGTCGATTTTCACCGTTTCCAGGTTCGTCACTTTAGTAACAATTTCGAGCAATCTCCTTGCTACTGTAAGATGGGGCAACGCCAGTGAGCAGATCTAAGTGTCTTTGGACGTATAGAGTTCATCACGAGGCGAAATATCAGCGTTTGAACGCTAATACATTGAATGTAGCCGCCATCTTGTTTTCTCGTTCAACCCTACATAGGGAGGCACTACCGTGCCTCCCTAATATAGCTAGATACTTTAGGCACAGCTCAGTGGATTACAATCTCGAAGCAAATAGGATTTCACTCACCGATTTTTTTAGTGTGATATAGTGATTCTAACGAAATCAAAAGGATGTAGGGATAAATAAATCTGCTACTGGTCCACAATGTAAACCAACAAGGAGCAAGCATGGAATGGTAACACGATTGACTTGCTAACAGACCATAGATCCCTACATCAGTGGCTGTACATAACATTTTGACTATACTATTTTTGTCACAAGCTAAATTCAATTCAATGCATGTCAGGTGTCAGTCAATAGCAACTAGCAGAACTGCTGTAGTCAGCCACTGATGTAGGGATCTATGGTCTGTTAGCAAGTCAATCGTGTTACCATTCCATGCTTGCTCCTTGTTGGTTTACATTGTGGACCAGTAGCAGATTTATTTATCCCTACATCCTTTTGATTTCGTTAGAAATCTTTTTATTTTCTTGTTTGTGTCCTTTTTTCTTTTATAGTGAGTTTCAAATTTTTGGTGCAGTTCGAATTCGGCAAGATAATGTATCTCTTTTTTGTTTCCATCATTGGTTTGGTTTGCTTTTCTTGACAATTGCTTTTTAACCAGTAGCTCCTAAATACTGAAACTAGCTCATGCATTCATGCATGCTGAAGCCTGAATGCACAGCATACGAGCCCCGCCCACTCTGGCTTAGAGTTTTCTGTATGGCTGTGATACTATCTGGCAAGCAGCAGAACGGTGATACTACACGAGCTTACTCTGTGAGTTGTTCTTCGAAGACTCCAGACGCCAAGATGCGCTCTTCATACGGCGATACTCTACAAGTGTGTTTGGTCACGTGCGTATTACGTAATCACAATAATGGCGTCAAACACTTAGCTGACAACTGTTCGTGATCGTGAGCTCGTCAAATGTATATCGTCGTTTCGCTAAAAACTAAGTTCAAAAGGCACATGCCAGGAGAATTTCACGACTGTTCGTGGGTGTTTTGGTCTCGACACTGCTCGCGTAAAGGCGCTAGGCGAGTTGAAGAAAGAAAGAAAGAAAGAAAACGAAGATGACGAAGGTCGATTTTCACCGTTTCCAGGTTCGTCACTTTAGTAACAATTTCGAGCAATCTCCTTGCTACTGTAAGATGGGGCAACGCCAGAGAGCAGATCTAAGTGTCTTTGGACGTATACAATTCATCACCAGGTGAAATATCAGCGTTTGAACGCTAATACATTGTATGTAGCCGCCATCTTTTTTTCTCGTTCATCCCTACATAGGGAGGCACTACCGTGCCTCCCTAATACATTGATTTATGGGCACCAAGTTATCTATGTTGTGGAGAGCTAAATTGGAGTATTTAGCACACATATACACTGAATGGCATACATATACACTGAGTGGTTCATCAGAGACCTTTCAAAACAAGTATGTTTTGAAACTGTTCCAATTTCTAAACAACAACACACTCAGTCCGTTTACACTTGAGCTTAGAACAGTCCCAGAACCATTCCAAGCCCAATGTAAACGAAGTGCAGAATCGTTCCCAGATCGATTAAAAAGACAGGATCAGAACGGTTGATAGTTCCATATAGACTCTTTGGAGAGACTATTTTTGGCTGCCATAAAACATGAGTCTTTCAGCTGCCTCTATTGTTGTTTTGTGCTCTATTGCAATACAAGCCTCGTTCTTTGGAACAGACTTCTTTGTTTATCACCTCGAAAGAATTTCCCACATCGCTCGGTTATGTTTTGCTCTGTCTCATGGTTTCACTTATCTTCTCTATCCTCTGCTGGGATGGCTGTCAGATGTCTACTTCACCAGATACAAGGTCATCAGATTAGCCTTTATCATTATGATTATAGTAGAAATTGCTGGTATAATAGTTTTCATTCCAACTCTATGGGACATCAACTTGTTTTACAATCGCATATCATCCACTATTCTTATCATCTTGGCTTTTCCTGGAATTCTAGCAATAGTGCTAAGTCTTGGCTTTTTTCAAGCTAATGCAATTCAGTTTGGTATGGATCAGTTGTCAGAAGGTTCGTCTTACCAGCTGAGTTCTTTCATTCACTGGTACTACTGGAGTAACTATGTGGGACACTTTGTTCTGTACCTAATGCTAGCAGGAATTACTGTATTTAACAGCAACTACTCAATTAATGGTGGTATTAAACTTCCATATCCAAGAAGTGATTATGTAGTGAATCGTTTTGTGTTTAGTGTAATACTTCTACAACTAATACTAGCTGTAGTAGGATTGATTGTGCTAATACGCTATAAGAAGAGACTAACTATTGAGAAACCTGGTCACAATCCACTCAAGCTGATCTACAAGGTGCTGAAGTATGCATGGAAACATAAGTTTCCTGAAAATCGCAGTGCCTTCACTTACTGGGAAAATGACATTCCTCCTCGCATTGACCTTGGTAAGAACAAGTATGGAGGACCATTCACCACTGAGGAGGTAGAGGACACGAAATCTTTCTTTCACATCTTCCTCCTTCTCTTTTCTATACTGGGGTTCCATTTATCAGGACGTGGCTATACAACAGTGCAGAAACTAATGATGCTTGAATGTCCTAATACTTGGTTGCTTATATTGATCGGAGACCCAATGAACCTCACAACAATAGTGATCTTCACAGGTATTCCATTGTATCAACTGATCAATGCTCGTTATCGTCAGAGATACATTCCCAACATATTCAAGAGAATGGGGCTGGGACTATTCTGCTGTCTACTGAAGGTGATTATTGAGATTGTGCTGCAGGCAACCCAAAAGATTTATGCAACTGAGCATTGCCAAAATATTTATCCATTGTTTTATTGCTACCAAAGCATTTCACACGACAATAGTTCGTACGTTGATCACTGTACACCAGGTAACAGTATCTTCCTCATACTGCTAGTGGTTCCTCAGATACTACAAGGACTGTCGTTTCTACTGGTGTTTATGAGTGCCATTGAGTTCATCTGTGCTCAGGCTCCTCTCCGACTGAAGGGACTGCTCATTGGTCTCTGGTATGCCTCTCTGTCAGTTCACTACCTACTGGTAGAGGTTCCTGATATTTATATACCACTAACTGATGGTACTACATGGGAAATCATCCAAGAAGTGAAGGCATTCCTGATTGCTCTTTCCTTGATCTTCTTTACTTATGTTTCTGGACGATATCGTTATCGAGTAAGAGATGAGGTGGTGAATGAGCAGTATCTTATTGAAGAAATATACGAGAGAGAGATTAAACTTGCAGCAGAAATGGAAGATGAAGAGTTAGAGGCAGAAAAAGACTTGTTGGTCACCTCAAATGCAGAAATACAGCAGTACAACTAAAAATTTCCATTAAATTTTTACTATTTTTATTGGTAGTTAGCCTTTGTCACTTACAGTTTGTTGTAATTAATTATTTTATTAGTTATAATAAGAATTTTGATTGCTTGAATGCTTTGTCTTGCAATTAACAACGTTCTGCATAATAGTGTATAAGGTCATTATAATTTAGATGCTACTAAAAGCATTCATCGGTGTAGCTGGCGATGCTGGTATTGCTATGGCAACAGTATAAACCAGTCTTTCTCGTATAATAGAAAATATAGCTGAATAGTTTGTGGTTACAAGGATGACGAGGACTATTACATTTCTTAGCTTCGTCTTGTGTAGCCCTGGTACTAGGCAAGACTGCTATCCACTTTTTACTGAGCGGAACAGCTTACAAACGAGAGCGGAGCACGTTTCTTGTAGTTGATGCTCAAAATGTCTGCATCACGTGCGCGTGATTTCATGACATCACACGCAAAACCTCTATAATTATGTACACATGGATGTTTTTACGTACATCATGTCATCATAATCAATGTTCAGTTTACATGACAAAGAATGTTAGCTTTATCATAACAATAATTATTATTCTGGAGCCAACTACATATACATACATTATCTTCAACATTTCAACTGCATGTATACAGATTATCTTGTAGTAGCGATGAATCTTGCAGCAGCCTATATAGTTGTTCTTTGTTCGTTTGCAATAAAAATTTCAATAATAGGAACTGACATATTCTTTTATCATTTTCCGTTCAACCCTACATAGGGAGGCACTACCGTGCCTCCCTAATAATATGAATTTTGATTGCCTGAATGCTTTGTCTTGCTGTCCGCATAATAGTGTGCAAACTTGATTGGTCATTATGATAATTTAGATGCTACTAAAGCCATTTATCGGTGTTGCTGGTTATCCTGCTGTTGCTATGGCAACAGTACAAACCAGTCTTTCTCACATAATAGAAAATATAGCAGAAATGTAGTTAATAGTTTGTGGTAGACAAAGATGACAAGTTCTCTTATGATAATAAACATTGACAAAGGATTAGACTATCACATTGACTTGATTTACTGCCAAAAAATCTTGACTTTTTAGTCTCCTATTGTGAAAGCATACTGTCATTATTATAGGATAATGATATAGACCCCTGAAGGTTGTCGATTAATCTATAAGAACCAGATAACGGTACACGTATTGAACAAGTACTAGATGCTTTAGGCACAGCTCAGCAGATTCATAATTTCAAAAAGCGAATAGGATTTCACCCAATGACTGTTTTTTTATGCTGATTATCACAGTCACACAATAAACTGTATACAGTCAACAGTAATCAAAACCAAAACAAAATAGCTACATTGAAGTGTACATAAATATATCAATGCTTGAGTTTATACTAGCTGAAATAACTCACACTCACAGCCTCAGCCAGTAAAACATACAGCCAGCATTGTACATGTATATTAGGGACGCACGGTAGTGCGTCCCTATGTAGGGTTGAACGGGAAAACAAGATGGCGGCTACATACATGTATTAGCGTTCAAACGCTGATATTTCGCCAGGTGGTGAATTTTATACGTTCAAGGACACTTAGATCTGCTATCTGGCGTTGCCCCATCTTACAGTAGCAAGGAGAGTGCTCTACACTGTTACTAAAGTGACGAACCTAAAAACAGTGAAAATCGAGTTTTCGTCATCTTCGTTTTCTTCTTCTTCTTTCTTCTTCAGCGCGCCTAGCGCCTTTACGCGAGCAGTGCCGAGACCAAAACACCCACGAACAGTAGTGAAATTCTCCTGGCAGGTGCCTTTTGAACCTTGTTTTTAGCGAAACGGCGATATACATTCCGTGAGTTCTCGATCGTGATCCATTGTCAGCTAAGTGTTAGACGCCATCATTGTGATTGCGCAATACGCACGTGACCAAGCAGTGGTTAGCGCACGTGACCAAGCACTACCCTGAGTATCTCCGCGCGCGCCGTATTGCGTATGGATCACGGAGAACACATATCTGTCTGGAGTCTTCAAAGAACGGTAAGATCGTCTGATCGTATAGGACACCATTCTGCGCTTGCCAGATAATTATAACCGCCGTACAGATCTACAAACTAGTGTGGGCGGGGCTCGTATGCAAGTCATGCATGCATGTATGCGTAGGCGAGCTGATACGTACAGCATAATAATTATTTTTAGCTACAAGTTTAAAATTGTTAATAATAAAGAAAAGCCACCAAGAAAACTAAATCAATGGTGGAAACAAAGACGGCTCAGACGTTCATGATATTGAACTGCACTTCACTAAAAAGTAAAAAGGACACAAACAAGAAATTAAAAAGATTTCTATCGAAATCAAAAGGATGTAGGGTTGTGAAATCTACCACTGGTTCACAATGTAAACTAACAAGGAACAAGCATAGAATGGTAACACGATTGACTTGCTAACAGACCATAGATCCCTACATCAGTGGCTGTGCACAAGCTGAATGCACGTCAGGTGTCAGCAGTCATCAGCAAGTAGGTCAACCACAGCAGCCACTGATGTAGGGATCTATGGTCTGTTAGCAAGTCAATCGTGTTACCATTCTATGCTTGTTCCTTGTTAGTTTACATTGTGAACCAGTGGTAGATTTCACAACCCTACATCCTTTTGATTTCGATAGAAATCTTTTTAATTTCTTGTAGTATGTATAACTGAAAGATATCAAAGCTAACAGCAATTTTTTCCCAAGGGATGGGTATAAACAATTAATTTTACTGTATTATTATAAACTCTGAACTGCATATGTAAGAAATGCTTTGTTTATTTAGAGTCTGTTAAAAACATGAGTTTGTTTTGAAACTGGTCTCAATTTCATGATACGTCTAAACATATCAAATTTCTCCAAAGCAAGAGACCGATAGATTTCAACATGCATAGACCCATTTCTATAATATGAGTTTGTTGGCTGCATCTACATGTCGGCTGCATGAGCAAAGCTGGTCACTGAAAGGTGTCTGTTCAAAGAAAATCACTATTCTTGCTCTGCCGTACTTGTTTGCTTTGTCTTCTGTGTAGCCCTGGTACTAATCAAGACTGCTATCCACATTTTACTGAGCGGTGCAGCTTACAAACGAGAGCAAAGCACGTTTTTTCTTGCAATTGACGCTCAAAATGGCTGTCTACATCACGTGCGAGTGATTCGTGACGTCACATGCAAAACCTCACATGAATGTTTACATCATGTCATCATATCCAATGTTTAGTTTACATGACAAAGAATGTTAGCTTTATCATAATCAAATAAACTGGAGCCAACTATACATTATACATATATTTTCTTCATTTTCAACAGTATACAGATTATCTTGTAGTAGCGATGAATCTTGCAGCAGCCTATATAGTTGTTTTTTGTTCGTTTGCAATAAAACTTTCACCAATAGGAATCGACATATTATTCTATCATTTGGAAACATTTCGTCCTACTGCTAGAGTAATCCTTGCAGGAACTAAAGCAATTGCTTATCTTCTCTATCCTCTGCTGGGATGGCTGTCAGATGTCTACTTTACTAGATACAAGGTCATCAGATTAGCTTTCATCATCATGACACTGGCAGCATTTGGTAGCTTCATAGTTACACTATCGGTGGTTTTAGATATGAACATAGTTCATCACGAACCAGGAACCATCATAGTTATGGTTTTGATTACTGTAGGATTTTTATCAGTCTTGTTAAGTCTGGGACTGTTTGAGGCTAATGCTATTCAGTTTGGTATGGATCAACTGCTGGAAAGCTCATCAAATCAGCTGAGTTCTTTCGTTCACTGGTATTACTGGAGTAGCTATGTGGGACACTTTGTTATGTTGATAACATCAGCTGGAATACTTTTATTAAACAGCAGCTACACAGGTACTAAAACCACCCAAGCATATCCAATTGGTGTCTATGTTTTATATCGTGGTATACTTTGTATAACACTGCTACAGCTAATACTAGCTGTTGTAGGATTAGTTGTGCTGATACGATACAAAAAGGAAATCACTATTGAAGCACCTGGTCATTCTATGAATTCACTAACGTTGATCTACAAGGTGCTTAAGTACGCATGGAAACACAAGTTTCCTGAAAATCGCAGTGCCTTCACTTACTGGGAAAATGACATTCCTCCTCGCATTGACCTTGGTAAAAACAAGTATGGAGGACCATTCACCACTGAGGAGGTGGAGGACACCAAGTCATTCTTTCGTATACTCCTCCTTCTCTTCTGTCTACTGGGATTCCATCTATCAGGACATGGCTACTCGACCGCACAACAGCTCATGCTGAATGAGTGTCCTAATACTTGGTTGTATATTTTAATTGGAGACCCGATGAACCTCACTACAACTGTGATATTTGTAAGTGTCCCCTTGTATCAACTGATCAATGCACGTTATCGTCAGAGATACATTCCCAACATATTCAAGAGAATGGGCTTGGGACTACTTTGCTGTCTACTGAAGGTGATTATTGAGATTTTCTTGCAGGTAACTCAAAAAAATTATGCAACCGAACAGTGCACAAATTATTGCCCGTTTGTCAACTGCTACAACTTAATCACAAAGGCAACAGTCAATACCTATTTAGTCTGTGGAAATTTAAACTGTACACCTGGTAACAGTATCTTCCTCATATTGCTAGTGGTTCCTCAGATACTACAAGGACTATCGTTTCTACTGGTATTTATGAGTGCCATTGAGTTCATCTGTGCTCAGGCTCCTCTCCGACTGAAGGGACTGCTCATTGGTCTCTGGTATGCCTCTCTGTCAGTTCACTACCTACTGGTAGAGGTTCCTGATATTTATACACCACTAACTGATGGAACTACGTGGGAAATCATTCAAGAAGTGAAGGCATTCCTGATTGCTCTCTCCTTGATCTTCTTTGCTTATGTCTCTGGACGATATCGTTATCGAGTAAGAGATGAGGTGGTGAATGAGCAGTATCTTATTGAAGAAATATACGAGAGAGAGATTAAACTTGCAGCAGAAATGGAAGATGAAGAGTTAGAACCAGAGAAAGACTTGTTGATCAGCTCAAATGCATCAATACAGCAGTACAACTGAATTGACAACATATTTCCCTTACATTTTTACTGTTGTTATTGGTAGTTAGCCTTTGCCTCTTACTTATAGTGTGTACACTTTATTGGTCAGTAGATGCTACTAAAAGCATTCATCGGTGTAGCTGGTGATGCTGCTATTGCTATGGCAACAGTCTTCCTTGCATAATAGAAAATATAGCAGAGATGTGATTTTTGTGGTAGACAGGATGACGAGTTCTCTTATGATAATAAGCATTGACAAAGGAACAAAATTTGAACAAATACTAGATGCTTTAGGCACTGCTCAGCAGATTCAAAATTTCGGAAAGTGAATAGGATTTTATTCACTGACTTTTTTTATTATGCAGATTTTAACAGTCATAATTATACTGCTTGCTATTTTAATCAATCACAATTTTAAAATTATATGAAACCAGCATAATTTTTCAAAAATACAGTCAACTAAGTAGCATTGGTAGCATGCATGAAAAACTGAAAGCTATCAAAGCTAAAATTAATTATGATTTCAATATTCACACTTAGATATCTCAACAACCTTTCGCATCAAGTGATGGGTTCAGAAAGACTTGAGCATGAATAAACAACAGCAGTGTTTACGGTATAAACTTAGAACTTCATATGTAAGGAATGCTTCGTTTATTTAGAGTCCGTTTCAAAACATGAGCTTGTTTTGAAACTGGTCTCAAATACATCCAAATTTCTCCTAAGCAAGAGACCGATAGATTTCAACGTGTATAGACTCATCTCTATAATATGAGTTTTTCGGCTGCCTCTATTGTTGTACTGTGCTCTTTTGCAATTCATGCTTCCTTCTTGGGAACAGACTTCTTCCTTTATCATTTGAGAAGACTTCTTCACATCACACGAGTATGTTTTGCTCTATCTCATGGTATGGGTTTTGTTCTCTATCCTCTGCTGGGATGGCTGTCCGATGTATACTTCACCAGATACAAGGTCATCAGATTAGCCTTCATTATCATGAGTATAGTAGGAATAGTTGGTACTATAGTCGGTCTTGCAATTGTATTAGATATCGGCTTGGTACATAGTCCAATATCATCTACTATACTTGCTATCTTTGCTTTTCCGGGAATACTGTCAGCGCTACTAAGCCTAGGTCTCTATAAAGCTAATGCAATTCAGTTTGGTATGGATCAGTTGACAGAAAGCTCATCTGACCAACTGAGCTCTTTCATTCACTGGTACTACTGGAGCACTTATATTGGACACTTCATCCTATTTGTTATGATAGCAGGAATTGTTTCCTTTAACAGCGACTACGCAGTATCAAATGTGAACAACCGGCAATGGCCAATAGGTGATTATGTATTGATTCGCCTTGTGTTTAGTGTAACACTACTACAAGTAATACTTGTCATTGTTGGACTAGTTGTGCTCATACACTACAAAAAGAGGCTAACAATAGAAAAACCTGGTCATAATCCACTCAAACTGATCTACAAGGTGCTAAAGTATGCATGGAAACACAAATTTCCTGAGAATCGCAGTGCATTCACTTACTGGGAAAATGACATTCCTTCTCGCATTGACCTTGGTAAGAACAAGTATGGAGGACCATTCACCACTGAGGAGGTGGAGGACACCAAGTCATTCTTTCGAATTCTTCTCCTTCTTTTCTCTCTACTGGGATTCCATCTATCAGGACATGGCTACTCAACTGCACAACAGCTAATGATGAATGAGTGTCCTAATACTTGGCTCTTTATGCTGATTGCAGACCCAATGAACCTCACAACAATTGTCATCTTCACGTGTGTTCCCTTATACCAACTAATAAATTCACGCTACCGTCTAAAATACATCCCCAACATATTCAAGAGAATGGGACTGGGGCTACTCTGCTGTTTACTTAAATTGATCAGTGAAATTGTGCTGCAGGTAACCCAAAATATTTATGCAGCTAAGAAGTGTCAAAATAATGATCCATTTTTTGATTGCTATCATAGCATGCATGGGCAGTTTCATAATAACAGTAGGTTCAATGAACACTGTACACCAGGTAACAGTATTTTTCTCATACTGCTAGTGGTTCCTCAGATACTACAAGGACTATCGTTTCTACTGGTGTTTATGAGTGCCATTGAGTTCATCTGTGCTCAGGCTCCTCTCCGACTGAAGGGACTGCTCATTGGTCTCTGGTATGCCTCTCTGTCAGTTCACTACCTACTGGTAGAGGTTCCTGAAATTTATATACCACTAACTGATGGTACTACGTGGGAAATCATTCAAGAAGTGAAGGCATTCCTGATTGCTCTCTCCTTAATCTTCTTTGCTTATGTTTCTGGACGATATCGTTATCGAGTAAGAGAGGAGATACTAAATTGGCAGTATCTTATTGAAGACATATATGAGAGAGAGTTTAAAATCGCAGCAGAATTAGAAGAGGAAGAGCTAGAGGCAGAAAGAGAAATGTTGATCAGCTCAATGGAGTCAGTACAGCAGTCCCACTGAATCAAAATCCTGCACACATTACACATCATTTTTCATTCACTTGTAGCTTTGTTTAGTACATAATCATAAACAGAAAAATTAATAGTGAATTTGTTTCGACTAGGTTGAAAACATTCAGATAATCAAAATGCTAATGAAAAATTATACATAAACAAGAAATGAAATTTGCAACCAAATTTGGGTATTTTGGGCTCGTGATGTTTCGGACTAGCTGGATTCGGGTCAGTCTACTGTTTGTTTAGGATTGAAAAAGTACACAACTTGTTTACATTACAATGCTTGTTTGATGTTATGTTGTCAGTTCTTGATTCTTTGATAGGAAAGCACAACAATAGACTGTATCTCATAACATGTTCAAATTAATATAAGAAATTGAAAACACAGTTTCCTTTGTAGCTATATGAGGGCAGCAGCAGTAATGATGAATCGATCGACCGCTTTTATCGTTGTTCTGTGCTCTTTCGCTATTAAAGTATTCTTTGTTGGGACTGACTACTATTTATATCACACTGCCGTCTTTTTTCAGATTTTCCAGATATGCATTGCAGTTACTCAAGCCATAGCTTATCTTTTCTACCCTCTGCTGGGATGGCTATCGGATATCTACTTCACCAGATACAAGGTCATCAGATTAGCTTTTATCATTGTGATCATAACATACAGTGTGGCTGTAGTTTGCACTCTTGCAATTGCATTGGATGTCAACATAACATATTACAAGACGATCACAGCCATTATATTGATAATAATGGGTATTCCCTCCTTTCTTTTTATGTTGCTGAGTCTGGGAATGTTTGAGGCTAATGCAATTCAGTTTGGCATGGATCAGTTGCTGGAAAGCTCATCAGATCAACTGAGTTCTTTCATCCACTGGTACTACTGGAGTAGCTATGCAGGGCAGTTTCTTTTGTACATAATTACAACAGTGATGGTCATTGTGCAAACAAGCTGTGTAGTGGAACAGACTAGCGATCATCCAGCTATCTATTCTATTTAAGTATACATTACGTTTTGTATAGCACTGCTACAACTGATATTAGGTATAGTTGGACTAGTTGTATTGATACGCTACAAGAAGAGACTTAACATTGAGAAACCTGGTCACAATCCACTCAAGCTGATCTACAAGGTACTGAAGTATGCGTGGAAACACAAGTTTCCTGAAAATCGCAGTGCCTTCACTTACTGGGAAAATGACATTCCTCCTCGCATTGACCTTGGTAAGGACAAGTATGGTGGACCATTCACCACTGAGGAGGTGGAGGACACAAAATCGTTCTTTTACATACTCCTCCTTCTCTTCTCTCTACTGGGATTCCACTTCTCAGGACATGGCTACTCAACTGTCAAACAGCTGATGACAACAGAGTGCCCAAATACTTGGCTGCTTATGTTGATAGTAGATCCAATGAACCTCACAACAACTGTCATTGTTGCAAGTGTTCCTTTATATCAATTGATTAATGCACGCTATCGTCAGAGATACATTCCAAACTTATTTAAAAGAATGGGTTTGGGGCTACTCTGCTGCTTATTGAAGGTGATGATTGAAATAGCTCTACAAGCAACTCAAAAACTTTATGCAAAAGAGCATTGTTCTAATATGATGCCACTTCTTGAGTGCTATAATTTAATTTCAGTAACAAAGTCCAATGGCAGCTGTGTAACTGCAATTGATTTGGGATTGGATGTACAAGGTACATGTACACCTGGTAACAGTATTTTCCTCATACTGCTAGTGGTTCCTCAGTTGCTACAAGGACTGTCGTTTCTACTGGTGTTTATGAGTGCCATTGAGTTCATCTGTGCTCAGGCTCCTCTCCGACTGAAGGGACTGCTCATTGGTCTCTGGTATGCCTCTCTGTCAGTTCACTACCTACTGGTAGAGGTTCCTGATATTTATATACCACTAACTGATGGTACTACGTGGGAAATCATTCAAGAAGTGAAGGCATTCCTGATTGCGCTCTCCTTGATCTTCTTTGCTTATGTTTCTAGACGATATCGTTATCGAGTAAGAGATGAGGTGGTGAACTGGCAGTATCTTATTGAAGAAATATACGAGAGAGAGATTCAAGTTGCAGCAAATATGGAAGAAGAAACAATATCGGAAGAAAGTGAATTACTAAGCAGTTTGAGTCATTCAACACAGCAGTACCATTAAAATTAATATGTACCGTATTTATATTCACACACCTGTTACACACTATTGCGCAATATCATATTGCTGCTTAGGCAACTTTTAATTCTTGATAATATACATAATTATTATTAATTATTTTGACAAAGATTCATGATGCTATAAGTGTGCAGTCATGTTAATAATAAACTGTTGTATATTGACTGTATCAGGAGCGCACAATGACCGACATAGCTTGTCAAAACATTTGTGTAAATAAATGATGATACTGGATGTTTATTGAAGGAAATGTTACTATAACAGATAAGCGCTTGTCTGCCTTTGGTTCAAGTAGAAACTGAAACATGAAAGGTACACTACATTGATGTTGCAATTGAGCTTTGAACAGTAAACAGTACAGATATTTCTAGGAACTTAAACTACACAGCTACTATACGTATACATGTAGTAGACAAAACTGTATACATACTGACTTAAGTAGCTACAATGTATACGTGCAGCTGTTTGACTACTTTACCTAAGTTATTCTATATCATAACCATGCATCTTTAGTGTTATCAACAACAGTGCTTTGTCTGCTGTCATGTTTCTTTTGACTGTCCTAAAATGCATGTCAACCACCGGTGTTTTAGAGTATAAAGTGTACCTGAGTATGCTATTTATGCATACACAAGCTGTTTATACACCCACAGCTAATGCTATTATACTGATTGTGTAGATGTGTATCTAGATACACTCGTGTTACGTACATGGTGATGTCATAACCCAAAATATTTTCTATACAAAGTTTATAGAAGTATAGAGCAACTCGTTGAATGACTCTACGTATCTTTCAGTGAACTAGTGAACCAAGTATACTGCAGTATGAAACTTCAAGCATCTCATATTGTCATTCTATGCTCATTTATGATAAGAACATCTCTTATTGGAACAGACAACTACATTTACCATGTTGAAAGTCATCTTCCAATCACTCTTCTATTTCTGGCACTATCACAAGCCATTGGTTATCTTCTCTATCCTCTGCTGGGATGGCTGTCAGATGTCTACTTCACCAGATACAAGGTCATCAGATTGGCTTTCATTACAATGACCATAGCAGAAATGACAGCTGCTTTGGTTGTCCTAGTAATTCTGATAGATGACAAGCTGACTTACGAAACAGTACCAACAATTATAATATTGACAATCATTGCTCCTGGACTACTCTCAATGGTACTAAGTCTGGGATTGTTTGAGGCAAATGCTATTCAGTTTGGTATGGATCAACTGCTGGAAAGCTCATCGGATCAGCTGAGTTCTTTCATTCACTGGTATTACTGGAGCGGCTATGCAGGACATATCATTCTGTATATACTTACAGTAGTAATGGCTGTTATAGAGAGCCACTGTGTAATAGCAAAAATTCATAAATATCCAACAATTGACATTTCACATAACTATCTTACGATTTGTATAGCACTAATACAACTAACACTCACTATTGCTGGACTGATTGTGCTGATACGAAATAAACACAAACTCAACATTGAGAAACCTAGTCATAATCCACTCAAGCTGATCTACAAGGTGCTAAAGTATTCTTGGAAACATAAGTTTCCTGAAAATCGCAGTGCCTTCACTTACTGGGAAAATGACATTCCTCCTCGCATTGACCTTGGTAAGAACAAGTATGGAGGACCATTCACCACTGAGGAGGTGGAGGACACGAAATCATTCTTTCGTATACTCCTCCTTCTCTTCTCTCTACTGGGATTCCATCTATCAGGACACGGATACTCAATTGCGCAACAGCTAATGATGAAAGAATGTCCTAATACTTGGTTGCTTTCATTAATTGGAGACCCGATGAACTTCACTATAATTGTAATCTTTACATGCATTCCTTTATATCAGCTTATCAATACTCAATATCGTCAGAGATACTTTCCAAATATATTCAAGAGAATGGGGCTGGGACTATTCTGCTGTCTACTGAAGGTGACCATAGAGATAACTCTGCAGGTAACTCAAGAGCTTTATTCGACCGAACAGTGCAATATCACGCACCCGTTTATTGGCTGCTACCGCTCAATGTCACGAGTAAAGAACAATGGTAGCTGTATTAGTCTTCATAGCAGCTGTACACCTGGTAACAGTATTTTCCTCATACTGCTAGTCGTTCCTCAGATACTACAAGGACTGTCGTTTCTACTGGTGTTTATGAGTGCCATTGAGTTCATCTGTGCTCAGGCTCCTCTCCGACTGAAGGGACTGCTCATTGGTCTCTGGTATGCCTCTCTGTCAGTTCACTACCTACTGGTAGAGGTTCCTGATATTTATATACCACTAACTGATGGTACTACATGGGAAATCATTCAAGAAGTGAAGGCATTCCTGATTGCTCTCTCCTTGATCTTCTTTGCTTATGTTTCTGGACGATATCGTTATCGAGTAAGAGATGAGGTGGTGAATGAGCAGTATCTTATTGAAGAAATATTCGAGAGACGGATTCGAATTGCAGCAGAAATGGAAAATGAGGCAGATGAGAACATATCACTGATAAGTTCAACTGCTTCAATGCATCAACAATACTAAGCTGCAGCAGCTGTTGTGTGTAAATGTCATTATTATCATACGTGATTGAGGAAATTTCCTAGTTGCTAAATCGTTTCATATTTCGTAATAAACATAACTTATAACTTTAATCCTATTACGATGGACAATTTCTGAATTTAAATGAACAAAATACAGATTGATCTTCGTGAATTGTTCTAAAAAACCATGAAAGCCTCAGGCCTCTATGTATTAATAGCATTCTGCTCGATTCATCGTACACAGTCTATTATACACACACTATACATGTATATCTTAGCTGAAAGGATTTCATGTATATTATCAGCTAACTCATTACAATCATAATAATAACTATCTTTGTTATTTTAATTTTTAATCTATAAACACTTGAATACACCAACTGCTGTACATGCTACATGTTTTTAGTGTTAAAGAAAATTAAAAAGATTTCTATCGAAATCAAAAGGATGTAGGGTTGTGAAATCTACCACTGGTCAACAATGTAAACTAACAAGGAGCAAGCATGGAATGGTAACACGATTGACTTGCTAACAGACCATAGATCCCTACATCAGTGGCTGCTGTGGTTGGCTATAGCTAGTTCGGCTATTTGCAGTTGACTGACACCTGACGTGCATTCAGCTTGTGACAGCCACTGATGTAGGGATCTATGGTCTGTTAGCAAGTCAATCGTGTTACCATTCCATGCTTGCTCCTTGTTAGTTTACATTGTTGACCAGTGGTAGATTTCACAACCCTACATCCTTTTGATTTCGATAGAAATCTTTTTAATTTTCTTGTTTGTGTCCTTTTTTCTTTTTCAGTGAAGTGCAGTTCAAATTACTGTGCCATCTTTGTTTCCACCATTGGTTAATTGGTTTTCCTGTTGCTGATGGCTTTTCTTAATTGTTGACAACACACTGTCACACTCAACTTGTACCTAATATAATGCAGATATCAGCTCGCCTACGCATGCATGAAGACAGTGCATACGAGCCCTGCCCACACTTGTTTACGGCGGTTATAATTATCTGGCAAGGCAGATTGGTGATTCTGCGCTTGCTAGCTTACCGTTCTTCGAAGACTCCAGACAAATTATGTGTTCTCCGTGATCTATACGGCGTGCATGGCGATACTCAAGCTTGTGCTTGGTCACGTGCGCTAACCACAGCTTGGTCACGTGCGTATTGCGCAATCACTATAATTATTAATGGCGTCTAACACCAATGGATCACGATCGAGAAATCGCGGAATTTATATCGCCGTTTCGCTAAAAACTAAGTTCAAAAGGCACCTGCCATGAGAATTTCACGACTGTTCGTGGGTGTTTTGGTCTCGGCACTGCTCGCGTAAAGGCGCTAGGCGAGTTGAAGAAAGAAGAAAGAAGAAGAAGAATAAGAAGAAAACGAAGATGACGAAACTCGATTTTCACCGTTTCCAGGTTCGTCACTTTAGTAACAATCTCGAGCAATCTCCTTGCTACTGTAAGATGGGGCAATGCCAGATAGCAGATTCAAGTGTCTTTGGACGTATAAATTCATCACCAGGCGAAATATCAGCGTTTGAACGCTAATACATTGTATGTAGCCGCCATCTTGTTTTCTCGTTCAACCCTACATAGGGAGGCACTACCGTGCCTCCCTAATAGGACACGCTTGAAGTGCAGGTGTGTAAATAGTTTAACTTTTCACTTTCATAACATATAGCGTCAAAATCACACCACTTCACATCTGGCAGCGATGAATCTTCCAGTAATTTCAATTGTTATTTTCTGCTCTTTTGCGCTGAAAGTGTCTTTCATTGGGACTGATTTCTTCTTCTATCACCTGGGAACGCTTCATACTGTTCAAGTAGTCCTTACGGTTACTCATGCGGTAGTGTATCTTCTCTACCCTCTGCTGGGATGGCTGTCAGATGTCTACTTCACCAGATACAAGGTCATCAGATTAGCCTTTATCACTATGATCTTGGCAGCATTGGACTGTGTACTGGTTACTTTAGCAATTGTATTTGACATCAGTTTAGAATACAACGAATTAGCAATCATTGTAATACTGATACTGGTGACTCCTGGAGTTCTAGCTGTCCTGTTAAGTCAGGGACTATTTGAGGCTAATGCTATTCAGTTTGGTATGGAGCAGTTGCTGGAAAGTTCATCAGATCAGCTGAGTTCGTTTGTCCACTGGTACTACTGGAGTAGCTATGGAGGACACTTCATTCTGTTCCTACTCCCAAGTGGAATAATTACATTCAATAGTAGCTTTGTAAAAGACTCATTGAAAAAATATCCAATGGACGATTATATGATAGCTCGTCTTATATTCTGTATATTTCTGCTACAGCTAATACTAGCTGTTGTTGGACTAGTCATACTGCTATGCAACAAAGAGAGGCTCAACATTGAGAAGCCTGGTCATAATCCACTAGCGTTGATCTACAAGGTGCTGAAGTACGCATGGAAACACAAGGTTCCCGAAAATCGCAGTGCCTTCACTTACTGGGAAAATGACATCCCTCCTCGCATTGACCTCGGTAAGAGCAAGTATGGAGGACCATTCACCACTGAAGCGGTGGAGGACACCAAGTCATTTTTTCGCATACTTCTCCTTCTCTTCTCTCTACTGGGATTCCATCTATCAGGACATGGCTACTCAATCTTAAAGCAGCTTATGTTAACAGAGTGTCCAAATACTTGGTTACTTATTTTGATTGGAGACCCAATGAATCTAACAACAATTGTGATCTTCACATGTGTTCCCTTGTATCAACTGATCAATGCTCGTTATCGACAAAGATACTTTCCTAACATATTCAAGAGAATGGGGCTGGGATTATTTTGTTGTCTACTGAAGGTGATTATTGAGACTACTTTACAAGCAACTCAGAAACATTATGCAATGAGCCGATGTAGAAATGTTTGTCCTTTGTTCAACTGCTATAGCCTGGTAACAGAAAGATATAATGGCAGCATCTTTGTTTGTGGCAATATAAACTGTACACCAGGTAACAGTATTTTCCTCATGCTGCTAGTGGTTCCTCAGATACTACAAGGACTGTCGTTTCTACTGGTGTTTATGAGTGCCATTGAGTTCATCTGTGCTCAGGCTCCTCTCCGACTGAAGGGACTGCTCATTGGTCTCTGGTATGCCTCTCTGTCAGTTCACTACCTACTGGTAGAGGTTCCTGATATTTATATACCACTAACTGATGGTACTACGTGGGAAATCATTCAAGAAGTGAAGGCATTCCTGATTGCGCTCTCCTTGATCTTCTTTGCTTATGTTTCTGGACGATATCGTTATCGAGTAAGAGATGAGGTGGTGAATGAGCAGTATCTTATTGAAGAGATATACGAGAGAGAGATTCGAATAGCATCAGAAATGGAAGAGAACGAATTGTTGATTAGCTCAAGTGCTTCAACACAGCAATATGTGTACCACTAAACTAGAATATTATTGCAGCTTTAGTTTAAGAAAAAAATTTAGTAAAATTGAATGTTTTCACCAAACATGGTAACATTCAACAATGCAGGTGGATCCCGTGGATATCATGCGAGGCATATCATTAAGTAGGTACAGTCATTATGACGCTATAGAAGTGCATGCGTTCTACTTCCATGTTTGTTTTTCTGTCTGTATAATTATATAAGTTATCCATAAAATGTTTACATAGCTAACTTACTGTTATCAATATTTGCCTCCATGCAAATGCAAACTTTCTACAAGAATTGCTCAACATTTCGCTCTGTGAGTAACTAGCTGCAGTATGAATCTCTCAGCAGCCTCAATCGTTGTCGTGTGTTCTTTGTTCATACGTACTACCATCTTTGGAACAGACATCTTTTCCTTCCACATGAAAAGTCTCCTTCAAATCTCTCGAGTATGCTTTGCAGGAACACAAGCAATTGCATATCTTCTGTATCCTCTGCTGGGATGGCTGTCAGATGTCTACTTCACCAGATATAAAGTCATAAGATTGTCTTTTATTGTTGTGTGCATAGTAGAGGTTCTCAGTGTTTCTGCAACAATTGCAGTCTTAGTTGACAGTAATACATGTATAGTTTTCGAGAAAGTGGCAACAATTATACTTCTTTTGATGGCTGTTCCATTGATTATCTCAATGCTTATCAGTCTGGGATTGTTTGAGGCTAATGCAATACAATTTGGTATGGATCAACTGCTGGAAAGCTCATCAGATCAACTGAGTTCATTTATCAACTGGTACCACTGGAGTAGCCATGTAGGACATTTTATTCTGTTTTTAATTACAATAACAATGGTTGGTATTCACAGCAGTTGCTTGATACCAGCAACTAATACAACCTGTGAATGACTATATACAAGGTCACCTGATGTTCTGTGCAGTGTCATTGCATCTAGTTCTAGGTATTGCTGGACTAGTTCTGCTCATACGTTACAAGAAAAGACTTAACATTGAGAAACCTGGTCATAATCCACTCAAGCTGATCTACAAGGTGCTGAAGTACGCATGGAAACACAAGTTTCCTGAAAATCGCAGTGCCTTCACTTACTGGGAAAATGACATTCCTCCTCGCATTGACCTTGGTAAGAACAAGTATGGAGGACCATTCACCACTGAGGAGGTGGAGGACACCAAGTCATTCTTTCGTATTCTCCTCCTTCTCTTCTCCCTACTGGGATTTCACTTCTCAGGACATGGCTACTCAACTGTACAGCATTTAATGATGAACGAGTGTCCTAATACTTGGTTGCTTATATTGATTGGAGACCCACTGAATCTTACAACAATTGTAATCTTCGCAGGCATTCCCTTGTATCAACTGAGTAATGAACGTTTTCGTCAGAGATATATTCCTAATATATTCAAGAGAATGGGGCTGGGACTACTCTGCTGTCTACTGAAGGTGATTATTGAGATAACTCTGAAGGTAACTCAAGAGCTTTATTCAAGTCAACAGTGTGGTAATGATTTCGCTCCACTAGTTAACTGTTACCGTATGATTTCAAAGGTAAACTATAATGAAACTTGTGTCAACGCCCTCAGCATTGCTCACTGTACACCTGGTAATAGTATGTTCCTCATACTGCTAGTGGTTCCTCAGATACTACAAGGACTGTCATTTCTACTGGTGTTTATGAGTGCCATTGAGTTCATCTGTGCTCAGGCTCCTCTCCGACTGAAGGGACTGCTCATTGGTCTCTGGTATGCCTCTGTCAGTTCACTACCTACTGGTAGAGGTACCTGATATTTATATACCACTAACTGATGGTACTACGTGGGAAATATTCGACGAAGTAAAGGCATTCCTGATTGCTCTCTCCTTGATCTTCTTTGCTAAAGTTTCTGGACGATATCGTTATCGAGTAAGAGATGAGGTGGTGAACTGGCAGTATCTTATTGAAGATATATATGAAAGGGAGTTTATAGCTGCAGCAGATATGCAAGAGGATGAAGATTCAGAAGACGACGATGAAAATGAAATGTTGATTACTTCAAGTGCACCCGCTCAGTAGTGTCACTGAACATAAAGGCATTAATATCAAATTATTAATTAATTTATGATTAGTTGTCAGCATCCATCTACAGTTTAGAGTGTATAGTCTTGTATGAATATCATGGTTTTAATTATCATTGTTGCGAATGACTAATCAATTCATCACTGCACTTGATCAGTAAAATCTTAAATTTTGGGTGAATCAAACAAGCGTTGCATGGCTTATGAATATTACACTGTTTGAACCCCCAGGGCCCTGGATCCTTTACTGCCTTGTAAAGAATGTTTTTTCATGTGATTTTAAAGTGCAAAAACATGCCTACCTCCAGCCTACCTCTCTAATCTAGAAACCATTGGGAATTCAAATTTTCAGATTTTTGGAATAGCAAAAACCAATTTCTATACGTATTGTAGGCTACCATATTGGCTGTGCAATGAAAGTAAGCATGCTGGTTGACTATTCCTGTACTTCATGTATGGTTGGAACAAGGTAAACATGGAGTATATAGCAAGGTTCTCCTTTCTGTTGTGTACATGATGGTACTTAGATCACAACGAAATCACCTGCAGTGTTCGGCTTGCATGTAAATGGGATGTGATCCGCGGATTGTATCTGGGTTGGAGTAATCTGGATTGGGTGTGTATAAACGGGGCTATATAGACACTATAGACTACATAACATAAACCCTAAACCTATAGTGGTTTTGATGAATTTCAAAGTGAATTTTTGTGACATCATTCCTTTTGGGAGGTCTTAAAATAATTTAGCTTATACTTCATGTTTGGTCCAATGACCACAAGGATGTGCAAATGGCAGATAAAGCCAAAACCATGGACAATTGTTTCATTGACCTTTGACTGCGCTAATGCTGAAAATACAGATACATGCATGTACTGGACATCTGTTCTGGATTCTGAACAATGGCTCTTGATTATTGATGAAAGAAAAACAACAGAGAAACCAAGGAATGTTCATGTACAAACAATCATATGTATCCTTATGCACACATTCATGTTTATATTCAACAGAGTCTTGTCATCTTATTCAGTCATCATTACTTTGCATGACGAAACATTTAGCAGTACACTATAGTCACAGATGTCTGTATCAACACGTCAAATAGATGAATGATTCTATAGTAACGATGAACTTTGCTGCAGCCTACATCGTTGTTCTTTGTTCGTTTGCAATAAAAGTCTCTTTAGTTGGAAATGACAACATCTTTTATCACATGGAAACATTTCATCCCATAATCCTTGTAGGAATCCATGCCACAGCTTATCTACTCTATCCTCTGCTGGGATGGCTTTCAGATATCAACTTCACAAGGTACAAGGTCATTAGATTGGCGTTCATCATGATGATCTTGGCAGCAATAGATTGTTTTCTAGTTGCGCTTGCAATTTTAATAGATACGAGCATAGTTCATGATAAACTAAAATTTATCATACTAATGGCATTTGGAACTCCAGGAGTTCTACTAATCCTGATAAGTTTGGGACTGTTTGAGGCTAATGCTATTCAGTTTGGTATGGATCAGCTATTGGAAAGCTCATCAGATCAGCTGAGTTCTTTTATTCACTGGTATTACTGGAGTAGCAATTTAGGATGTTTCATAATGTATTTAATGGAAATAGGAATAATTGCTATCAACAGCAGCTACACAGGTGATTTAAACACTAAAGCATATCCAATTGGTGACTACGCCTTGCAACGTTGTCTTATTTGTATAACACTGCTACAGCTAATACTAGCTATTGTAGGACTGATTGTGCTGATACGCTACAAGAAGAGACTTAACATTGAGAAACCTGGTCATAATCCACTCAAGCTGATCTACAAGGTGCTGAAGTATGCATGGAAACACAAGTTTCCTGAAAATCGCAGTGCCTTCACTTACTGGGAAAATGACATTCCTCCTCGCATTGATCTTGGTAAGAACAAGTATGGAGGACCATTCACCACTGAGGAGGTGGAGGACACCAAGTCGTTCTTTCGTATTCTCCTCCTTTTATTCTCTCTACTTGGATTCCAACTATCAGGACATGGCTACTCAACTGCACAACAGCTAATGATGAATGAGTGTCCTAATACTTGGCTGTTTCTTTTAACAGGAGACCCAATGAACTTTACCACGATCGTAATCTTCACAGGTATTCCCTTGTATAAACTGATCAATGCTCACTATCATCAGAGATACATTCCCAACATACTCAAGAGAATGGGGCTGGGACTACTCTGCTGTCTACTGAAGGTGATTATTGAGATTATCTTGCAGGTAACTCAGAAAAATTATGCAACTGAACAGTGCAGTAATTATTGCCCGTTTGTCGACTGCTACAACTTGATCACAAAGGCAACAGTCAATACCTATTTAGGCTGTGGAAATTTAAATTGTACACCTGGTAACAGTATATTCCTCATACTGCTAGTGGTTCCTCAGATACTACAAGGACTGTCGTTTCTACTGGTGTTTATGAGTGCCATTGAGTTCATCTGTGCTCAGGCTCCTCTCCGAATGAAGGGACTGCTCATTGGTCTCTGGTATGCCTCTCTGTCAGTTCACTACCTACTGGTAGAGGTTCCTGATATTTATATACCACTAACTGATGGTACTACGTGGGAAATCATTCAAGAAGTGAAGGCATTCCTGATTGCTCTCTCCTTGATCTTCTTTGCTTACGTTTCTGGACGATATCGTTATCGAGTAAGAGATGAGGTGGTGAATGAGCAGTATCTTATTGAAGAAATATACGAGCGAGAGATTCTAATTGCAGCAGAAATGGAAGATGACGATGACGATGATAGTGAATCATTCATTTGCTCAAATGCATCAATACAGCAATAGATGCAACAATTTTATTCACACTCACTGAAAATGATTACACATGCACTTGCAAAATATGCATCATAATGCATGCGACTCAGAAGTAACTTGTGAATTGAATCATTAATAATTATAATTTAGCAATTTTATAAAATCTTTGAATTGGCAAGTATACTAATTTTAGCATTTCCTTAAAATTTATAAACTATGCAATAAAATTTTGAGTGTATACTATTTTTTAGCGAATGTGACTAAAATCAGTACCCGCTAATAATAGTAACAGTAAGGTAATTTACTTTATTGTAGGTTAGTCAAATAATTTATGAGTCTTAAGCACTCTTCGTCTCTCTTGTTGCATGTATATAATTCTAGCATATCCCATTGTGTTTTTGCATGGCTTTGGCAACAACATGCGACACAGGTTATCAAAACATAGATTCAATGTGAAATATTAAACATAAAGCATTTTTGTCACAATAATTATAATGAAGAAACTGAAAAAGGAACAATTAAAAACTTTATAAACTGTAAACATAGAAAATCGTGTGCGGATGCTATAAACCGTACCACAGCGTACAAGTAACTTAAAAACCTTATCAATGCAGCAATATTTTTGATTTCACTGCTTTCTACATGTAACTGCATCTAGTGTCAATTTATCATCAGTCAGTTTATTTTGTATTCTGTTTTAGCTATAGTTATGACATTGCGGTTATGTTTTAGAGTACAAAGTGTATACGTACCATTTTATGTAGAATTGTACATACACTATTCACATGTTTTGAAAGCCACTGCTATTGAAAAACTTCTAAATTGTTCCAACAAAGTCATGTTATGTACATACTTGTAACTAATCATGCATACGTAACTCAAACTATTTCCTATACGAAAGTATATAGCTGTTGAGTGACTCTACACATCATTCAGTGACCAAGACAACTACTGCAGTATGAAACTTCAAGCAACTCATACTGTTGTTGTTCTGTGTGCATTTTTGATAAGAACATCTCTTATTGGAACAGACAACTATATTTATCACACAGGAAATCGTCTTCAAATCACTCTGTTACTTCTGGCTGTATCTCAAGCCAGAAGTATTATCGCAAACGAACAAAAAACAGTGCAGTTATTATGCCTCGTTATAACAGTGCGGTATAACGGCGGTTATTATGCCTCGTGGCTCCGCCCACCGAGGCATAATAACCGCCGTACAGGTCTACAAGCAAGTGTGGGCGGGGCTCGTATGCACTGCATACATGCATGCGTAGGCGAGCTGATATTAGCCTCGTCCCCAGGCTCTCCGTGGGTGTGGCTAAGCTGATATGTACAGCATAACAATTATTTTAGCTAGAAGTTTAAACTGTTAATAATAAAGAAAAGCCGTCAACAACAGGAAAAATAAACCAATGGTGGAAACAAAGATGGCTCAGTATGTGCATGATATTGAACTGCACTTCACTCAACAACAAAAAAGGACACTGGTCCACAATGTAAACTAACAAGGAACAAGCATGGAATGGTAAAACGATTGACTTGCTAACAGACCATAGATTCCTACATCAGTGGCTGTACATAGATCAATGTTTTGTCACAAGCCGGCTGAATGCACGTCAGGTGTCAGTCAACAGTAACTAGCTGAACTAGCTATAATCAGCAAAATTGCAAAGCAACCACTGATGTAGGGATCTATTGTCTGTTAGCAAGTCAATCGTTTTACCATTCCATGCTTGTTCCTTGTTAGTTTATATTGTGGACCAGTGGTAGATTTCACAGCCCTACATCCTTTTGATTTCAATAGAAATCTTTTTGGTAATAGTATACTGCTCGATTCATTGTACACAGTCTATTATACACACATCTATACATGTATATCTTAGCTAAAAGGATTTCATGTATATTATCAGCTAACTCATTACAATCATAATAATAACTATCTTTGTTATTTGAATCTATAAACACTTGAATACACAACTGCTGTACATGCTATGTACATGTTTTTTTTGTCTTATTTGACACGCTTGAAGTGTAAGTGTGTAAATAGTTAACTTTTCACTTTTCATATCATATTATTATAGTGTCAAAATCACACCACCTCACATCTGGCAGCGATAAATCTTCCAGTAATTTCAATTGTTATCTTGTGCTCTTTTGCAGTACCGATGAATCTTGCTGCAGCCTATATAGTTGTTTTTTGTTCGTTTGCGATAAAATTCTCTGTAGTTGGAAATGATAACATCTTTTATCACATCAAAACACTTCTTCCCATAACAAGGGTAATCCTTGTAGGAATCCATGCCACAGCTTATCTACTTTATCCTCTGCTGGGATGGCTATCGGATGTCAAGTTCATAAGGTACAATGTCATTAGACTGGCTTTCATCATGATGATCTTGGCAGCATTGGATTGTTTTCTAATTATGCTGACAATTTTAATAGATATGAGCATAGTTCATGATAAAATAAAATCTATCATAGCAATAGCAATGGGAACTCCAGGAGTTCTAAAATCCTGATAAGTCTGGGATTGTTCGAGGCTAATGTTATTCAGTTTGGTATGGATCAGCTGTTGGAAAACTCGTCGGATCAGCTGAGTTCTTTTATTCACTGGTACTACTGGAGTAATAACTTAGGGCGTTTCATACTGTTCTTAATGGAAATGGGAATAATTGCTATCAACAGCAGCTACACAGGTGATTTAAACACTAAACCATATCCAATTGGTGACTACGCCTTGCAACGTTCCCTTGTTTGTATAACACTGCTACAACTAATACTAGCTGTTGCTGGACTAGTGATGATAATAAGATACAAGAAGAAACTCACTATTGAGAAACCTGGTCATAATCCACTCAAGCTGATCTACAAGGTGCTGATTTATGCATGGAAACACAAGTTTCCTGAAAATCGCAGTGCCTTCACTTACTGGGAAAATGACATTCCTCCTCGCATTGACCTTGGTAAGGAAAAATATGGAGGACCATTCACCACTGAGGAGGTGGAGGACACCAAGTCATTCTTTCGTATTCTCCTCCTTTTATTCTCTCTACTGGGATTCCATCTATCAGGACATGGATACTCAACTGCACAACAGCTAATGATGAATGAGTGTCCTAATACTTGGTTGTATACTTTAACAGGAGACCCGATGAACCTCACTACGATTGTAATCTTCACAGGTATTCCCTTGTATCAACTGATCAATGCTCATTATCGTCAGAAATACGTTCCCAACATATTCAAGAGAATGGGGCTGGGACTACTCTGCTGTCTACTGAAGGTGATTATTGAACTTGTTTTGCAGTTAACACAAAATCTCTATGCAACTGAACAGTGCAGCAATTATTGTCCGTTTGTCGACTGCTACAACTTAATCACGAAAGCAAATAAATTTGACTACTATGGCTGCGGCGGCAAATTAAACTGTACACCTGGCAACAGTATTTTCTTGATACTGCTAGTGGTTCCTCAGATACTACAAGGACTGTCATTTCTACTGGTGTTTATGAGTGCCATTGAGTTTATCTGTGCTCAGGCTCCTCTCCGACTGAAGGGACTGCTCATTGGTCTCTGGTACGCCTCTCTGTCAGTTCACTACCTACTGGTAGAGGTTCCTGATATTTATATACCACTAACTGATGGTACTACGTGGGAAATATTCGAGGAAGTAAAGGCATTCCTGATTGCTCTCTCCTTGATCTTCTTTGCTTATGTTTCTGGACGATATCGTTATCGAGTAAGAGATGAAGTGGTGAACTGGCAGTATCTTATTGAAGAAATATACGAGCGAGAGTTTCTAATTGCAGCAGAAATGGAAGATGACGATGACGATGACGATGATAGTGAATCGTTCATTCGCTCAAATGCATCAACACATGCACTTGCAAAATATGCATCATAATGCATGCGACTTAGAAGTAACTTGTGAATTGAATCATTTATAGTTATAATTTGGCAATTTTACAAAATCTTTGAATTGGCGAGTATACTAATTTTAGCGTTTCCTGAAATTTTATAAACTATGCAATAAAATGTTGAGTGTACTATTTTTAGCGAATATGACTAAAATCAGTACCTGCTAATAATAATAACAGTAAGGTAATTTACTTCGTACCATAGGAAGCCTTTTTTTCAAAGGCACCACCAGTGGTGTATTTCAGATATGCCATGGAAAGTCACATGATTTCCTGTGGAATAACTGGATATTCCATGGGAAATCATGTGATTTCCTGTGGTATATCTGGATATTACTCCCAATGGGCAAAAAACGATCATAGAAATGCTTCTCTTATTGCATGTATATAATTCTAGCATATCCCATTGTGTTTTTGCAAGGCTTTTGCAATCACATGCGACACAGGTTATCAAAACATTGATTCAATGTGAAATATTAAACATAAAGCATTTTTGTCACAATAATTATAAAGAAGAAACTGAAAAAGGAACAATAAAAAACTTTTTTTATAAACTGTAAACATAGAAAATCGTGTGCGGATGCTATAAACCGTACCACAGCGTACAAGTAACTTTAAAACCTTATCAATGCAGCAATATTTTTGATTTCACTGCTTTCAAAATGTAACTGCATCTAGTGTCAATTTATCATCAGTCAGTTTATTTTGTATTCTGTTTTAGCTATAGTTACGACATTGCAGTTATGTTTTAGAGTACAAAGTGTATACCATTTTATGTAGAATTGTACATACACTATTCAAATGTTTTGAAAGCCACTGCTACTGAATAACTGCCAAATTGTTCCATCAAAGTCATGTTATGTACATACTTATAACTAATCATATCTCAAACTATTTCCTATACGAAAGTATATAGCTGTTGAGTGACTCTACACATCATTCAGTGACCAAGACATCTACTGCAGTATGAAACTTCAAGCAACTCATATTGTTGTTGTTCTATGTGCATTTTTGATAAGAACATCTCTTATTGGAACAGACAACTATAATTATTTATCATACAGGAAATCGTCTTCAAATCACTCTGTTGCTTCTGGAAGTATCTCAAGCCATTGCTTATCTTCTCTATCCTCTGCTGGGATGGCTGTCAGATGTCTACTTCACCAGATACAAAGTAATCAGATTCATTTTTATTGCAATGACCATTGGAGAAGCAATGGTTGCTTTGGTAGCTCTATCAATTTTGATGGATGACAAGCTAGTTTACAAAAAGTATCAACAACTGACCAGTTCAACAATGAAGCACCAAAGCGGTGCTGATGCCTCGGTGCAGTCATAAAACTAAAAGTTACAAAAACATACACAAACAGAACTATCTACTATTCCATAAAATGACTGTAAACTATCCACCATTCTACAAACACAACAACAGCTGCAGATGCATGTATACATGATTTCTGTACAGCAATCAATACGAAGTTCACAAATTAACCCTTTAAGGCCTATAGCGGATTTAGGTGCCATAATTGACTCCACCTACTCTAGACGTCATAAAAAGTGCTCTAGAAAGGTCAAAACAAGTTTAATTGCAAAAGATGACTTTACCTGAAAAAACCCACTGTTTTTCGGCACGCCCTCCCCACTAAAACGCACAGTACGGGGGAATTTTAAAGGAGGGTGTCCCCCCGTTAACCCGGGGTTTGAAGGGGCAGAGCTCCTCGCCACTTTTGGCATTTTTAAGGCTTCAGGATGCCCGGAAATGCATACTTGGGCATAGAATATGGTCTGAACTATGCTGTTTGCTCACCTGGACACCACCAGGTTTTTGTATCAGTCACCAGGGCTAAACGAAGACCAAAATTGGCTGGAAAATGACGAGGTTGCAGTACTTAAGCGGCTTCAGTTCCGAAGTGGGAGTGGCCAACTCAGAGTTTAGTACATGGTCGTAAACTTTGACATACCAGGAAAAAACAGTGCTAGTTTGGACCAGCTAGCGTACTGCATGTTGTAGAAAATGCAAGACAAACTGTCAGTTTAGAGCAAGTCGAATTTTCGTCAAAGTAATTCAGGCACTAAAGAGTTAAAGTTTATCATGCTTAATTTTGCACCTCATTTGAGAGACATTAAATCTGACATGGTATTCAATAATGGCAAGGATTATTTTACATAATTATACTAGTGAAATGTAAGGAGTAGAGAAAAGAAAATAATAATGCTAGCAATAATTAGTTAATCATAGGAGTCATCCAGCTTTAACTTGAAAAGCTGCCATTGTGTAGCCATTGTGTACCCATTATGTAGCCATTGTGTAGCCATTGTGTAGCCATTATGTAGCTATTATGTAGCCATTGTGTAGCCATTATGTAGCCATTGTGTAGCCATTGTGTAGCCATTATGTAGCCATTATGTAGCCATTGTGTAGCCATTATGTAGGTACAGTTATTATGATGCTATAGAAGTATGAGGTTTACTTGTAAGTTTGTTTTTCTGTCTGTGTCATCAGTATAATTATATCAGTCATCCATAAATTGTGTGCCAGCATAGCTAACTTGACTGTTATCAATACTTGCTTCCATGCAAGTGTAAAATTTCTACAAGAACATTTCGCTCTGTGAGTAACTAGCTGCAGTATGAATCTCTCAGCAGCCTCAATCGTTGTCATGTGCTCCTTGTTCATACGAACTACCATCTTTGGAACAGACATCTTTTTCTTCCACATAAGAAGTTTCCTTCAAATCTCTCGATTATGCTTTGCGGGAACGCAAGCAATTGCTTATCTTCTCTATCCTCTGCTGGGATGGCTGTCAGATGTCTACTTCACCAGATATAAAGTCATAAGATTATCTTTTATTGTTGTATGCATAGTAGAGGTTCTCTATGTTTCTTTAACCATTTCACTCCTAGTTGACAGTAATATAGTTTACGAGAAAGTGCCAACAATTATACTTCTTTTGATGGTTGTTCTTTCAATTATCTTAATGCTTATCAGTCTGGGATTGTTTGAGGCTAACATTACCAGCTAATAACGACATCCTGTTACAATTTCCGTATACTAAATTAACTTGTGTCCGTATACTTCCCTTAGTTAATGTATTAGTTCTATTGGGAGATGAACTTCTAGCAGTCATCCTGGCTGACGTGAACACAAATTTATATTTGCCGACCCCAGAGAGTAAACTTCAGCTCATTGGCTACTGATTAGTATAAAAAGTGTTGCAGAAAGGCAGCGAGAAAGCGTTCCCAAACGGGGTTGAAAGTCGCGACCGTCGCTCAATTGCAATTGTATTGGCGAGGTCTAAAAACATGGTTTTTTCAAATTTTGAACGACTGTCGCTTGAAAAGCTTTAAACTTTTTCTATTTGCCGGCCCCAGGTTTGATAGAGTGCCTTTTTAGGTATCGAATGGTATGGTCGAAATTTATACTGGGACATGGGAACACGTTCCCTTTTGGGGGTAAAGTTGGGTGATATTCAAGTTCTTCCTCGTTGTACAAACAGTATCAACAGCTGCTTTTATAAGTTCAAATTCAAATTTACGCAATGGCTAACACTGTCTATGGTGTCTCTCTAGGTGCTCATAAGCCCTTTGTTGACGAAGAGATCATGGATTCTAGAAGTCACCGCGGGGCTTGCCGATCAGTGTCGCCGCCGAGTCATGCCGGCCGAGATCGTCCCGCTGGCGTCTCTGTCAACATCGTGCTATTTCAGCAGGACACTGGAGCGATGGAGAGCAACGGGTCATTCCATATCATTTCAACAACTTTTTGGCATGACCCTCTGGGATTTTCTCGAAACTTGGTATTGTTGAACCCCTCATGGTCATATGATTCCATAACAAGTTTCAGCTTGATACCTTGTATGGTTTCTTTTTAAACCCTGATTGCATTTTCAACGATATTTCCTACTACTTGCTGTTTAACTATTTATAACTATGTTATATTTTGACCTATCAGCAGACTAATAACATCAAATTGAAGCTGAATAAATGCTCTTTCATATGACATGCAGCACATAGTGCATCGCATGTCGTAACTATTTAACCACGCCCACATACTTTGATCTTTGATTCTTAAAAAAACGCTGCGTCAATTTCATTTTAAATGATTGTGATTTAATAGTAGTCTATTAGCTACTTCTATACCAAATTTCATGTTGGGACACAAATGGGAAGGTTAGTTTGCAAGCTTTATTAGAAAAAAGGGGCATTAATGCATACTACTTGGACACCAATAAACACAGTGAAAAGACTTGGGCTAGCTGTTTGAAGACTTAGGATAGTTGCTTGTATGTTGATTGATTGACATAGAAGGGAGTTCCACTTTTGAATAGAACTGTATAAGTTTTAACATTAATTCATTGATGTTGGTATGTCGATGTCAAGAATTTCAATAATTTTTTTTTGTGAACAATTTTTTAATCGGAATTTCTTTGATCACACAAGTCAACTGACATAATTTTGTGTTCTTGAATCAATGATAGAAGACAAGTAAAGTAACCTTTTGATCTTGTCGAATCTATATAGTTGACAATAGACCATGCAATCATGCCATAGTTGTTTTATAGAGTTTTGTAATGTTTTACTTGTAGCAATACACGTAAGCCCTACACATAGCAAATTATTTTGCTGAAAATCTAATTACTAAAGCACTTCTGGTATATAAACTGTGATTGTATCGTTATTATGAACATAGTCTGAGTTTTTGACTACGTGGTTTAATTAGCAAACCTAGGTAATAAAAGATACAAGGTTACTTGAGTAATTGACTATTATTTCATTAAAATTGCATCTTGTTACTTAAAAAGGCTGCTTGTTGCTTTGCTAAAAAAATTTAAATAAAAAATTAATTTCTCACAAATCAAATTGCAAAAGCCTCAATCTCACTTGTAAAACACTACATGTAATATCCCACGATTCTAAGTTCTGAATGCAGCAGGTGGTGAGGGAGGGTTGTTGCATACTACATTTGATTTACTATCTTTAGTACGTGTGATTGAAACATCAGTGATGAAGGTACACTTTTAAACTAGCTAGTGATCATTTTGCATGTCCTAATATCTCAGAAATGGACTAAACACTTCCAAGTGGTTCATACTCATACACACAACAACTATTTTGTCAAGGAAGTTTGATAATCATTAGTTTTCTATAATAGAAACATCAGCCACACTGAGTTTGAAGAGAATTGCGCTAGGATCCCATTTGTGTCCCAACATGAAATTTGGCTTAGAAGTAGCCAATAGACTACTATTAAATCACATCCATTTAAAATGAAAATTGACGCAGCGTTTTTTTAAAGAATCAAAGATCAAATTATGTGGGCGTGGTTAAATAGTTACGACATGCGATGCACTATGTGTTGCATGTCATATGAAAGAGCATTTATTCATTTTCATTTTGATGTTTTTAGTCTGCTGATAGGACAAAATATAACAAAGTTGTAAATAGTTTAACAGCAAGTAGTAGGAAATATCGTCGAAAATGCAATCAGGGTTTAAAAAGAAACCATACAAGGTATCAAGCTAAAACTTGTTATGGAATCATATGACCATGAGGGGTTCAACAATACCAAGTTTTAAGAAAATCCCAGAGGGTCATGCCAAAAAGTTGTTGAAATGATATGGAATGACCCAACGTCTTCTTGTGCCCGACTGTGAACCAATGTAGACGGCATCATTACAAAGCTATACCAGCTACCTGGAGCTTCTGGCATACCGTCTGTACCACCGAATGATAGCTATAGCATTGACACGTCTTTTGCGAGCGATTGGAGCTTACAGAGAGCATACTGTATAAAGGGCAAGTTTACTAGTCTTGGTGTGTATAAAGGAATAGTGTTGGCTTGTGCTTCAGACAGAGCACTAAGCTGCTGACTCAATAGCTGGCTGCATGCATACATTGTTGACCACACCTCTCTTTCTTTGTTTCTCGCAACAGTCTCAAACCAAGTGTAAGCCCTTGTCTGGACACAAGTAGCAAAGTAAATGACCTCTTGATCATCCAGTAGCAATGTTGATTTTACCTTTTTCTCTCGGCAAGGCTTTAAGTTCAAGAAATGCATCCAGAGACGACTACGATTGAACTCTCTAAACTTTTGTTCTTGAAAAGACTTGAATACATGCTAGTATTGTTCTATCTATGCAGTGATAGTCAAGTATGATTGAAACAGTACAATAAGATAAGACAATACAAACAGGCGACAGATCTGTGAGGGGGAAAACACCAGTCACACACACTGTTTATGAGAATCTTATTAAACATACTGTTTAGCAGAATGAGTGATGTCTCTATCCAGCAGGACTCTCTATCCACTATCCAGCAGGACTCCTCTTTACAATAGCCCTCCCGGGACGAGATGCAACAACAATTGCTCTGCCAAAAGACACCATAGACTTTATAATTATCACACATCACTACTGGCAGCATTGCTGCAGCTATACATGAGTATCTGAAGCCCATACCTGTACCGTAGGCTAAATTTCGTGGGTGCTATAGTGTGTACTACCGTGCTAACCTTCCATATTCTTGTTTGGAACAGTCGCTTGGTTTCATACGGTCATACCACCCGCTACAGTACCGAAACCAAGCTCTGATGTATAGGCGACGGAGCTGACGGTGGTCCTGGGTATAGATTAGCTGCTCAGACCGCCTTATAATCCGTCAGCTGCCTCAGGAGAAGAGTAGTTCTGGCTAGCTGTAGTCCTCGTGCTGGCCGCCATTTCTTGTTACTATGGAAATCCCGCGCTCGTCAGTGCTTTATCGTGATACGCAGTGCAATTATTCGTAAAACACGCGTGAACTGAATTCCGCGGCATGTCCTCCTTTTCTGGTAATGATGCAATACAGTTTGGTATGGAACAACTGTTGGAAAGCTCATCAGATCAGCTGAGTTCTTTCATCAAATGGTACTACTGGAGTAGCCATGTAGGACATTTTATTCTGTTTTTAATTTCAATAACAATGGTTGGTATTCACAGCAGTTGCTTGATACCAGCAACTAATATCCAACCTGTGAATGACTATATACAATTACAAGGCCCACTGTTGTTGTGTGTAGTGTCATTGCATCTAGTTCTAAGTATAGCTGGACTAGTTCTGCTCATACGTTACAAGAAAAGACTTAACATTGAGAAACCTGGACATAATCCACTCAAGCTGATCTACAAGGTGCTGAAGTACGCATGGAAACACAAGTTTCCTGAAAATCGCAGTGCCTTCACTTACTGGGAAAATGACATTCCTCCTCGCATAGACCTTGGCAAGAACAAGTATGGAGGACCATTCACCACTGAGGAGGTGGAGGACACAAAATCATTCTATCGTATACTCCTCCTTCTTTTCTCTCTACTGGGTTTCCACTTCTCAGGACATGGCTACTCAACTGTACAACATTTAATGATGAACGAGTGTCCTAATACTTGGTTGCTTATATTGATTGAAGACCCAATGAATCTTACAACAATTGTAATCTTCACAGGCATTCCCTTGTATCAACTGAGTAATGAACGTTTTCGTCAGAGATATATTCCTAATATATTCAAGAGAATGGGGCTGGGACTATTCTGCTGTCTACTGAAGGTGATTATTGAGATAACTCTGCAGGTAACTCAAGAGCTTTATTCAACCCAAAAGTGTGGTAATGATTTCGCTCCACTAGTTAACTGTTACCTTATGATTTCAAAGGTTAACTATAATGAAACTTGTGTCAATGCCCTCAGCAGTGATCACTGTACACCAGGTAACAGTATGTTCCTCATACTGCTAGTGGTTCCTCAGATACTACAAGGACTGTCATTTCTACTGGTGTTTATGAGTGCCATTGAGTTCATCTGTGCTCAGGCTCCTCTCCGACTGAAGGGACTGCTCATTGGTCTCTGGTATGCCTCTCTGTCAGTTCACTACCTACTGGTAGAGGTTCCTGATATTTATATACCACTAACTGATGGTACTACATGGCAAATCATTCAAGAAGTGAAGGCATTCCTGATTGCTCTCTCCTTGATCTTCTTTGCTTATGTTTCTGGACGATATCATTATAGAGTAAGAGATGAGGTGGTGAATGAGCAGTATCTTATTGAAGAAATATACGAGAGAGAGATTCTAATTGCAGCAGAAATGGAAGATGAAGATGATGATGATAGTGAATTATTGATTCGCTCAAATGTATCAAAAGAAAATTAAAAAGATTTCTATCGAAATCAAAAGGATGTAGGGTTGTGAAATCTACCACTGGTCAACAATGTAAACTAACAAGGAACAAGCATGGAATGGTAACACGATTGACTTGCTAACAGACCATAGATCCCTACATCAGTGGCTGCTGTAGTTGACTATAGCTAGTTCAGCTTAGCTTGTTGCTATTGACTGACACCTGACGTGCATTCAGCTTGTGACAGCTTATGTACAGCCACTGATGTAGGGATCTATGGTCTGTTAGCAAGTCAATCGTGTTACCATTCCATGCTTGTTCCTTGTTAGTTTACATTGTTGACCAGTGGTAGATTTCACAACCCTACATCCTTTTGATTTCGATAGAAATCTTTTTAATTTTCTTGTTTGTGTCCTTTTTTTCTCTTTCAGTGAAGTACAGTTCAATATCATGTAATTACTGTGCCATCTTTGTTTCCACCATTGGTTTGGTTTTCCTGTTGTTGATGGCTTTTCTTTATTATTAACCATTTTAAACTTGTAGCTAAATAATTCTTATGCTGTAGATATCAGCTCGCCTACGCATGCATGAGTACATGTATACAGTGCATACGAGCCCCGCCCACACTTGTTTACGGCGGTTATAATTATCTGGCAAGGCAGAATGGTGATTCTGCGCTTGCTAGCTTACCGTTCTTCGAAGACTCCAGACAAATATGTGTTCTCCGTGATCTATACGGCGTGGCGGTACCCAAGCTTGTGCTTGGTCACGTGCGCTAACCACAGCTTGGTCACGTGCGTATTGCGCAATCACTACAATTATTAATGGCGTCTAACACTTAGCTGACAATGGATCACGATCGAGAAATCGCGGAATTTATATTGCCGTTTCGCTAAAAACTAAGTTCAAAAGGCACATGCCAGGAGAATTTCACGACTGTTCGTGGGTGTTTTGGTCTCGGCACTGCTCACGTAAAGGTGCTAGGCGAGTGGAAGAAAGAAAGAAAGAAAGAAGAAAGAAGAAAGAAGAAAGAAGAAAACGAAGATGACGAAACTCGATTTTCACCGTTTCCAGGTTCGTCACTTTAGTAACAATCTCGAGCAATCTCCTTGCTACTGTAAGATGGGGCAACGCCAGATAGCAGATTTAAGTGTCTTTGGACGTATAAAATTCATCACCAGGCGAAATATCAGCGTTTGAACGCTAATACATTGTATGTAGCCGCCATCTTGTTTTCTCGTTCAACCCTACATAGGGAGACACTACCGTGTCTCCCTAATACAGCAGTAGATGCAATAATTTTATTTCACACTCACAGAAAATGATTACACACTTGCAAAATATGCATCATAATGCATGCAACTCAGAAGTAACTTGTGAATTGAAAAAGCTTATACGGTTATACCTTAAGGTCACTATTATTGGCGGGTACAGAATTTAGCGATTTTACAAACTCCTTGAATTGGCAAGTACTAATTTTAGCATTTCCTTAAACTTTCTAAACATAATTATGCATGTACTATTTTTAGCGAATAATTATGATGTTTTCGCTAAATTTGCTAAAATTAGTACCCGCTAATAATAGTGACAGTAAGATTACCTTATTGTAGACTAATTTTTTGTTTTTGTTATTTTTTGTAGATTAATCGAATAATTTTATGAGTCTCAAGCACTTTTCGTCTTCTCCTGCTGCATGTACACAATTCTAGCATATCCCATTGTGTTTTTACATGGCTTTGGGAATCACATGTGACACAGGTTATCAAAACATTAATTCAATGTGAAATATTAACTACATGTAACTGCATCTGGTGTCAATTACATCCAGTCAGTTTATTATCCTGTTTTAGCTATAGTTACGACATTGCAGTTATGTTTTAGAGTACAAAGCGTATACCATTTTATGTAGAATTGTACATACACTATTCAAATGTTTTGAAAGCCACTGCTACTGAATAACTGCCAAATTGTTCCAACAAAGTCATGTTATGTACATACTTATAACTAATCATAACTCAGCTATTTCCTATACAAAAGTATATAGCTGTTGAGTGACTCTACACATCATTCAGTGACCAAGACATCTACCGCAGTATGAAAATTCAAGCATCTCATATTGTTGTTGTTCTGTGTGCATTTTTGATAAGAACATCTCTTATTGGAACAGACAACTATTTTTATCATACAGGAAATCGTCTTCAAATCACTCTGTTGCTTCTGGCAGTATCTCAAGCCATAGCTTATCTTCTTTATCCTCTGCTGGGATGGCTGTCAGATGTCTACTTCACCAGATACAAAGTAATCAGATTCACTTTTATTGCAATGACCATTGGACAAGTAATAGTAGTTTTGGTAGCTCTATCAATTATGATAGATGACAAACTAGTTTACAAAAAAGTATCAACGATAATTCTATTAATTCTGATATTTCCTGGAATGCTTTTAATGGTTTTAAGTTTGGGATTTTTTGAAGCAAATGCTATTCAGTTTGGTATGGATCAACTGCTGGAAAGCTCATCAGATCAGCTGAGTTCTTTTATCCACTGGTATTACTGGAGCGGCTTTGCAGGGCAGTCTATTCCATTAATACTAACAGCAGGAATTACTGTTATAGAGAGTCACTGCATAGTAGCAAAAACTCATCAATATCCAACAATTGACATTGTACAAAACTATTTCACGTTTTGTATAGCATCAATACAACTAACGCTCACTATTGTAGGACTGATTGTGCTGATACGTTACAAGAAGAGACTTAACATTGAGAAACCTGGTCATAATCCACTCAAGCTGATCTCCAATGTGCTAAAGTATTCTTGGAAACATAAGTTTCCTGAAAATCGCAGTGCCTT
Source organism: Haliclona indistincta (assembly GCA_964017065.1). NCBI lineage: Eukaryota > Metazoa > Porifera > Demospongiae > Haplosclerida > Chalinidae > Haliclona > Haliclona indistincta. Next base: position 3,037,675 of record OZ024789.1, read on the forward strand.
TACTTACTGGGAAAATGATATTCCCCCTCGCATTGATCTTGGTAAGAATAAGTATGGAGGACCATTCACCACTGAGGAGGTGGAGGACACCAAGTCATTCTTCCGTATACTCCTCCTTCTCTTCTCTCTACTGGGATTTCATCTATCAGGACATGGCTACTCAACCATAAAACATTTAATGATGAACGAGTGTCCTAATGCTTGGTTGTATATATTAATCGGAGACCCAATGAATCTCACAACATTAGTGATTTTTACAGGTATTCCCTTGTATCAACTGATCAATGCTCGTTATCATCAGAGATACATTCCTAACATATTCAAGAGAATGGGGCTGGGACTACTTTGCTGTCTACTGAAGGTGATTATTGAAACTACATTGCAAGTAACTCAAAAAGTATATGCAACTGAACAGTGCAACATTGTAGTGCCCTTAGTTGATTGCCACCGCTCGATGTCACAAGTAAAGTACAATGGTAGTTGTATTAGTCTTCATAGCGGCTGTACACCTGGTAACAGTATTTTCCTCATACTGCTAGTGGTTCCTCAGATACTACAAGGACTGTCGTTTCTACTGGTGTTTATGAGTGCCATTGAGTTCATCTGTGCTCAGGCTCCTCTCCGACTGAAGGGACTGCTCATTGGTCTCTGGTATGCCTCACTGTCAGTTCACTACCTACTGGTAGAGGTTCCTGATATTTATATACCACTAACTGATGGTACTACGTGGGAAATCATTCAAGAAGTGAAGGCATTCCTGATTGCTCTCTCCTTGATCTTCTTTGCTTATATTTCTAGACGATATCGTTATCGAGTAAGAGATGAGGTGGTGAATGAGCAGTATCTTATTGAAGAAATATATGAGAGAGAGATTAAACTTGCAGCAGAAATGGAAGATGAAGATGATGACGAAAGTGAATTATTGATTCGCTCAAATGTATCAGTACAGCAGTAGATGCAATAATTTTATCATTTCACACTCATTGAAAATGATTACATACTTGCATGCGACTCAGAAGTAACTTGTGAATTGAATCAACTTACAGTTACACAATTTACTTTATTGTAGATTATTCGAATAATCGAATAATTTTATGTGTCTAAAATTTTTCAACTGTAAACTTGTGTCTAGAGCAACTACATATAGGGTTTTAGACCACAGCTAAATGCAATTCTCGAGTTTGATTGGTCAATTGCAAAGTGTTTAAATCTTTTATTGCCTGCATTCGATTCTCACAGTGTGCATGTGTTTATTTTTTACCAGAAAACTTAAGAGTTTTTAGCTAGTCTCGAAGATCCTTAGCTAGGTCCGAAGGCCCTGTTTAGGACGACCCTCTCGACTTTGCGCAGTTAGGAGAAGGTTTTAGGGTTTAATTGTCAGTACACATTCATTCTGTTATTGCCATGGGAACTGTTCAAACCAGGTGAAATAAGTCATGCCCGTCAATCAATCGGTTTCCGCGGCGTTCTAAATCCCGTATTCACCTCAATTCGTCACCTGTGAGTTTAATTTGTATCATGTTATTGAAGACGTGAGAGTTTAGAATCACCCTACATAAACTGATTGAGGATCCGGCATAATAATACCCTTGATGGGCTTCACCCGTAACACACACATATTTGGTCAGTTATAACATTGACACAGTGATGCTTAGTTTATATGAGTCTTCTTTGTCAACTCTCTAGTAGCTTTGTTCAATAAAAACAATTCAAGGAAATAATTATTAAGATGTAGTGTTTCTATAATGTATAGTTTGTTCAGCGCAAGTCTACACTGTATGGGTGTACAGAATTGAGATGAGTGTTGCAGCAGTTTGTATTGTTGTTTTCTGCTCTTTTGCAATACGAATGTCTTTCATTGGATCAGATTTCTTTGTCTATCACTTTGAAAGATTCCTTCTTGCTACACGAGTTTGCTTTGCAGTATCTCAAGCCGTATCATACATTCTCTATCCTCTGCTGGGATGGCTTTCAGATGCTTATGTCAGCAGATACAAGGTTATTAGATTGACTTTCATAATCATGATCATTGCATTTTTGGTGGCTGCTTTCTTTGCCATTGCAATTGCATATGATCCTGGACCGTTATATGAAAACAAAGTAACAACCACAATATTATTGGTGCTGATTATTCCGTGGATTTTATCAGTTATGCTAAGTCTGGGATTATTTGAGGCTAATGCTATTCAGTTTGGTATGGATCAACTGTTAGAAAGCTCATCGGATAAGCTGAGTTCATTCATCCACTGGTACTACTGGAGTAGCTATGTGGGACACTTCATTCTGTTTTTAATGACAGCAGGGATAGTGGTTATAAACAGCAACTACAAAACCATAACAACTAAGAAACATCAATTTTCAACATCTGATTACATGATAGGTCGCTTTTTGGCTACCATATCATTATTACAGCTAATGTTAGCTGTAGTAGGACTAGTTGTGCTGATACGCTATAAGAAGAGACTCAACATTGAGAAACCTGGTCATAATCCACTCAAGCTGATCTACAAGGTGCTGAAGTACGCATGGAAACACAAGTTTCCTAAAAATCGCAGTGCCTTCACTTACTGGGAAAATGACATTCCTTCTCGCATTGATCTTGGTAAGAGCAAGTATGGAGGACCATTTACCACTGAAGAGGTGGAGGACACCAAGTCATTCTTTCGTATTCTCCTCCTTCTCTTCTCTCTACTGGGATTCCATCTATCAGGACATGGCTACTCAACTTTACAGAAGCTCATGCTGAAAGAGTGTCCTAATACTTGGTTGCTTGTATTAATTGGAGACCCAATGAATCTCACAACAGTTGTAATCTTCACATGTATTCCATTGTATCAGCTGATAAATCCACGTTATCGTCAGAGATACATTCCCAACATATTCAAGAGAATGGGGCTGGGACTACTCTGCTGTCTACTGAAGGTGATTATTGAGACAACTTTGCAGGCAACTCAGGAATATTATGCAACTCAGCAGTGCAGTAATAAATATCCACTGTTTGAATGCTACAGCATTAATTCACAAACGCATTTTAATAGCAGTAGGTTCAATGAACACTGTACACCAGGTAACAGTATTTTCCTCATACTGCTAGTGGTTCCTCAGATACTACAAGGACTGTCGTTTCTATTGGTGTTTATGAGTGCCATTGAGTTCATCTGTGAAGGGACTGCTCATTGGTCTCTGGTATGCCTCTCTGTCAGTTCACTACCTACTGGTCGAGGTTCCTGATATTTATATACCACTAACTGATGGTACTACGTGGGAAATCATTCAAGAAGTGAAGGCATTCCTGATTGCTCTCTCCTTGATCTTCTTTGCTTATGTTTCTAGACGATATCGCTATCGAGTAAGAGATGAGGTGGTGAATGAGCAGTATCTTATTGAAGATATATATGAGAGAGAGATTCAAGTTGCAGCAAATATGGAAGAAGAAATAATATCGGAAGAAAGTGAATTACTAAGCAGTTTGAGTCAATCAACACAGCAGCATCATTAAATATGTACCGTATTTTGTATTCACATACCTGTTACACACTATTACGCTTTTTATTGCTGCTTAGGCAACTTGTAATTCTTGATAACTATTATACATGATTATTATTTGACAAAAAAAATGATGCTATAAGTGTGCAGTCACGTTAATTGTTGTATATTGACTGTATTATACATCGTGACGAAGATGGTGTTTAACCCATTAATTACTGAAGACAATTTGACTTTTTCTAAGCTGACAGTTTGTCTTGCAATTTTCTTACAACATGCAGTACACTAGCTTTCCAAACTAGCACTATTCCTGGCATGTCAAAGTTTACGACCATGTAGTAAACTCTGAGGTGGCCACTCCCATTTCAGAATTGAAGCCACTTAAGTGCTGCGTCCTCGTCATTTTTCAGCCAATTTTGGTCTTCGTTTAGCCCTGGTGACTGATACAAAAACCTGGCGGTGCTATGCCAAAGTATGCATTTCCGGGCATCCTGAAGCCCCAAAAATGCCGAAAGCGGCGAGGGGCTCCGCCCATTCGAACCCCGGGTTCAAGGGGGACACCCCCTTTAAAAATCCCCCCGTCTCCCGTTCTATATAGTTTAGTGGGAAGGGCGCGACGAAAAAAGTGTTTTTTTCAGGTAATTTGCACTTTTCACACTAGTTATGATGTCTAGAGTAGGTGGAGTCAATTATGACGCCAAAAGGCGTCATTAGGGGTTAAAGGGTAAACAATTATGGGTTTGCTATACATGTGACCGACACAGCTTGTCAAAACATTTGTGTAATGATGATACTGGATGTTTACTGAAGGAAATGTTACTATAACAGATAAGCGCTTGTCTGCCTTTGGTTCAAGTAGAAACTGAAACATGAAAGGTACACTACATTGATGTTGCAATTGAGCGTTTGAACAGTAAACAGTACAGATATTTCTAGGAACTTAAACTACACAGCACAGTTGTACTGCGTATACATGTATAGTAGTCAAAAACGGTACATACTAACTTAAGTAGCTACAATGTAGCTGTTTGACTACTTTACCAAAGTTATTCTATATCATAACCATGCATCTTTAGTGTTATCAACACAGTGCTATGTCTACTGTCATGTTTCTTTTGAAATGCATGTCACGTGCACCCACCGGTGTTTTAGAGTATTATACCTGTGTATGCTATTTATGCATACACAAGCTGTTTATACACTAATACCCACAGCTACTGCTATTACATACACTGTATACTGATTGTGTAGATGTGTATCTAGATACACTCGTGTTACGTACATGGTGATGTCATAACCTAAAATATTTTCTATACAAAGTTTATATAAGTATAGAGCGACTCGTTGAATGACTCTACGTATCTTTCAGTGAACCAAGTACTGCAGTATGAAAATTCAAGCATCTCATATCGTCATTCTAAGCTCGTTTTTGATAAGAACATCTCTTATTGGAACAGACAACTACATTTACCATGTAAGAATTCATCTTCAAATCACTCTTCTATTTCTGGCAGTATCTCAAGCCATTGCTTATCTTCTCTATCCTCTGCTGGGATGGCTGTCAGATGTCTACTTCACCAGATACAAAGTGATAAGATTGGCTTTCATTGCAATGACCATTGGAGAAATGATAACTGCTTTAGTTGTCCTAGTAATTCTGATAGATGACAAACTGACTTACGAAACAGTACCAACAATTATACTATTGATGGTGATTGCTCCTGGACTACTCTTAATGGTACTAAGCCTAGGATTGTTTGAGGCCAATGCTATTCAGTTTGGTATGGATCAGCTGTTGGAAAGCTCATCAGATCAGCTGAGTTCTTTCATTCACTGGTATTACTGGAGTGGCTATGCAGGGCATATCCTTCTATATATACTAACAGTAGTAATGGCTGTTCTAGAGAGTCACTGTGTAATAGCAAAATCTCATGAATATTTCACAATTGACATCTTACCTATCTATCTCACGCTTTGTTTAGCATTAATACAACTAATACTCACTATTGCCGGATTGATTGTGCTGATACGAAATAAACAGAAACTTAACATTGAGAAACCTGGTCACAATCCAATCAAGCTGATCTACAAGGTGCTGAAGTACACATGGAAACATAAGTTTCCTGAGAATCGCAGTGCCTTCACTTACTGGGAAAATGACATTCCTCCTCGTCTTGACCTTGGTAAGAACAAGTATGGAGGACCATTCACCACTGAGGAGGTGGAGGACACCAAGTCATTCTTTCGTATTCTCCTCCTTCTATTCTCTCTACTGGGATTCCATCTATCAGGACACGGATACTCAATTGCACAACAGCTAATGATGAATGAATGTCCTAATACATGGTTGCTTTCATTGATTGGAGACCCGATGAACCTCACAATAATTGTAATCTTTACATGTATTCCTTTATATCAGCTTATCAATACTCAATATCGTCAGAGATACTTTCCCAACATATTCAAGAGAATGGGGCTGGGACTACTTTGCTGTCTACTGAAGGTGATTATTGAGATAACTCTGCAGGTAACTCAAGAGCTTTATTCAACTCAACAGTGTGGTAATGATTTCGCTCCACTAGTTAACTGTTACCTTATGATTTCAAAGGTAAACTATAATGAAACTTGTGTCAATGCCCTCAGCATTGATCACTGTACACCTGGTAACAGTATGTTCCTCATACTGCTAGTGGTTCCTCAGATACTACAAGGACTTTCGTTTATACTGGTGTTTATGAGTGCCATTGAGTTCATCTGTGCTCAGGCTCCTCTCCGATTGAAGGGACTGCTCATTGGTCTCTGGTATGCCTCTCTGTCAGTTCACTACCTTCTGGTAGAGGTTCCTGAAATATATATACCACTAACTGATGGTACTACGTGGGAAATCATTCAAGAAGTGAAGGCATTCCTGATTGCTCTCTCCTTGATCTTATTTGCTTATGTTTCTGGACGATATCGTTATCGAGTAAGAGATGAGGTGGTGAATGAGCAGTATCTTATTGAAGAAATATACGAGAGACGGATTCGAATTGCAGCAGAAATGGAAAATGAAGCAGATGAGAACAAATCACTGATTAGTTCAACTGCTACAATGCATCAACAATACTAAACTGCAGCAGTAAATGTCATTATTATCAAACGTGATTGAGGAAATTTCCTAGTTGCAATGGCTAAATCGTTTCATATTGCGTTATCAACATAACTTGTAACTTTCATCCTATTACGATGGACAATTTCTATTTTATATGAACAAAATACAGATTGATCTTCGTGAATTGTTCTAAAAAACCAAGAAAGCCTTAGGCCTCTATGTATTAATAGCATTCTGCTCGATTCATCGTACACAGTCTATTATACACACACTGTATATCTTAGCTGAAAGGATTTCATGTATATTATCAGCTAACTCATTATATTAACTATCTTTGTTATTTGAATCTAAAAACACTTGAATACACCAATTGCTGTACATGCTATATGTTTTTGTGTTATTCAACACGCTTGAAGTGCAGGTGTGTAAATAGTTAACTTTTCACTTTTCATAACATATAGTGTCAAAATCACACCATGCACTTCACATCTGGCAGCGATGAATCTTCCATTAATTTCAATTGTTATTTTCTGCTCTTTTGCGCTGAAAGCGTCTTTCATTGGGACTGATTTCTTCTTCTATCACCTGGGAACGCTTCATACAGTTCAAGTAGTCCTTACGGTTACTCATGCTGTAGTGTATCTTCTCTACCCTCTGCTGGGATGGCTGTCAGATGTCTACTTCACCAGATACAAGGTCATCAGATTAGCCTTTATCACTATGATCTTGGCAGCATTGGACTGTGTACTGGTTACTTTAGCAATTGTATTTGACATCAGTTTAGAATACAACGAATTAGCAATCATTGTAATACTGATACTGGTGACTCCTGGAGTTCTAGCTGTCCTGTTAAGTCAGGGACTATTTGAGGCTAATGCTATTCAGTTTGGTATGGAGCAGTTGCTGGAAAGTTCATCAGATCAGCTGAGTTCGTTTATCCACTGGTACTACTGGAGTAGCTATGGAGGACACTTCATTCTGTTCCTACTCCCAAGTGGAATAATTACATTCAATAGTAGCTTTGTAAAAGACTCATTAAAAAAATATCCAATGGACGATTATATGATAGCTCGTCTTATATTCTGTATATTTCTGCTACAGCTAATACTAGCTGTTGTTGGACTAGTCATACTGCTATGCAACAAAGAGAGGCTCAACATTGAGAAACCTGGTCATAATCCACTAGCGTTGATCTACAAGGTGCTGAAGTACGCATGTAAACACAAGGTTCCCGAAAATCGCAGTGCCTTCACTTACTGGGAAAATGACATCCCTCCTCGCATTGACCTCGGTAAGAGCAAGTATGGAGGACCATTCACCACTGAAGCGGTGGAGGACACCAAGTCATTTTTTCGCATACTTCTCCTTCTCTTCTCTCTACTGGGATTCCATCTATCAGGACATGGCTACTCAATCTTAAAGCAGCTTATGTTAACAGAGTGTCCAAATACTTGGTTACTTATTTTGATTGGAGACCCAATGAATCTAACAACAATTGTGATCTTCACATGTGTTCCCTTGTATCAACTGATCAATGCTCGTTATCGACAAAGATACTTTCCTAACATATTCAAGAGAATGGGGCTGGGATTATTTTGTTGTCTACTGAAGGTGATTATTGAGACTACTTTACAAGCAACTCAGAAACATTATGCAATGAGCCGATGTAGAAATGTTTGTCCTTTGTTCAACTGCTATAGCCTGGTAACAGAAAGATTTAATGGCAGCATCTTTGTTTGTGGCAATATAAACTGTACGCCGGGTAACAGTATTTTCCTCATACTGCTAGTGGTTCCTCAGATATTACAAGGACTGTCGTTTCTACTGGTGTTTATGAGTGCCATTGAGTTCATCTGTGCTCAGGCTCCTCTCCGACTGAAGGGACTGCTCATTGGTCTCTGGTATGCCTCTCTGTCAGTTCACTACCTACTGGTAGAGGTTCCTGATATTTATATACCACTAACTGATGGTACTACGTGGGAAATCATTCAAGAAGTGAAGGCATTCCTGATTGCGCTCTCCTTGATCTTCTTTGCTTATGTTTCTGGACGATATCGTTATCGAGTAAGAGATGAGGTGGTGAATGAGCAGTATCTTATTGAAGAGATATACGAGAGAGAGATTCGAATAGCATCAGAAATGGAAGAGAACGAATTGTTGATTAGCTCAAGTGCTTCAACACAGCAATATGTGTACCACTAAACTAGAATATTATTGCAGCTTTAGTTTAAGAAAAAAATTTAGTAAAATTGAATGTTTTCACCAAACATGGTAACATTCAACAATGCAGGTGGATCCTGTGGATATCATGCGAGGCATATCATTAAGTAGGTACAGTCATTATGACGCTATAGAAGTGCATGCGTTCTACTTGCATGTTTGTTTTTCTGTCTGTATAACCATATAAGCTATCCATAAAATTTTTACATAGCTAACTTACTGTTATCAATACTTGCCTCCATGCAAATGCAAACTTTCTACAAGAATTGCTCAACATTTCGCTCTGTGAGTAACTAGCTGCAGTATGAATCTCTCAGCAGTCTCAATCGTTGTCATGTGTTCTTTGTTCATACGTACTACCATCTTTGGAAAAGACATCTTTTTCTTCCACATGAAAAGTCTCCTTCAAATCTCTCGATTATGCTTTGCAGGAGCACAAGCAACTGCTTATCTTCTCTATCCTCTGCTGGGATGGCTGTCAGATGTCTACTTCACCAGATATAAAGTCATAAGATTATCTTTTATTGTTGTGTGCATAGTAGAGGTTCTCAGTGTTTCTGCAACAATTGCAGTCTTAGTTGACAGTAATATAGTTTTCGAGAAAGTGCCAACAATTATACTTCTTTTGATGGCTGTTCCTTCGATTATCTCAATGCTTATCAGTCTGGGATTGTTTGAGGCTAACGCAATACAGTTTGGTATGGATCAACTGCTGGAGAGCTCATCAGATCAGCTGAGTTCATTTATCAACTGGTACTACTGGAGTAGCCATGTAGGACATTTTATTCTGTTTTTAATTACAATAACAATGGTTGGTATTCACAGCAGTTGCTTGATACCAGCAACTAATATCCAACCTGTGAATGACTATATACAAGGTCACCTGATGTTCTGTGCAGTGTCATTGCATCTAGTTCTAGGTATTACTGGACTAGTTCTGCTCATACGTTACAAGAAAAGACTCAACATTGAGAAACCTGGTCATAATCCACTCAAGCTGATCTACAAGGTGCTGAAGTACGCATGGAAACACAAGTTTCCTGAAAATCGCAGTGCCTTCACTTACTGGGAAAATGACATTCCTCCTCGCATTGACCTTGGGAAGAACAAGTATGGAGGACCATTCACCACTGAGGAGGTGGAGGACACCAAGTCATTCTTTCGTATTCTCCTCCTTCTCTTCTCTCTACTGGGATTTCACTTCTCAGGACATGGATACTCAACTGTACAGCATTTAATGATGAACGAGTGTCCTAATACTTGGTTGCTTATAATGTTTGGAGACCCAATGAATCTTACAACAATTGTAATCTTCGCAGGCATTCCCTTGTATCAACTGAGTAATGAACGTTTTCGTCATAGATATATTCCTAATATATTCAAGAGAATGGGGCTGGGACTACTCTGCTGTCTACTGAAGGTGATTATTGAGATAACTCTGAAGGTAACTCAAGAGCTTTATTCAAGTCAACAGTGTGGTAATGATTTCGCTCCACTAGTTAACTGTTACCGTATGATTTCAAAGGTGAACTATAATGAAACTTGTGTCAATGCCCTCAGCACTGAACACTGTACACCAGGTAACAGTATTTTCCTCATACTGCTAGTGGTTCCTCAGATACTACAAGGACTGTCGTTTCTACTGGTGTTTATGAGTGCCATTGAGTTCATCTGTGCTCAGGCTCCTCTCCGACTGAAGGGACTGCTCATTGGTCTCTGGTATGCCTCTCTGTCAGTTACTGGTAGAGGTTCCTGATATTTATATACCACTAACTGATGGTACTACGTGGGAAATATTCGAGGAAGTAAAGGCATTCCTGATTGCTCTCTCCTTGATCTTCTTTGCTTATGTTTCTGGACGATATCGTTATCGAGTAAGAGATGAGGTGGTGAACTGGCAGTATCTTATTGAAGATATATTATCATTGCCGATCGGCAATGATATGTAGGGATGACCTCGAATTAAGATGGCGGCTACTCATGTTGAAAATGGGTTTTCGCACATATCTCTATTATTATACATCTATACTGCATTTTAACTATCTCTAAGTGACTCTGAAGTGTAAGCGCTTGTAGGACGTCTATTAAAGTCGCCGGGACTGCTTGCTTGACGACGAAAATCAAGACAGAGAGAATTTGCAGATCTTCGCTGTTATAGCGTTTCTCGAGATTCTAGACATCTAGGATTGATCAGGCGATTGTTCTGAGCATGGAAATACCATTGGCGAAGCTGGCAGACGTTTCTAAAGTGGTAAACTAAAATTGCCGCCCACGCGAATTGTTCATCTTTCTTCTTCTTCTTCTTCTTCTTCTTCTTTGACAAGCATAGCGCTGTCATGAGTGAACGAATCACTACCAAACCTGCACCATCGCATGTGTATATATCAGGGTTAGTGCACTTACTTCTTAGATAAGCATCAAACACTACCAGAAGCGAGTAATCCTTGAAAAACATGGTTTTTGGACCGTTTTGGACTAGCGACTTCATTAATTAACCCTCTTGTCGCTTCTTATCATTAACTCCGCCCACATCAGTTTTGCAGCTATCTCGCTACTGCGTTTTGTCTCTGCTCTGGACGCTTCAGCGCGCAAGCCAGAGGTATGAAAATGTGTCTAAACCAGTACTATACCCTAAATAACACTGATCTGTTCGTTAACGCTTCAGATGGCGGGTTAAAGCTGACTTACACAGACGTGAACAACTTGAGTGTCTAGCCTGCTTACCGGCAGCAAGATTCTACGCACAGTAAGGTTCCTACACCACGCAGCGTAAGTTGCAAAAGGACTAGAAGCCTCTGTGAGTGTGATATTGACTTCAACAAGATTCTACTAGGCGTGCTCCTACTGTTTAGGCCCGCAGCATCATGAATTGTCAGTACTAGTGCTAGTCTCTTCATCCATTACAATACTAACAAGTATCATGTTGTCAAATCATACCTGGACTTGGCATTATGCTGTCTGCGTCCTCAACCTCTTTAACTATTTTAAACCTTTCAATGAATGATTATTCTTGTGATTGGTAATATTAAACAATTAAACCACACTCCTTACTCTCAAGAGGCTGTGCACATTCACATCTCTGCTAGACTAGTATCTATATACTCCTCACAGATTTGTAAAAATGAAATAACATCTGACATAGAATACTATTAATAAGTTCAAACTGATAGTGATCAAAAAAGTAACAGGAACAAGTAAAGTAAAAAATTTTTAATAAAAAACTGAAACGTGTAGGGATGACTCTTAAAAAAGGAAAGGAACAAGATGGGATGATGCTTGCAAAAGTAAAGGAACAAGATGGAATAATGCTTGCAAATGTAAAAGTCCCAAGTATCCCTACATCAGCGGCTTGAAGGAGGACGCAGTCCGATGGAGTAATTGACGGTTGTGAATAACTAGAGGTATCTGTCTTTGGAGGACGCAGTCCGATGAAGTAATTGACGGTTGTATAATATAACTAGAGGCATCTGTGTTTATAGGAGGACGCAGTCCGATGAAGTAGTTGACAGTTATAAAAGGTATAGGAAGAGGATTCCGCATTTGTCAGTAGCACGTTGTCGCAGCAAGCCGCTGATGTAGGGATACTTGGGACTTTTACATTTGCAAGCATTATTCCATCTTGTTCCTTTACTTTTGCAAGCATCATCCCATCTTGTTCCTTTCCTTTTTTAAGAGTCATCCCTACACGTTTCAGTTTTTTATTAAAAATTTTTTACTTTACTTTATGAAAGGGAGTTTATAGCTGCAGCAGATATGCAAGAGGATGAAGATTCAGAAGACGACGATGAAAATGAAATATTGATTACTTCAAGTACACCCGCTCAGAAGAGTCAATGAACATAAAGGCACAAGAAAATTAAAAAGATTTCTATCGAAATCAAAAGGATGTAGGGTTGTGAAATCTACCACTGGTCCACAATGTAAACTAACAAGGAACAAGCATGGAATGGTAACACGATTGACTTGCTAACAGACCATAGATCCCTACATCAGTGGCTGCTGTGGTTGGTTATTATAGCTAGTTCAGCTAGTTGCTGTTGACTGACACCTAACGTGCATTCAGCTTGTGACAAAATATTGATCTTATGTACAGCCACTGATGTAGGGATCTATGGTCTGTTAGCAAGTCAATCGTGTTACCATTCCATGCTTGTTCCTTGTTAGTTTACATTGTGGACCAGTGGTAGATTTCACAACCCTACATGTACATCCTTTTGATTTCGATAGAAATCTTTTTAATTTTCTTGTTTGTGTGCTTTTTTTCTTTTTCAGCGAAGTGCAGTTCAATATCATGCACATACTGAGCTGTCTTTGTTTCCACCATTGTTTTAGTTTTCCTGTTGTTGGTGGCTTTTCTTTATTATTAAGAATTTTAAACTTGTAGCTAATAATAATTGTTATGCTGTACATATCAGCTCGCCTACACATGCAGTGGATACGAGCCCCGCCCACAATTGTTTGTAGACATGTACGGCGGTTGTAATTATCTGGCAAGCGCAGAATGGTGATCCTATACGAGCTTACCGTTCTTCGAATACTCCAGACAAATACATCTACATGTATGTGTTCTCCCAAGAGTTTATAAACTCTTGGTTCTCCGTGATCCATAAGGCGCGCGGCGATACTTAAGCTAGTGCTTGGTCACGTGCGCTAACCACTGCTTGGTCACGTGCGTATTGCGCAATCACATCAATGGCGTCTAACACTTAGCGATCACGATCGAGAAATCGCGGAATTTATATCGACGTTTCGCTAAAAACTAAGTTCAAAAGGCACCTGCCAGGAGAATTTCATGACTGTTCATGGTTGTTTTGGTCTCGGCATTGCTCGCGTAAAGGCGCTAGGCGCGCTGAAGAAAGAAAGAAAGAAAGAAAGAAAGAAAGAAAGAAAGAAAGAAAGAAAGAAAGAAAGAAAGAAAGAAAGAAAGAAAGAAAGAAAGAAGAAAACGAAGATGACGAAACACGATTTTCACCGTTTCCAGGTTTTTCACTTTAGTAACAACTTCGAGCAATCTCCTTGCTACTGTAAGATGGGGCAACGCCAGAGACCAGATTTAAATGTCTTTTGACGTATACAATTCATGACCAGGCGAAATATCAGCGTTTGAACGCTAATACATTGTATGTAGCCGCCATCTTGTTTTCTCGTTCAACCCTACATAGGGAGGCACTACTGTGCCTCCCTAATTAATACAAATCGCATTAATTAATTAATTTACCCAAAAATTGATTAGTTCTAAGCATCCATCCACAGTTTACAGTGGAGTCTTGCATGAATATCATGGTTTTAGTTATCATTGTTGCGAATGACTAATCAATTCATCACTGCACTTGATCAGTAAAATCTTAAATTTTGGGTGAATCAAACAAGCGTTGCATGGCTTATGAATATTACACTGTTTGAACCCCCGGGCCCTGGATCTTTTACTGCCTTGTAAAGAGTGTTTTTTCATGTGATTTTAAAGTGCATAAACATGCCTACCTCCAGCCTACCTCTCTAATCCGGAAACCATTGGGAATTCAAATTTTCAGATTTTTGGAATAGCAAAAACCGATTTCTATACGTATTGTAGGCTACCATATTGGCTGTGCAATGAAAGTAAGCATGCTGGTTGACTATTCCTGTACTTCATGTATGGTTGGAACAAGGTAAACATGGAGTATATAGCAAGGTTCTCCCTTCTGTTGTGTACATGATGGTACTTAGATCACAACGAAATCACCTGCAGTGTTCGGCTTGCATGTAAATGGGATGTGATCCGCGGATTGTATCCGGGTTGGAGTAATCTGGATTGGGTGTGTATAAACGGGGCTATATAGACACTATAGACTACATAACATAAACCCTAAACCTATAGTGGTTTTGATGAATTTCAAAGTGAATTTTTGTGACATCATTCCTTTTGGGAGGTCTTAAAATAATTTAGGCTTATACTTCATGTTTGGTCCAATGACCACAAGGATGTGCAAATGGCAGACAAAGCCAAAACCATGGACAATTGTTTCATTGACCTTTGACTGCGCTAATGCTGAAAATACAGATACAATATGTACATGTACTGGACATCTGTTCTGGATTCTGAACAATGGCTCTTGATTATTGATGAAAGAAAAACAACAGAGAAACCAAGGAATGTTCATGTACAAACAATCATATGTATCCTTATGCACACATTCATGTTTATATTCAACAGAGTCTTGTCATCTTATTCAGTCATCATTACTTTGCATGACGAAACATTTAGCAGTACACTATAGTCACAGATGTCTGTATCAACACGTCAAATAGACGAATGATTCTATAGTAGCGATGAATCTTGCTGCAGCCTATATAGTTGTTCTTTGTTCGTTTGCAATAAAAGTCTCTGTAGTTGGAAATGACAACATCTTTTATCACATGGAAACATTTCATCCCATAATCCTTGTAGGAACCCATGCCACAGCTTATCTTCTCTATCCTCTGCTGGGATGGCTTTCAGATGTCAACTTCACAAGGTACAAGGTCATTAGATTGGCGTTCATCATGATGATCTTAGCAGCAATAGATTGTTTTCTAGTTGCGCTTGCAATTTTAATAGATACGAGCATAGTTCATGATAAACTAAAATTTATCATACTAATGGCATTTGGAACTCCAGGAGTTCTACTAATCCTGATAAGTTTGGGACTGTTTGAGGCTAATGCTATTCAGTTTGGTATGGATCAGCTGTTGGAAAGCTCATCAGATCAGCTGAGTTCTTTTATTCACTGGTATTACTGGAGTAGCAATTTAGGATGTTTCATAATGTATTTAATGGAAATAGGAATAATTGCTATCAACAGCAGCTACACAGGTGATTTAAACACTAAAGCATATCCAATTGGTGACTATGCCTTACAACGTTGTCTTATTTGTATAACACTGCTACAGCTAATACTAGCTATTGTAGGACTGATTGTGCTGATACGCTACAAGAAGAGACTTAACATTGAGAAACCTGGTCATAATCCACTCAAGCTGATCTACAAGGTGCTGAAGTATGCATGGAAACACAAGTTTCCTGAAAATCGCAGTGCCTTCACTTACTGGGAAAATGACATTCCTCCTCGCATTGATCTTGGTAAGAACAAGTATGGAGGACCATTCACCACTGAGGAGGTGGAGGACACCAAGTCGTTCTTTCGTATTCTCCTCCTTTTATTCTCTCTACTTGGATTCCAACTATCAGGACATGGCTACTCAACTGCACAACAGCTAATGATGAATGAGTGTCCTAATACTTGGCTGTTTCTTTTAACAGGAGACCCAATGAACTTTACCACGATCGTAATCTTCACAGGTATTCCCTTGTATAAACTGATCAATGCTCACTATCATCAGAGATACATTCCCAACATACTCAAGAGAATGGGGCTGGGACTACTCTGCTGTCTACTGAAGGTGATTATTGAGATTATCTTGCAGGTAACTCAGAAAAATTATGCAACTGAACAGTGCAGTAATTATTGCCCGTTTGTCGACTGCTACAACTTGATCACAAAGGCAACAGTCAATACTGTGGAAATTTAAACTGTACACCTGGTAACAGTATATTCCTCATACTGCTAGTGGTTCCTCAGATACTACAAGGACTGTCATTTCTACTGGTGTTTATGAGTGCCGTTGAGTTCATCTGTGCTCAGGCTCCTCTCCGAATGAAGGGACTGCTCATTGGTCTCTGGTATGCCTCTCTGTCAGTTCACTACCTACTGGTAGAGGTTCCTGATATTTATATACCACTAACTGATGGTACTACGTGGGAAATCATTCAAGAAGTGAAGGCATTCCTGATTGCTCTCTCCTTGATCTTCTTTGCTTACGTTTCTGGACGATATCGTTATCGAGTAAGAGATGAGGTGGTGAATGAGCAGTATCTTATTGAAGAAATATACGAGAGAGAGATTCTAATTGCAGCAGAAATGGAAGATGACGATGACGATGATAGTGAATCATTCATTCGCTCAAATACATCAATACAGCAATAGATGCAACAATTTTATTCACACTCACTGAAAATGATTACACATGCACTTGCAAACTTGTGAATTGAATGATAGTTATAATTTAGAATTGGCAAGTACTAATTTTAGCGTTTCCTTAAAATGTATAAACTATGTAATAAAATTTTGAGTGTATACTATTTTTAGCGAATGTGACTAAAATCAGTACCCGCTAATAATAGTAACAGTAAGGTAATTTACTTTATTGTAGGTTAATCGAATAATTTTATGAGTCTTAAGCACTTTTCGTCTTCTCTTATTGCATGTATACAATTCTAGCATATCCCATTGTGTTTTGAATGGCTTTTGCAATCACATGCGATACAGGTTATCAAAACATTGTTCCAATGTGAAATATTAAACTTAAAGCGAAATCGAACAATACAAAACTTTATAAACACTAAACATAGAAATCGTGTGCGGATGTGACAAACAGTACCACAGCGTACAAGTAACTTTAAAACCTTATCAATGCAGTTCTATTCTTGATTTCGCTACTTTCTATATGTAACTGCATCTAGTGTCAACTACTTTATTTTTTATCCTGTTTTACCATTGCTGATATGTTTTAGAGTACAAAGTGTATACCATTTTATGTGGAATTGTACATACACTATCCACATGTTTTGTAAGCCGCTGCTATACTGAATAACTACCAAAAAGGTGATGTTATGTACATACTTTAACAAATCATAATTTAACTCGAGATATTTCCTATACGAAAGTATAGCTGTTGAGTGACTCTACACATCATTCAGTGACCAAGACATCTACCGCAGTATGAAAATTCAAGCATCTCATATTGTTGTTGTTCTGTGTGCATTTTTGATAAGAACATCTCTTATTGGAACAGACAACTTTTTTTATCATACAGGAGATCGTCTTCAAATCACTCTGTTGCTTATGCAGTATCTCAAGCCATAGCTTATCTTCTTTATCCTCTGCTGGGATGGCTGTCAGATGTCTACTTCACCAGATACAAGGTCATCAGATTCACTTTTATTGCTATGACAATTGGAGAAGCAACGTTTGCTTTGGTAGCTCTATCAATTTTGATAGATGAAAAGCTAGCTTACAAAAAAGTATCAACGATAATTCTGATATTTCCTCACTGTTAAAACGAAAGTGGTAATATCACACCGAAGGTGGGAGAATTGCCTCACTTTTCCCACCGAAAGTGGGAAAAGTGAGGCAATTGTCCCACCTTCGGTGTGATATTACCACTTTCGTTTTAACAGTGCTGGAATGCTTTTAATGGTTTTAAGTTTGGGATTATTTGAAACAAATGCTATTCAGTTTGGTATGGATCAACTGCTAGAAAGCTCATCGAATCAGCTTAGTTATTTGTATTACTGGAGTGGCTTTGCAGGGCAGTCTATTCCATTAATACTAACAGCAGGAATTACTGTTATAGAGAGTCACTGCATAGTAGCAATAACTTCTCAATATCTAACATTAATGACATTTTACAAAACTATCTCACGTTTTGTATAGCATTAATACAACTAACACTCACTATTGCTGGATTGATTGTGCTGATACGTTACAAGAAAAGACTCAACATTGAGAAATCTGGACATAATCCACTCAAGCTGATCTACAAGGTACTGAAGTGCGCATGGAAACACAAGTTTCCTGAAAATCGCAGTGCCTTCACTTACTGGGAAATGACATTCCTCCTCGCATTGACCTTGGTAAGAACAAGTATGGAGGACCATTGACCACTGAGGAGGTGGAGGACACGAAATCATTCTTTCGTATACTCCTCCTTCTCTTCTCTCTACTGGGATTCCATCTATCAGGACACGGATACTCAATTGCGCAACAGCTAATGATGAAAGAATGTCCTAATACTTGGTTGCTTTCATTGATTGGAGACCCTATGAACCTCACTATAATTGTAATCTTTACATGCATTCCTTTATATCAGCTTATCAATACTCAATATCGTCAGAGATACTTTCCCAACATATTCAAGAGAATGGGGCTGGGACTATTCTGCTGTCTACTGAAGGTGATCATAGAGATAACTCTGCAGGTAACTCAAGAGCTTTATTCGACCGAACAATGCAATATCACGCAACCGTTTATTGACTGCTACCGCTCAATGTCACGAGTAAAGTACAATGGTAGCTGTATTAGTCTTCATGGTGGCTGTACGCCTGGTAACAGTATTTTCCTCATACTGCTAGTGGTTCCTCAGATACTACAAGGACTGTCGTTTCTACTGGTGTTTATGAGTGCCATTGAGTTCATCAGTGCTCAGGCTCCTCTCCGACTGAAGGGACTGCTCATTGGTCTCTGGTATGCCTCTCTGTCAGTTCACTACCTACTGGTAGAGGTTCCTGATATTTATATACCACTAACTGATGGTACTACGTGGGAACTCATTCAAGAAGTGAAGGCATTCCTGATTGCTCTCTCCTTGATCTTCTTTGCTTATGTTTCTGGACGTTATCGTTATCGAGTAAGAGATGAGGTGGTGAATGAGCAGTATCTTATTGAAGAAATATACGAGAGACGGATTCGAATTGCAGCAGAAATGGAAAATGAAGCAGATGAGAACAGATCACTGATAAATTCAACTGCTTCAATGCATCGACAATACTAAACTGCAGCAGCTGTTGTGTGTAAATGTTATACATGGTTGAGGAAATTTACTAGTTGCAATGGCTAAATCGTTTCATATTGCGTAATCAACATAACTGATAACTTTCATCCTATTACGATGGACAATTTCTCAATTTAAATGAACAAAATACAGATTGATCTTTGTGAATTGTTCTATATAAAGAAAAAAATACCCATGAAAACCTGCAGGCCTTTATGTATTAATAGCATTCTGCTCGATTCATTGTACACAGTCTATTATGCACACACTATACATGTATATCTTAGCTGAAAGGATTTCATGTATGTTATCAGCTAACTCATTACAATAACTATCTTTGTTATTTGAATCTAAAAACACTTGAATACACCAACTGCTGTACATACTGCATGTTTTTTGTGTTATTCGACACGCTTGAAGTGTAGGTGTGTAAATAGTTAACTTTTCACTTTTCATAACATGCATAGTGTCAAAATCACACCACTTCACATCTGGCAGCGATGAATCTTCCAGTGATTTCAATTGTTATTTTCTGCTCTTTTGCGCTGAAAGCGTCTTTCATTGGGACTGATTTCTTCTTCTATCACCTGGGAACAATTCACACAGTTCAAGCAGTCCTTACGGTTACTCATGCGGTAGTATATCTTCTCTACCCTCTGCTGGGATGGCTGTCAGATGTCTACTTCACCAGATACAAGGTCATCAGATTAGCCTTTATCATTATGATCTTGGCAGCATTGGACTGTGTACTGGTTACTTTAGCAATTGTATTTGACATCAGTTTAGAATACAACGAATTAGCAATCATTGTAATACTGATACTGGTGACTCCCGGAGTTCTATCTGTCCTGTTAAGTCAGGGACTATTTGAGGCTAATGCTATTCAGTTTGGTATGGAGCAGTTGCTGGAAAGTTCATCAGATCAGCTGAGTTCGTTTGTCCACTGGTACTACTGGAGTAGCTATGGAGGACACTTCATTCTGTTCCTACTCCCAAGTGGAATAATTACATTCAATAGTAGCTTTGTAAAAGACTCATTGAAAAAATATCCAATGGACGATTATATGATAGCTCGTCTTATATTCTGTATATTTCTGCTACAGCTAATACTAGCTGTTGTTGGACTAGTCATACTGCTATGCAACAAAGAGAGGCTCAACATTGAGAAGCCTGGTCATAATCCACTAGCGTTGATCTACAAGGTGCTGAAGTACGCATGTAAACACAAGGTTCCCGAAAATCGCAGTGCCTTCACTTACTGGGAAAATGACATCCCTCCTCGCATTGACCTCGGTAAGAGCAAGTATGGAGGACCATTCACCACTGAAGTGGTGGAGGACACCAAGTCATTTTTTCGCATACTTCTCCTTCTCTTCTCTCTACTGGGATTCCATCTATCAGGACATGGCTACTCAATCTTAAAGCAGCTTATGTTAACAGAGTGTCCAAATACTTGGTTACTTATTTTGATTGGAGACCCAATGAATCTAACAACAATTGTGATCTTCACATGTGTTCCCTTGTATCAAATGATCAATGCTCGTTATCGACAAAGATACTTTCCTAACATATTCAAGAGAATGGGGCTGGGATTATTTTGTTGTCTACTGAAGGTGATTATTGAGACTACTTTACAAGCAACTCAGAAACATTATGCAATGAGCCGATGTAGAAATGTTTGTCCTTTGTTCAACTGCTATAGCCTGGTAACAGAAAGATATAATGGCAGGATCTTTGTTTGTGGCAATATAAACTGTACACCAGGTAACAGTATTTTCCTCATACTGCTAGTGGTTCCTCAGATATTACAAGGACTGTCGTTTCTACTGGTGTTTATGAGTGCCATTGAGTTCATCTGTGCTCAGGCTCCTCTCCGACTGAAGGGACTGCTCATTGGTCTCTGGTATGCCTCTCTGTCAGTTCACTACCTACTGGTAGAGGTTCCTGATATTTATATACCACTAACTGATGGTACTACGTGGGAAATCATTCAAGAAGTGAAGGCATTCCTGATTGCGCTCTCCTTGATCTTCTTTGCTTATGTTTCTGGACGATATCGTTATCGAGTAAGAGATGAGGTGGTGAATGAGCAGTATCTTATTGAAGAGATATACGAGAGAGAGATTCGAATAGCATCAGAAATGGAAGAGAACGAATTGTTGATTAGCTCAAGTGCTTCAACACAGCAATATGTGTACCACTAAACTAGAATATTATTGCAGCTTTAGTTTAAGAAAAAAATTTAGTAAAATTGAATGTTTTCACCAAACATGGTAACATTCAACAATGCAGGTGGATCCCGTGGATATCATGCGAGGCATATCATTAAGTAGGTACAGTCATTATGACGCTATAGAAGTGCATGCGTTTTACTTCCATGTTTGTTTTTCTGTCTGTATAATTATATAAGTTATCCATAAAATGTTTACATAGCTAACTTACTGTTATCAATATTTGCCTCGATGCAAATGCAAACTTTCTACAAGAATTGCTCAACATTTCGCTCTGTGAGTAACTAGCTGCAGTATGAATCTCTCAGCAGCCTCAATTGTGGTCATGTGCTCCTTATTCATACGTACTACCATCTTTGGAACCGACATCTTTTTCTTCCACATGAAAAGTCTCCTTCAAATCTCTCGATTATGCTTTGCAGGAGCACAAGCAACTGCTTATCTTCTCTATCCTCTGCTGGGATGGCTGTCAGATGTCTACTTCACCAGATATAAAGTCATAAGATTATTGTTTATTGTTGTATGCATAGTGGAGGTTCTCATTGTTTCTGCAGCCATTGCAGTCTTAGTTGACAGTAATATAGTTTTCGAGAAAGTGCCAACAATTATACTTCTTTTGATGGCTGTTCCTTTGATTATCTTAATGCTTATCAGTCTGGGATTGTTTGAGGCTAATGAAATACAGTTTGGTATGGATCAACTACTGGAGAGCTCATCAGATCAACTGAGTTCATTCATCAACTGGTACTACTGGAGTAGCCATATAGGACATTTTATTCTGTTTTTAATTACAATAACAATGGTTGGTATTCACAGCAGTTGCTTGATACCAGCAAGTAATTATATCCAACCTGTGAATGACTATATACAAGGTCACCTGATGTTCTGTGCAGTGCCATTGCATCTAGTTCTAGGTATTGCTGGACTAGTTCTGCTCATATATACGTTACAAGAAAAGACTTAACATTGAGAAACCTGGTCATAATCCACTCAAGCTGATCTGCAAGGTGCTGAAGTACGCATGGAAACACAAGTTTCCTGAAAATTGCAGTGCCTTCACCTACTGGGAAAATGACATTCCTCCTCGCATTGACCTTGGTAAGAACAAGTATGGAGGACCATTCACCACTGAGGAGGTGGAGGACACCAAGTCATTCTTTCGTATTCTCCTCCTTCTCTTCTCTCTACTGGGATTTCACTTCTCAGGACATGGCTACTCAACTGTACAACATTTAATGACGAACGAGTGCCCTAATACTTGGTTGCTATAATGATTGGAGACCCAATGAATCTTACAACAATTGTAATCTTGACAGGCATTCCCTTGTATCAACTGAGTAATGAACGTTTTCGTCAGAGATATATTCCTAATATATTCAAGAGAATGGGGCTGGGACTACTCTGCTGTCTACTGAAGGTGATTATTGAGATAACTCTGAAGGTAACTCAAGAGCTTTATTCTAGTCAACAGTGTGGTAATGATTTCGCTCCACTAGTTAACTGTTACCGTATGATTTCAAAGGTAAACTATAATGAAACTTGTGTCAATGCCTTCAGCATTGATCACTGTACGTCAGGTAACAGTATTTTCCTCATACTGCTAGTGATTCCTCAGATACTACAAGGACTGTCGTTTCTACTGGTGTTTATGAGTGCCATTGAGTTCATCTGTGCTCAGGCTCCTCTCCGACTGAAGGGACTACTCATTGGTCTCTGGTATGCCTCTCTGTCAGTTCACTACCTACTGGTAGAGGTTCCTGATATTTATATACCACTAACTGATGATACTACGTGGGAAGTATTCGAGGAAGTAAAGGCATTCTTGATTGCTCTCTCCTTGATCTTCTTTGCTTATGTTTCTGGACGATATCGTTATCGAGTAAGAGATGAGGTGGTGAACTGGCAGTATCTTATTGAAGATATATATGAAAGGGAGTTTATAGCTGCAGCAGATATGCAAGAGGATGAAGATTCAGAAGACGACAATGAAAATGAAATGTTGATTACTTCAAGTGCACCCGCTCAGAAGAGTCAATGAACATAAAGGCATTAATATCAAATCAAATTGCATTATTAATTAATTTATGATTAGTTCTCAGCATCCATCCACAGTTTACAGTGGAGTCTTGCATGAATATCATGGTTTTAACTATCATTGTTTCAAAGGACTAATCAATTCATCACTGCACTTGATCAGTAAAATATAAATTTTTGTGAATTTTCACTAGCTACTTTTCAAACAAGGGTTGCGTTGCTTATGAATATTACACCGTTTGAAACCCTAGGCCCCTGCATCCTTTACTGCCTAGTAAAGAGTGCTTTATGTGATTGAAAAGTGCAAAAACATGCCTATACACAAGATGTATAAATATAAAACCTATAAGCAAGAAAGCATAAGCCAAGTTTAGACGATGCCTCCAATCTGGATTGAATCCGGATCAAACTGCATCCAAACGCGGGGCTAACCAGATTCAATCCAGATTGCTCAATCCACATCTAGAGGTAGTTCTGCTGCTTGCATGCTTTAATTCTGCTGCTTGCTTGCTTCTATACAGAGTTCTGCTGCTTCCATGCTACCATGGTTCTGCTGCTTGCATGGTTCCATAGTCCTGCTGCTTGCATGCTTCCATGATACTGTTTTGATGCTTCCATGGATCTACTGCATGCATACGTGCTGTCATATACATCTGCTAATTGCATGTTAGTATACACGCTACTGCACCGAGGCATCTGCACTTTAGTGCTATTATTTTGACATTTTTCCTTTTGGGAAGTCTTAAATTTAGGCTTAAACCTGATTAAATTTTATGTTTGGTCCAATGACCACAAACATTATCCAATGTCAGATAAAGCCAGGCCAAGTACTATGGACATTGACCTTTGACTGCGCTAATGCTGAAAATACAGATACATATACTGCATGCACATCTGATCTGAATTCTGGACAACTGCTCTAGACTTGATTATTGCTGAAAGAAGAACAACAGAGAAACTCATTTACTGAGGAATGTTCATGGACAAACAATCATATTTATCTAGCACAATTATGCACACATTCATGTTTATATTCAACAGCCATGTCATCTTATTTAATCATCATTACTTTGCATGACGAAAGATTTAGCAGTTTAAGCAGTACACTAGTCACAGATGTCGGTATCAACATGTCAAATAGATGAATGATTCTATAGTAACGATGAACCTTGCTGCGGCCTATATAGTTGTTTTTTGTTCGTTTGCGATAAAATTCTCTGTAGTTGGAAATGATAACATCTTTTATCACATCGAAACACTTCAACCCATAACAAGGTTAATCCTTGTAGGAATCCATGCCACAGCTTATCTACTCTATCCTCTGCTGGGATGGCTATCGGATGTCAAGTTCACAAGGTACAAGGTCATTAGACTGGCTTTCATCATGATGATCTTGGCAGCATTGGAATGTTTTCTAATTATGCTGACAATTTTAATAGATATGAGCATAGTTCATGATAAAATAAAATCTATCATAGTAATAGCAATGGCAACTCCAGGAGTTCTATTAATCCTGATAAGTCTGGGATTGTTCGAGGCTAATGCTATTCAGTTTGGTATGGATCAGCTGTTGGAAAACTCGTCGGATCAGCTGAGTTCTTTTATTCACTGGTACTACTGGAGCAATAACTTAGGGCGTTTCATACTGTTCTTAATGGAAATGGGAATAATTGCTATCAACAGCAGCTACACAGGTGACATAAACACTAAACCATATCCAATTGGTGACTACGCCTTGCAACGTTGTCTTGTTTGTATAACACTGCTACAACTAATACTAGCTGTTGCTGGACTGATCATGATAATAAGATACAAGAAGAAACTCACTATTGAGAAACCTGGTCATAATCCACTCAAGCTGATCTACAAGGTGCTGAAGTATGCATGGAAACACAAGTTTCCTGAAAACCGCAGTGCCTTCACTTACTGGGAAAATGACATTCCTCCTCGCATTGACCTTGGTAAGGACAAGTACGGAGGACCATTCACCACTGAGGAGGTGGAGGACACCAAGTCATTCTTTCGTATTCTCCTCCTTTTATTCTCTCTAATGGGATTCCATCTATCAGGACACGGCTACTCAACTGCACGACAGCTATTGATGAATGAGTGTCCTAATACTTGGTTGTATACTTTAACAGGAGACCCGATGAACCTCACTACGATTGTAATCTTCACAGGTATTCCCTTGTATCAACTGATCAATGCTCATTATCGTCAGAAATACGTTCCCAACATATTCAAGAGAATGGGGCTGGGACTACTCTGCTGTCTACTGAAGGTGATTATTGAACTAGTTTTGCAGTTAACACAAAATCTCTATGCAACTGAACAGTGCAGCAATTATTGTCCGTTTGTCGACTGCTACAACTTAATCACGAAAGCAAATAAATTTGACTACTATGGCTGTGGCGGCAAATTAAACTGTACACCTGGCAACAGTATTTTCTTGATACTGCTAGTGGTTCCTCAGATACTACAAGGACTGTCGTTTCTACTGGTGTTTATGAGTGCCATTGAGTTCATCTGTGCTCAGGCTCCTCTCCGACTGAAGGGACTGCTCATTGGTCTCTGGTATGCCTCTCTGTCAGTTCACTACCTACTGGTAGAGGTTCCTGATATTTATATACCACTAACTGATGGTACTACGTGGGAAATATTCGAGGAAGTAAAGGCATTCCTGATTGCTCTCTCCTTGATCTTCTTTGCTTATGTTTCTGGACGATATCGTTATCGAGTAAGAGATGAGGTGGTGAACTGGCAGTATCTTATTGAAGAAATATACGAGCGAGAGTTTCTAATTGCAGCAGAAATAGAAGATGACGATGACGATGATAGTGAATCATTCATTCGCTCAAATGCATCAACACATGCACTTGCAAAATATGCATCATAATGCATGCGACTTAGAAGTAACTTGTGAATTGAATCATTTATAGTTATAATTTAGCAATTTTACAAAATCTTAGAATTGGCGAGTATATTAATTTTAGCGTTTCCTGAAAATTTATAAACTATGCAATAAAATGTTGAGTGTACTATTTTTAGCAAATAAATTATGACTAAAATCATTACCCGCTAATAATAGTAACAGTAAGGTAATTTACTTTATTGTAGGTTAATCGAATAATTTTATGAGTCTTAAGCACTCTTCGTCTCTCTTGTTGCATGTATATAATTCTAGCATATCCCATTGTGTTTTTGCAAGGCTTTTGCAATCACATGCGACACAGGTTATCAAAACATTGATTCAATGTGAAATATTAAACATAAAGCATTTTTGTCACAATAATTATAATGAAGAAACTGAAAAGGAACAATAAAAAACTTTATAAACTGTAAACATAGAAAATCGTGTGCGGATGTTACAAACCGTACCACAGCGTACAAGTAACTTAAAAACCTTATCAATGCAGCAATATTTTTGATTTCACTGCTTTCTACATGTAACTGCATCTAGTGTCAATTTATCATCAGTCAGTTTATTTTTTATTCTGTTTTAGCTATAGTTATGACATTGCGGTTATGTTTTAGAGTACAAAGTGTATACCATTTTATGTAGAATTGTACATACACTATTCAAATGTTTTGAAAGCCACTGCTACTGAATAACTGCCAAATTGTTCCATCAAAGTCATGTTATGTACATACTTATAACTAATCATGCATAACTCAAACTATTTCCTATACGAAAGTATAGCTGTTGAGTGACTCTACACATCATTGAATGACCAAGACAACTACTGCAGTATGAAACTTCAAGCAACTCATATTGTTATTGTTCTATGTGCATTTTTGATAAGAACATCTCTTATTGGAACAGACAACTATAATTATTTATCATACAGGAGATCGTCTTCAAATCACTCTGTTGCTTCTGGCACAGACTGGCAGTATCTCAAGCCATAGCTTATCTTCTCTATCCTCTGCTGGGATGGCTGTCAGATGTCTACTTCACCAGATACAAAGTAATCAGATTCACTTTTATTGCAATGACCATTGGAGAAACAATGGTTGCTTTGGTAGCTCTATCAATTTTGATGGATGACAAGCTAGTTCACAAAAAGTATCAACAACCAGTTCAACAATGAAGCACCAAAGCGGTGCTGATGCCTCGGTGCAGTCATAAAACTAAAAGTTACAAAAACATACACAAACAGAACTATCTACTATTCCATAAACACTGTACACTATCCACCATTCTACAAACACAACAACAGCTGCAGATGCATGTATACATGATTTCTGTACAGCAATCAATACGAAGTTCACAAATTAACCCTTTAAGGCCTATAGCGGATTTAGGCGCCATAATTGACTCCACCTACTCTAGACGTCATAAAAAGTGCTCTAGAAAGGTCAAAACAAGTTTAATTGCAAAAGATGACTTTACCTGAAAAAACCCACTGTTTTTCGGTACGCCCTCCCCACTAAAACGCACAGTACGGGGGAATTTTAAAGGAGGGTGTCCCCCCGTTAACCCGGGGCTTGAAGGGGCAGAGCTCCTCGCCACTTTTGGCATTTTTAAGGCTTCAGGATGCCCGGAAATGCATACTTGGGCATAGAATATGGTCTAAACTATGCTGTTTGCTCACCTGGACACCACCAGGTTTTTGTATCAGTCACCAGGGCTAAACAAAGACCAAAATTGGCTGGAAAATGACGAGGTCGCAGTACTTAAGCGGCTTCAGTTCCGAAGTGGGAGTGGCCAACTCAGAGTTTAGTACATGGTCGTAAACTTTGACATACCAGGAAAAACAGTGCTAGTTTGGACCAGGTAGCGTACTGCATGTTGTAGAAAATGCAAGACAAACTGTCAGTTTAGAGCAAGTCGAATTTTTGTCAAAGTAATTCAGGCACTAAAGAGTTTAAGTTTATCATGCTTAATTTTGCACCTCATTTGAGAGACATTAAATCTGACATGGTATTCAATAATGGCAAGGATTATTTTACATAATTATACTAGTGAAATGTAAGGAGTAGAGAAAAGAAAATAATAATGCTAGCAATAATTAGTTAATCATAGGAGTCATCCAGCTTTAACTTGAAAAGCTGCCATTGTGTAGCCATTGTGTAGCCATTATGTAGCCATTATGTAGCCATTGTGTAGCCATTGTGTAGCCATTATGTAGCTATTATGTAGCCATTGTGTAGCCATTATGTAGCCATTATGTAGCCATTGTGTAGCCATTGTGTAGCCATTATGTAGCCATTATGTAGCCATTGTGTAGCCATTATGTAGGTACAGTTATTATGAAGCTATAGAAGTATGAGGTTTACTTGTAAGTTTGTTTTTCTGTCTGTGTCATCAGTATTAGGGAGACACGGTAGTGTCTCCCTATGTAGGGTTGAACGAGAAAACAAGATGGCGGCTACATACAATGTATTAGCGTTCAAACGCTGATATTTCGCCTGGTGATGAATTTTATACGTCCAAAGACACTGAAATCTGCTATCTGGCGTTGCCCCATCTTACAGTAGCAAGGAGATTGCTCGAGATTGTTACTAAAGTGACGAACCTGGAAACGGTGAAAATCGAGTTTCGTCATCTTCGTTTTCTTCTTTCTTTCTTCTTTCTTCTTTCTTTCTTTCTTTCTTTCTTCCACTCGCCTAGCACCTTTACGTGAGCAGTGCCGAGATCAAAACACCCACGAACAGTCGTGAAATTCTCCTGGCATGTGCCTTTTGAACTTAGTTTTTAGCGAAACGGCGATATAAATTCCGCGATTTCTCGATCGTGATCCATTGTCAGCTAAGTGTTAGACGCCATTAATAATTATAGTGATTGCGCAATACGCACGTGACCAAGCTGTGGTTAGCGCACGTGACCAAGCACAAGCTCGAGTATCGCCACGCCGTATAGATCACGGAGAACACATATTTGTCTGGAGTCTTCGAAGAACGGTAAGCTAGCAAGCGCAGAATCACCATTCTGCCTTGCCAGATAATGATAACCGCCGTAAACAAGTGTGGGCGGGGCTCATATGCACTGTATCCATGCATGCGTAGGCGAGCTGATATCTACAGCATAACAATTATTTAGCTACAAGTTTAAAATTGTAAATAATAAAGAAAAGCCATCAACAACAGGAAAACCAAACCAATGGTGGAAACAAAGATGGCACAGTAATTGCATGATATTGAACTGTACTTCACTGAAAAAGAAAAAAAGGACACAAACAAGAAAATTAAAAAGATTTCTATCGAAATCAAAAGGATGTAGGGTTGTGAAATCTACCACTGGTCAACAATGTAAACTAACAAGGAACAAGCATGGAATGGTAACACGATTGACTTGCTAACAGACCATAGATCCCTACATCAGTGGCTGTACATAAGCTGTCACAAGCTGAATGCACGTCAGGTGTCAGTCAACAGCAACAAGCTAAGCTGAACTAGCTATAGTCAACTACAGCAGCCACTGATGTAGGGATCTATGGTCTGTTAGCAAGTCAATCGTGTTACCATTCCATGCTTGTTCCTTGTTAGTTTACATTGTTGACCAGTGGTAGATTTCACAACCCTACATCCTTTTGATTTCGATAGAAATCTTTTTAATTTTCTTGTAATTATATCAGTCATCCATAAATTGTGTGCCAGCATAGCTAACTTGACTGTTATCAATACTTGCTTCCATGCAAGTGTAAAATTTCTACAAGAACATTTCGCTCTGTGAGTAACTAGCTGCAGTATGAATCTCTCAGCAGTCTCAATCGTTGTCATGTGCTCCTTGTTCATACGAACTACCATCTTTGGAACAGACATCTTTTTCTTCCACATAAGAAGTTTCCGTCAAATCTCTCGATTATGCTTTGTGGGAACACAAGCAATTGCTTATCTCCTCTATCCTCTGCTGGGATGGCTGTCAGATGTCTACTTCACCAGATATAAAGTCATAAGATTATCGTTTATTGTTGTGTGCATAGTAGAGGTTCTCTATGTTTCTTTAACCATTTCACTCCTAGTTGACAGTAATATAGTTTACGAGAAAGTGCCAACAATTATACTTCTTTTGATGGTTGTTCTTTCAATTATCTTAATGCTTATCAGTCTGGGATTGTTTGAGGCTAATGCAATACAGTTTGGTATGGAACAACTGTTGGAGAGCTCATCAGATCAGCTGAGTTCTTTCATCAAATGGTACTACTGGAGTAGCCATGTAGGACATTTTATTCTGTTTTTAATTTCAATAACAATGGTTGGTATTCACAGCAGTTGCTTGATACCGGCAACTAATATCCAACCTGTGAATGACTATATACAATTACAAGGCCCACTGTTGTTGTGTGTAGTGTCATTGCATCTAGTTCTAAGTATAGCTGGACTAGTTCTGCTCATACGCTACAAGAAAAGACTTAAAATTGAGAAACCTGGACATAATCCACTCAAGCTGATCTACAAGGTGCTGAAGTACGCATGGAAACACAAGTTTCCTGAAAATCGCAGTGCCTTCACTTACTGGGAAAATGACATTCCTCCTCGCATAGACCTTGGTAAGAACAAGTATGGAGGACCATTCACCACTGAGGAGGTGGAGGACACAAAATCATTCTTTCGTATACTCCTCCTTCTTTTCTCTCTACTGGGATTTCACTTCTCAGGACATGGCTACTCAACTGTACAACATTTAATGATGAACGAGTGTCCTAATACTTGGTTGCTTATATTGATTGAAGACCCAATGAATCTTACAACAATTGTAATCTTCACTGGCATTCCCTTGTATCAACTGAGTAATGAACGTTTTCGTCAGAGATATATTCCTAATATATTCAAGAGAATGGGGCTGGGACTATTCTGCTGTCTACTGAAGGTGATTATTGAGATAACTCTGCAGGTAACTCAAGAGCTTTATTCAACCCAAAAGTGTGGTAATGATTTCGCTCCGCTAGTTAAGTGTTACCTTATGATTTCAAAGGTTAACTATAACGAAACTTGTGTCAATGCCCTCAGCAGTGATCACTGTACACCAGGTAACAGTATTTTCCTCATACTGCTAGTGGTTCCTCAGATACTACAAGGACTGTCATTTCTACTGGTGTTTATGAGTGCCATTGAGTTCATCTGTGCTCAGGCTCCTCTCCGACTGAAGGGACTGCTCATTGGTCTCTGGTATGCCTCTCTGTCAGTTCACTACCTACTGGTAGAGGTTCCTGATACTTATATACCACTAACTGATGGTACTACATGGCAAATCATTCAAGAAGTGAAGGCATTCCTGATTGCTCTCTCCTTGATCTTCTTTGCTTATGTTTCTGGACGATATCGTTATCGAGTAAGAGATGAGGTGGTGAACTGGCAGTATCTTATTGAAGAAATATACGAGCGAGAGTTTCTAATTTCAGCAGAAATGGAAGATGAAGATGACGATGATAGTGAATTATTGATTCGCTCAAATGTATCAATACAGCAGTAGATGCAATAATTTTATTTCACACTCACAGAAAATGATTACACACTTGCAAAATATGCATCATAATGCATGCAACTCAGAAGTAACTTGTGAATTGAAAAAGCTTACGGTTATACCTTAAGGTCACTATTATTGGCGGGTACAGAATTTAGCGATTTTACAAACTCCTTGAATTGGCAAGTACTAATTTTAGCATTTCCTTCAACTTTCTAAACATAATTTTGCATGTACTATTTTTAGCGAATAATTATGATGTTTTCGCTAAATTTGCTAAAATTAGTACCCGCTAATAATAGTGACAGTAAGATTACCTTATTGTAGACTAATTTTTTTTTGTTATTTTTTGTAGATTAATCGAATAATTCTATGAGTCTCAAGCACTTTTCGTCTTCTCCTGCTGCATGTACACAATTCTAGCATATCCCATTGTGTTTTTACATGGCTTTGGGAATCACATGTGACACAGGTTATCAAAACATTAATTCAATGTGAAATATTAACTACATGTAACTGCATCTGGTGTCAATTACATCCAGTCAGTTTATTATCCTGTTTTAGCTATAGTTACGACATTGCAGTTATGTTTTAGAGTACAAAGCGTATACCACTTTATGTAGAATTGTACATACACTATTCAAATGTTTTGAAAGCCACTGCTACTGAATAACTGCCAAATTGTTCCAACAAAGTCACGTTATGTACATACTTGTAACTAATCATAACTCAAACTATTTCCTATACGAAAGTATATAGCTGTTGAGTGACTCTACACATCATTCAGTGATACAAACGTATATAGCTGTTGAGTGACTCTATATACACATCATT
Source organism: Haliclona indistincta (assembly GCA_964017065.1). Classification (NCBI taxonomy): domain Eukaryota; kingdom Metazoa; phylum Porifera; class Demospongiae; order Haplosclerida; family Chalinidae; genus Haliclona; species Haliclona indistincta. Next base: position 3,070,607 of record OZ024789.1, read on the forward strand.
CAGTGACCAAGACATCTACCGCAGTATGAAACTTCAAGCAACTCATATTGTTGTTGTTCTGTGCGCATTTTTGATAAGAACATCTCTTATTGGAACAGACAACTATATTTATCAGACAGGAAATCGTCTTCAAATCACTCTGTTACTTCTGGCTGTATCTCAAGCCATTGCTTATCTTCTCTATCCTCTGCTGGGATGGCTGTCAGATGTCTACTTCACCAGATACAAAGTAATCAGATTCACTTTTATTGCAATGACCATTGGAGAAGCAATAGTAGTTTTGGTAGCTCTATCAATTATGATAGATGACAAACTAGTTTACAAAAAAGTATCAACAATTATAATATTAATTCTGATAGTTCCTGGAATTCTTCTAATGGTTTTAAGTTTGGGATTTTTTGAAGCAAACGCTATTCAGTTTGGTATGGATCAACTGCTGGAAAGCTCATCAGATCAGCTGAGTTCTTTTATCCACTGGTATTACTGGAGCAGCTTTGCAGGGCAGTCTATTCCATTAATACTAACAGCAGGAATTACTGTTATAGAGAGTCACTGCATAGTAGCAAAAACTCATCAATATCCAACAATTGACATTGTACAAAACTATTTCACGTTTTGTATAGCATTAATACAACTAACGCTCACTATTGCTGGACTGATTGTGCTAATACGCTACAAGAAGAGACTTAACATTGAGAAACCTGGTCATAATCCACTCAAGCTGATCTCCAAGGTGCTAAAGTATTCTTGGAAACATAAGTTTCCTGAAAATCGCAGTGCCTTTACTTACTGGGAAAATGATATTCCTCCTCGCATTGATCTTGGTAAGAACAAGTATGGAGGACCATTCACCACTGAAGAGGTGGAGGACACCAAGTCATTCTTCCGTATACTCCTCCTTCTCTTCTCTCTACTGGGATTTCATCTATCAGGACATGGCTACTCAACCATAAAACATTTAATGATGAACGAGTGTCCTAATGCTTGGTTGTATATATTAATCGGAGACCCAATGAATCTCACAACATTAGTGATTTTTACAGGTATTCCCTTGTATCAACTGATCAATGCTCGTTATCATCAGAGATACATTCCTAACATATTCAAGAGAATGGGGCTGGGACTACTCTGCTGTCTACTGAAGGTGATTATTGAAACTACATTGCAAGTAACTCAAACAGTATATGCAACTGAACAGTGCAATATTGCAGTGCCCTTAGTTGATTGCTACCGCTCAATGTCACAAGTAAAGTACAATGGTAGCTGTATTAGTCTTTATAGCGGCTGTACACCTGGTAACAGTATTTTCCTCATACTGCTAGTGGTTCCTCAGATACTACAAGGACTGTCGTTTCTACTGGTGTTTATGAGTGCCATTGAGTTCATCTGTGCTCAGGCTCCTCTCCGACTGAAGGGACTGCTCATTGGTCTCTGGTATGCCTCTCTGTCAGTTCACTACCTACTGGTAGAGGTTCCTGATATTTATATACCACTAACTGATGGTACTACGTGGGAAATCATTCAAGAAGTGAAGGCATTCCTGATTGCTCTCTCCTTGATCTTCTTTGCTTATGTTTCTAGACGATATCGTTATCGAGTAAGAGATGAGGTGGTGAATGAGCAGTATCTTATTGAAGAAATATATGAGAGAGAGATTAAACTTGCAGCAGAAATGGAAGATGATGATGATGACGATAGTGAATTATTGATTCGCTCAAATGCATCAGTACAGCAGTAGATGCATTAATTTTATCGTTTCACACTCATTGAAAATGATTTCACACTTGCATCATAATGATGCGACTCAGAAGTAACTTGTGAATTGAATCAACTTACAGTTACAATTACTTTATTGTAGATTATTCGAATAATCGAATAATTTTATGTGTCTCAAATTTTTCAACTGTAAACTTGTGTCTAGAGCATCTACGTAGAGGGCTTTAGACGGTCGAAGGCCCTGTTTAGGACGACCCTCTCGACTTTGCGCAGTTAGGAGAAGGTTTTAGGGTTTAATTGTCAGTACAAATTCATTCTGTTATTGCCATGGGAACGGTACAAACCGGGTGACATAAGTCATTCCAGTCTATCAATCGGTTTCCGCGGCGTTCTAACTCCCGTATTTGCCTCAATTCATCGTCTAATAACCTACGATTTAAATTTGTACCATGTTATTGAAGACGTGAGAGTTTAGAATCGTCCTAAATAAACTGATTGAGGATCCGGCATAATAATACCCTTGATGGGCTTCACCCGTAACACACACATATTTGGTCAGTTATAACATTGACACATTGATGCTTGGTTTATATGAGTCTTCTTTGTAAACTCTCTAGTAGCTTTGTTCAATAAAAACAATTCAAGGAAATATTAAGACGTAGTGTTTCTATAATGTATAGCTTATTCGGAGGATGCCTACACTGTATGGGTGAATAGAACTGAGATGGGTGTTGCAGCAGTTTGTATTGTTGTTTTCTGCTCTTTTGCAATACGAATGTCATTCATTGGATCAGATTTCTTTGTTTATCACTTTGAAAGATCCCTTCTTGCAACACGAGTTTGCTTTGCAGTATCTCAAGCCGTATCATACATTCTCTATCCTCTTCTGGGATGGCTTTCAGATGCTTATGTCAGCAGATACAAGGTTATTAGATTGACTTTCATAATCATGATCATTGCATTTTTTGTGGCTGCTTTCTTTGCCATTGCAATTGCATATGATCCTGGACCGTTATATGAAAACAAAGTAACAACCACAATATTATTGGTGCTGATTATTCCGTGGATTTTATCAGTTATGCTAAGTCTGGGATTATTTGAGGCTAATGCTATTCAGTTTGGTATGGATCAACTGTTAGAAAGCTCATCGGATAAGCTGAGTTCATTCATCCACTGGTACTACTGGAGTAGCTATGTGGGACACTTCATTCTGTTTTTAATGACAGCAGGGATAGTGGTTATAAACAGCAACTACAAAACCACAACAACTAAGAAACATCAATTTTCAACATCTGATTACATGATAGGTCGCTTTTTGGCTACCATATCATTATTACAGCTAATGTTAGCTGTAGTAGGACTAGTTGTGCTGATACGCTATAAGAAGAGACTCAACATTGAGAAACCTGGTCATAGTCCATTCAAGCTGATCTACAAGGTGCTGAAGTACGCATGGAAACACAAGTTTCCTGAAAATCGCAGTGCCTTCACTTACTGGGAAAATGACATTCCTCCTCGCATTGATCTTGGTAAGAGCAAGTATGGAGGACCATTTACCACTGAGGAGGTGGAGGACACCAAGTCATTCTTTCGTATTCTCCTCCTTCTCTTCTCTCTACTGGGATTCCATCTATCAGGACATGGATACTCAACTGTACAGAAGCTTATGCTGAAAGAGTGTCCTAATACTTGGTTGCTTGTATTAATTGGAGACCCAATGAATCTCACAACAGTTGTAATCTTCACATGTATTCCATTGTATCAGCTGATAAATCCACGTTATCGTCAGAGATACATTCCCAACATATTCAAGAGAATGGGGCTGGGACTACTCTGCTGTCTACTGAAGGTGATTATTGAGACAACTTTGCAGGCAACTCAGGAACATTATGCAACTCAGCATTGCAGTAATAAATATCCTCTTTTTGAATGCTACAGCATTAATTCACAAACGCATTTTAATAGCAGTAGGTTCAATGATCACTGTACACCTGGTAACAGTATTTTCCTCATACTGCTGGTGGTTCCTCAGATACTACAAGGACTGTCGTTTCTACTGGTGTTTATGAGTGCCATTGAGTTCATCTGTGCTCAGGCTCCTCTCCGACTGAAGGGACTGCTCATTGGTCTCTGGTATGCCTCTCTGTCAGTTCACTACCTACTGGTAGAGTTTCCTGAAATTTTTATACCACTAAATGATGGTACTACGTGGGAAATCATTCAAGAAGTGAAGGCATTCCTGATTGCTCTCTCCTTGATCTTCTTTGCTTATCTTTCTGGACGATATCGTTATCGAGTAAGAGATGAGGTGGTGAATGAGCAGTATCTTATTGAAGAAATATACGAGAGAGAGATTCGAATAGCATCAGAAATGGAAGATGAATCGGGTGAAAATGAATTGTTGATTCAGTCAAGTTCATCCGTACTGCAGTATCACTATGCGAGTACATAGTCTCAGAGTGCAACCTTTTATTTGTAATGTAACATGTAGACACAATGATTTGTTTCATACTAAAGCACACTTTTTAACACACAAAAGAAAGTTTTAACATTTACTGGTTTGAGAATAAACTAGGGTTTTGGATAAAAGTGTATTACAGCTATTGTTGAGTGCTCACAGTGCTTTCAGTACTATAATAGCTGATTCAGTTGCAGATACGTAGTCAGCATAATTATGATATCAGCAAATGTGCACACATTTTAAAATTAAAAAATTCACTTTTACTAATTGTTGCAGCCTATAAAGACAAAACATTTTGACCTATTTGGAACACAATTTCAATTTTCAAGTGCTATTGAAAGGCGCCTAATAATTTGGGAGCATGCATTTTACTGACGGCCAAACATTAGTAATTCCAAACAAATGCATGTGTTATGACAATTAAAGCTCATCATATAATAAAACTCTTGTTTGTCTTTGGTACGCATCCATTACAATGTGTTAGCCTATTTTGTGCTAATCCACACAGTTCGTTTTGATAAGAGCCGGGTTTATAGAAAGTATTATCATATTGTCTTATCGCTATTGAGTAAGATGTCACAAACAGTGAGCGCTGCAGTATACATCGTACAGTGACCAAGTTCTAATTTTCAGAACTAAAAGTGAAACAAACAGAACTGAAGTCAAAATAGCGGTGCCTCGCCGCTCAGTATTAGCTTTGCAGCGGCCAACAATGATCACTTTAATGCATGATGAAAAATACACGACAATGGAATATCATATCTGATAAATTATCAACTTAAAAACTATTTTCGTGTAAAAGTTTCAACCAATGACTCTTTCACAAACTGAAATTTCGTCTCATCATACATTTGATAATACTCAAACATCTTACTGTACACTACAGAACTTTTTGATCAATGTTTCTAAACAGACCTTAACCACAAGCACATTGTTTACACATGAGATGTTTACATTCACCATGTCAGCATAGTACACTGAGCAATATCTTTGTTTTGGGACTAACATGTATCAGTATACCACAAAACGGGACAATGAATCTTGCTGGAGCCTATATCGTTGTTCTTTGCTCATTTGCGATACAAGTTTCTTTCATAGGAACTGATACTCTATTCTTTCATTTCAAAACATTTCTGCCATCAGCACAGGCAATCCTTGCAGGAACTAAAGCAATTGCTTATCTTCTCTATCCTCTGCTGGGATGGCTGTCAGATGTCTACTTCACAAGGTACAAGGTCATTAGATTAGCCTTCATCATCATGACGCTGGCAGCATTTGAAGGCTTCATAGTTACACTATCAGTTCTATTAGACATGAGCTTACTTCATCGAGAAATAGAAACCATCATAGTTATGGTTTTAATCATTGTTGGATTTTTATCAGTCTTGCTAAGTCTGGGATTGTTTAAGGCTAATGGTATTCAGTTTGGTATGGAACAGTTGCTAGAAAGCTCATCAGATCAGCTGAGTTGTTTTATTCACTGGTACTACTGGAGTACCTATGTGGGACAATTTGTTTTATTCTTAACAACAGCAGGGATTCTTGCATTAAATAGCAGCTACACAGGAACTGAAACCACTCAAGCATACCCAATGGATGATTCTATTTTAATCCGTGGTATACTTTGCATAACACTACTACAGCTAATACTAGCCATTGTCGGTCTGGTTGTGCTAATACGCCACAAGAAGAGACTCAACATAGAAAATCCAGGACACGACCCACTAGTGCTGATCTACAAGGTGCTGAAGTACACATGGAAACATAAGTTTCCTGAAAATCGCAGTGCCTTCACTTACTGGGAAAATGACATTCCACCTCGCATTGATCTTGGTAAGAACAAGTATGGAGGACCATTCACCACTGAGGAGGTGGAGGACACCAAGTCATTCTTTCGTATACTCCTCCTTCTCTTCTCTCTACTGGGATTCCATCTATCAGGACATGGCTACTCAACTGCACAGAAGCTTATGCTGACAGAGTGTCCAAATGCTTGGTTGCTTATAGTGATTGGAGACCCAATGAATCTCACTACAATTGTCATCTTCACATGTGTTCCTTTGTATCAACTTATCAAATTTCGTTATCGTCAGAGGTACATTCCAAAAATATTCAAGAGAATGGGGCTGGGACTAGTCTGCTGTCTACTGAAAGTAATTATTGAAATAGCTTTGCGGGTAACTCAAAATCTCTATGCAACTGAACAGTGCAGTAATTATTGTCCGTTTGTCAACTGCTACAACTTAATCATGAAAGCAAATAAATATGACTACAAGTACTATGGCTGCGGCGGCAATTTAAACTGTACACCTGGTAACAGTATTTTCCTCATACTGCTAGTGGTTCCTCAGATACTACAAGGACTGTCATTTCTACTGGTGTTTATGAGTGCCATTGAGTTCATCTGTGCTCAGGCTCCTCTCCGACTGAAGGGACTGCTCATTGGTCTCTGGTATGCCTCTCTGTCAGTTCACTACCTACTGGTAGAGGTTCCTGATATTTATATACCACTAACTGATGGTACTACGTGGGAAATCATTCAAGAAGTGAAGGCATTCCTGATTGCTCTCTCCTTGATCTTCTTTGCTTATGTTTCTGGACGATATCGCTATCGAGTAAGAGATGAGGTGGTGAATGAGCAGTATCTTATTGAAGAAATATATGAGAGAGAATTCAAAGTTGCCGCAGAATTGGAAGAAGAAAATGAAGAGAGAGAACTACTATTTAACTCAAAATCCTTAGTTCCAGTGTACCATTAAACTTGCACTGTACATGTCACTGGTAGCATATTTCATGTAACTACACTATTGATCATGCAGCATGTGCCCTCCATGTGTTCTGTGTACACATGTATACCGTAAACATTATAAATTTTCATTCATGGAAAAAATATTAGTTAGTGCTCCTAAAGTACAAAAAAGTTTTTTAAGCAACAAAATGTTTGCTTATGAAAATTTCAAATTTCGGCATTGTGTAAAAACAGCACTGGTACAATTATTTGCACTTGTGGTGAAGCCTTCAAAGTATAGGTATTGTAATAATAATAATTCTTACATTGTATTACATGTAGTTCTTGCCCTCACACGAAGGCAATAAATGGATTATAGTTCATTACATAACAAGGAGAATAATACAGTGAAGTCTGCGTCTTTGCATGTTGCTATAGTTGACACTACGCGCGGTCAATAATGCCCTCAAATAGAGCAATCCGATTGGTGAAGATGACATACTATGTAATAAGTACGCATAATGTACGTGCACATACGTACATGATTGTAGTATAAATGTAGTTTAAAGGAGCATACATGTAAAACAAATCATGACACTAAAATTAATTATGATAACGTACATATTATTGTATGTTTATTTTACGTTTTGCATGTTACAGTACAGTACAGCTTGGAAAACTGGAGTCTAAAATATTATTACTAATGCGCTGTGGATTAATTTACATGCACTGACCTGGCAAAGATATCCCAATGCTGTGGAGACAGGTAGAGAATAAGCTGTTAGTACAGGAGCACTAGTAGGTCCTATTGATCCACCGATAACCTGTCCCTGTGCGTTATAAGCAGCTACTGCAAACACATACTCTTGGTCTGGTGCGAGGCCGTTGATTTCAAAAACACATCCACCATCGTGGGATACTTCGACTGGTATTCCAGTACCTTCAAACTCTTTGTCGTTCAGTCGTACCTGAACATTGCTACCACTGGCTGAGCGGCCGTATATTGAGTAGTAAGCAACAGGTTGAGAGTCTTGAGGAGGCGTGAAGCGAGGTGCAGAGAAGAGGAGTGTGGTGGGAGATTGGTGGATAAGAATAGGAGGAAGGAGAGAAGATGAAGACGTTACTGAATTGGATTGTTTCTGATTCTGAGAAATCAACTTGAGGTGATGAAACGCTTCCTAAAAATAGGATAGAAAGAGAATAGTGAAGGTGCAAGCTAGCTGTAAAAATACCGTAAACGTAGAAATTTTACCATATAAAACTTTTGCGTTTTTGTCAAGATGTGAAATTGTCGGTAAAAATTTTGTTGCAGCAGTATAATAGCACTCTCAGGTATTATGCATAAGCCTTAGTGGAGGGTATGAGTTTAAAAATATACCATGTTCTGGCAGGAGGACCATGGTGAGCACCATGCTTAGGTCTATTTAATAATACTGGGTGAGGGCCCTAGCCATCAAGGTAGTAGAATGCATTGCTAAGGAAAATCCGGGGAGTGCCCCATTCTGTTCACTGCTAAACTACATGTATCCTCCTTCCTCTTAGAGGTGTCAGAGGTAAAATTTGTAATTGGGTACCTTCTGACGTTAACAGTCAATGCGCATGTCACAACAGTGTAATATGCTCCGTACCTGAAGGAGTGACTGTTTGTAGGTTGAGTTGTCACTAGCAGAGGGAGAGGTAGAGGCAATCACCATGAGAAGAAGAGACTTGAGGTAGCTATTGTGACTGCACTGTTGCTGCAGCTCAGCTTCGGAACACACAGAAACATCACTAGCTGTCAACTGAGATATAGTCTATGCATAGCAAGAGAAAGAGTGTGAATGAATGAGTGGGTGGGTACATGGGCAAGTGATGAGTGGGTGTAGGTGAGAAGAAGGACATGTGTGTGAACAAACCTTTTCCCACTGTTGCTTTATTAGGTTTCTTCTCTGCACTTTAGTCTCAAGAGAAGACAATTTACCAGTGTCATCTTTGGGGCCTGCAACAATTGCACAAAACATGAAGTGCACGCTGAGTGCATTTTTTTATAGTAGCTTACATGAAGGAGGAATAGTAGATGCTAGTTTGACATTGACTCTGGTCAGAGCAAACAGTAGCTCAGTATGAAGAATAGCTAGCATACTCTCTCCTTTTTCTCTCTGGTCTTCAAGTTGTCTTGCTCTCCATTTCTCTCTAGACAGACAAATGTCATTGATAGATTCTTGAAGCAAGGACTGGCTCTCAAGCAGTTTCGCTCTATCGTACAACAGAAATCTTGACTGTGACGGTAAAATATCTTTAAAAAGGAAAAAATCAGGGTGATTTAAATACTCAATGATTACTTTCTATTGTTACCACAGCAACACTCAAACTGTCACTATTGTCTATTGCTACTTACCATCCCTCTTCCTCAGTTGTTCACTCCTAGCTTCAAGGAGAAGGCCGTACTTTAGAGTTACTGTACAATGCAGCACAGCATCAGCGATAGGAAGATTAGCAGCACGAAACACAGCTACAAGACGCTCTAGAAACACTAGATACTAAAGGAAAATTTTGAAAATTATCACAATAGGGTATGCAATACAATAGAGTGTTCAGGTATGCACTAAAGTATAAACTGATAAATCACTGCAAACGAAAAATGGAAATTAATACAACATTTTAGCTTTTCTAGCCCAAAAATTATTGGATAGAAGCTAAGATAGTAGGGAGCAAACTTAGGACAACATCATGAAATGTGATAGATGCATTCAAAGTACAGTAGTACACAATACAAGCTTACTTCAGGGTTGTCAAGCATTTGTTTGCTGGTAGACTGGTCGTGAGAGACAACACCAGTGAACACATCACTAGACACATCCCACACGAAAAGAGAGGCATCAAGCAACAGGTCCTTGTCAATGGCCGAGGAAGGACAGCTAGTGATCCAGTGATAGAGGAGATTCAGGAGTGACACTGCCTTCTTCCACACTAACAGAGAATTTAAACATTACAACCAGTTCAAAAACGCCCTACGCTTTACTGTGTAGCTACATGTGAACACAATTTTGATGATCCATTTAGTCAAGACTCGAGTAAACCATCAAATTTATACAATCATCAAATTTACAACAGTGCTTCTACCACACATACTGTATAGCAGGTAATTCTCTAGGGCAATATTTGCGAATGGAGTGCTCATACAAATTGACAACATACATTTGACAGTCCAAAAACAAATTGAACCCCTCAAAATTGCCCACTATGCAGTACATGCACATATACCTTCTCTGTCTTCAGCTAGCACATTAGTCTTCTTGATAGCTTGCTGCAGAGAGTCAGCTGTCTCTATTATTCTCAGACTAACAACACCAGCAGCTTGTCCATACTGGTCTCCATTACTACTAGCAGCAGTGGCTACCTCAATGATCTTGGGAGCAAGCATCATGAACACCTCAGTGTTGTCCAATGTGTAGGCAGTCCTAGTGAATTCTATCATGGTCTCCAGAGGAATGATATCATTGCCTGTGTGCGGTTGAAAGTGTACTGAAAAGGTTTACAAACTACCAGAACCACAATGTCTGTTGCGTGTCAGTGCATGCTGCTAGCTGAAAGATAAAATTTAACACAATAGATGTACATGTAATGCAAGTGCTAAATTTTAGGTACAGATCAAAGAAATTATTCATTTATGTACAAACCAAGCAGTAGATGATTTTGCAGTACTACCACACAGTAGAACATTGTAAAAAGCATACCGTGATTTTAGATGGCACAATAATGGTATTGTTTTTCAGCTTTAGACAACATCACAAAAATTAATGTCAGAGATGCCTTCACATGTATAGTGATTCTGTATCGTAAATTGGTGGAGAACAAAATCACACAGTAACCGCCTCAAAAACTGTTGTAACTAAGCCATTTTAGCACCGATTCTAACAAAATTTAGATTTGTGTGCTGCTAAAGGTTAGTAGAAGCCACCTAGAACAACTAGTAATTGATTCAGACAGTTTAAACTCTTTAGTGCACATGCATCGCTACTTGAAGAGATTTGTTTCAAGTGCTTTTCCATTAACCGTGCTTCTTAATACTTGCAATATCTCCTCTAGCGTTGATGCTATTGCGATAGTAGCTGCTTCCAACAAACATAGTTTCGCGCGCTCGCGCGGTAAAATTATTACGTCATTTTGCGAAAACTAGCGCGCGCGCGCGCGCGCTTCGAAATCGGATACGCCCATGTACCATCATTCATAGTCAATACATGAAAATTAATGTCTGACAACAAGATAGCAGAGACGCCAGATATCAGCCTTCTCTTTCGAGAGCTCAAGGATGTACAATGGGACATCCTTGGAACGTTTCTGGGGCTCAGTCAGAGCGACATAAGAGAGATTGAAAGCGATCACCAGAACACAGCGCGCAGGAAAATCGTAATGCTCGAGAAGTGGCTGAAAAAAGAAGAACGCCCATCCTGGGATCAGATAGTTGCAGCACTAGAGGACATGTCCGAAAAGAGTCTGGCGAGTGAACTAAAGAAGTATCTGCAACAACCCGAGAACGCGTCAACAACGCTAGCAAAACCGACTCCCCTGGTGCCTGAGACAGTGGTGATCAAGGTCGACAGGAGAGACTCGGTTGCTACAGAGCTCGAGAGTCTCAAGGAAAACCATCTTCGGTTAGTGCAAAGTGCTGAGTCAGCACTAGAAGCTGTGAGCCCTTCGCGGCGAAAACTCAAGAGATTCTCCCAGTCATACTTAACCAATCGAGTGGTGAGCACTGTTGAAGAGCTGTTCGACTGTTTGGACGACTTTTGCTTTCTCGACTACGCGTTGCTTCAATATATTATCAATCATTTTTTGAATGAAGCACAATCAGTTGTTACTAGTCTTGGTAACTACATCCAGCAGCTTAACAATTTCAAGAGGTCTACTACATTGAAGGAATTTATGGACAATATCCAAAACGCTCACAAATCAAAACATGGAACTGGTATGCGCACAGTTACCATTCGACTCATTGGTGGGTGGCTGGAAAAGACAATGAAAGATTTGGACAGGCTACTGAAAGAGATATTTGAAGATAAGAGTTCAATACTGGCTCATCTCAATATAATTAGAGGATCAGTCATCGTGACATACCTTGTTCCACGATCTGAAGTTCAGTTTCTTGTCAATCTTGCACAAGCTAAGCCAGTATTCATGAGCCGGGTTGGTGTATGCAGTCTACGAATTGATAATTTTAAATTCCATGACCCAGATCAAGCAGAGAATTTCTTGTTCAAACATTCTCTTTTTGAAGCAATTAGAATCGATGACATCAACCTTGTCACATTTTTACTCGATATCAACACAAATCCTGATGCAGCTATTAGTGAAGAAAGATATTCTGCTTTGATATATGGAATCATTTTGAATCGCAAAGAAACAGTACGCCTTTTGCTCAAAGCAAATGCCAATCCTAACTATCAAGCAGAAGATGGTTTGACACCACTCTACTATGCAGCCCAGGAAGGACATTCTATTTTAGTCGAACTTCTTTTGCAAGCCAATGTCAATATTAACTTCCAAATGAATAATGGTGGCACACCTCTGTCCATTGCAACACAGAAAGGACACGCTGATACAGTTGCCATTCTTCTTCAAGCTAATGCCAATCCCAATACACAGCGAAATGATGGCTCCACATGCCTACACACGGCAGCTTATCAAGGACACGCTGATATAGTAGCCATTCTTCTCCGAGCTAATGCCAATCCCAATATACAGCGAAATGATGGCTCCACATGCCTGCACATGGCAGCTGATCAAGGACACACTGATATAGTAGCCATTCTTCTTCAAGCTAATGCCAGTCCCAACATCCAGCAAAATGATGGCTTCACGCCTCTATACATGGCAGCTTGTGAAGGACTCGCTAATATAGTCGATATGCTTCTCGAAGCCAAAGCCAATCCCTACTCTCCAGCAAATAATGGTAAAACACCTCTGTACATGGCAGCCCAAGAGGGACACTCTGATATAGTTGACATTTTTATCCAAGCAAATGTCGATCCTGATCGCCATGGCAACGTCACACCATTGTGTATAGCAGCTCAACTTGGGTATGTTGATATAGTTGATATTCTTCTCAAGGGCAAGGCTGATCCCAACGTTCTGTCAGTAAGTGATGCCACACCTTTATTCATGGCATCTCAACAAGGATACTCTCATATTGTTCATATGCTTCTTAGAGCCTATGCTAACCCAAATATTCAGACATCAGACCAGCTTGTTACACCACTGCATCAAGCAGCCCAGAATGGCCATGTTGATATAGTTAGCATTCTTTTGCGAGCCAATGCAAATCCTAACCGTCAAAAACTTGATGGCACCACACCATTGTACATCGCAGCCCAGAAAGGTCACTTCGATATACTTGACCTTCTTCTACAAGCCAATGCTGATCCCAGTCTTAAATGTGTTGATGGCTCTACACCTCTGTTCATTGCAGCACAGAATGGTCACGCTGATATTGTCAGTATTCTTCTCCGAGCAAAATCTAATCCAAATATACGAATTGAAATTACTGACAGTACACCACTGTACATTGCAACTCAAAATGAGCATTGTGACATTGTAAGAATTTTGCTTCAAGCTAATGCCAACCCCAACATTCAGGGAGATGGCGGCACAACACCTCTATATATAGCAAGCCAGAAAGGATTTTCTGATATAGTTCAACTTCTTCTCGAAGCCAAGGCTGATCCTAATTTTCATTTAGAAAATGGCAGTACACCTGTTATGTGTGCCAGTCTCAACAGCTTTTCTCAGATTCTTCAGTTACTGTTGAAAAATGGAGCTGATCCTAATAAAAAAGCCAAGTTACAATCTTCATGTACCGGTACAACTGCTCTTATGTGCGCATCTTACTCAGGATGCTTAGAATGTACTAAGCTACTCTTGAACTTCGGTGCTGACCCCAGTACAGTAGACTCGCAAGGAAAAACTGCTCTTGACATGGCAGTTTCTTCAGGTCATGTTGGCATTGCTGACTTGATTAGAGCAGTACAACACAGCCAGTCCACGACCACTTCACCCGTTTCTCCAGCTACTACCGGCATTTCTCCCAGTATTGACAACAAGACCATGGAAAGCATACTCGTAGCCAAAGTAGAGTCTATTATTTCGACCGAATATGAGAAGAAAGTCGATAAAACTCTCCTGCCAAAAGAACCCATAATCTTTAGCTAAGAAGCTGGCTACGAATAATAATTATGTATAAATTAAGTGAAACATTTGTATTATTGTACATGTACATAATATGTACAGTGAGAAAATTCTTTTGTGAAGAAATTACCTACACGAGAAAATGTCACATTTCTGTGAATGATGCTGCAATGTACTAAACACAAGACTCCCCTGCTTGACTTTGTACATGTACGTGTCTTTGGAAAGCTTGCAAAACCAACTATTAGGTGGTAGTACAGCCATGTTTTCGATGACACGCACACTTATTGGTTGATATTTCCAGTGTAAAAATGGCAACTACTACTGTTTATTACATCAGAGTGTCTGTTGTCAGTGGCGTATTTACAGTGGGGCCCAGGTGGGCACAACCGATACCAAATTTTTCCAGTATCCCACCAGTTACAGCCAGTGCCCTTAACACTGATATTAATTTTGCAATTTCTAGTTTCATCGCTTACATTAGTGAGTGATGAGAAATTTTTGTAAAAGACAGAAAGGACAGACAGCACAATTACTGTAAGTCTCTGGCTCATAAAAATGCGCTAAAGGTGTTGATGCCTCGCTAGCTACACAGCATGCGCACGATAAATAGGCTAAAATAGCTAGCTGCTTGATTATCAGATGATTACAGATGTGCTACCCTTGGGTACCGAATCGTCCTACAAGCTACTAAAAAGGACTATAATATTATGGCAGACTGTTTTAAATACCCAGCAAGTCTAGCATTGACATTCAAGGTAACAAAGCTTTGAAACCAAAAGTCTATCAATTCAATTCCGAGCAAATATTGAGTTTAACATGGACTACAAGTATAATCATAATGCTTAGTTTTAGCCTACGTGGAGTTCTGCCTGCGGATGAAATGACACACACATACAAACTAACTACTGTATGCCTGGTGGCTCAGCCCACCGAGACAATAAGTCCTTGATTCTATACATGTACACAGGACAATACCTTGCATTGCTAGTTGCATGAGTGGAGTAGAGCAGTCCAGTCCCTCTGACTGATCGAGTGCATTCAGCACTAGATCACTACCAGCACACAGCAGCTCCTCGAACACATCAGTAACGGTGTCCTCATCCAGGTCACTCACTGGACGAGGAGGGCAGCGAGTGAGAGCATGACCCTTGTGATCTGACAGTGTCTCCAGCACTGCTAGAAACTGAGCAGAAACACCAGTAAACATCTCCTCCAGTAGTTTCTCTGTTGGAGAACGGGGCCAAGGTGTCTGTGATGATAGAAAAGTGTAAAAAAATAGTGTAAAACTAAAGACAAAACAAAGTTAGGTATGGTAAAACAATCATATATGCATAAATACAATTCCAATAGATGAAAATATATTATGTACATATAGTACCTATATTCTACAGTACATGTACAGTATTTACCTGAAGATGGTCCTTCACTGTTGGACGAACTTTTGGTCGAAGTATTGACTTGGTCTTTTTGCGAGATTCCAGTACAGAACGTTTGAACACCATCACTCCAAGCTATGTACAGTAATATACCGAACCTTCATATGCGACATTGTGTGTTATATGCTCACTTTAATAGTTGCTTCACTGAAGCGCAATGAAGAGAAAGAGGATATAGAGGAGGAAGATTGGTGCTCGATCTGGGCTAATTGGTGAACCTTGTCAAGACAACGTCGTGCAAACAACTAGAAAACAGCAATGAGAAATAAAGCAATAATGAAGCCATTTCAGTAGAACCTTGTCTTTAGTCATAGTACATGTACATGCAAACAGCTATAAGATAAATCAGGAGCTTATTCCAAAGAGCGCACAACTTTGAATAGTGTACGAGTAGTTTCTGCTGTTTCACAGTTGTACACTCCTTGGAATAATAAGCCCCTGGTTAAAGTGAACTTTCATTGAGAGTAAGGTCTCATGTGTGTAGCTTCTACCTGATGCTATTCACTGGCTCTTTGTATCGCTCTTACTCACTCACCTCTGCTTGTAATGGCTGTCTGATGGTG
The DNA here is from genome assembly GCA_964017065.1 of Haliclona indistincta. Lineage (NCBI taxonomy): Eukaryota > Metazoa > Porifera > Demospongiae > Haplosclerida > Chalinidae > Haliclona > Haliclona indistincta. The sequence continues at coordinate 3,086,678 of OZ024789.1, forward strand.
TAGTAACACTGACACACAGCAGTATATAGACACACACGCAGTGGAAGATACTTGACAGCCATTAGAGGAACACAAGACTCAATACATGTACTGCACCACAACAATGATTCCAACACCTTGAGAAGAGAATGATAGGTAGAGATAGAAAAAAAGAGATCCATCACACATGTATGCACGATAAAAGAGCTTCCTAGAAACTAAATAAGTGCTATTGTGGTAGATACGATGCATATGTCATAGGATAGAAAATTTGGATTTGCTTATGCATTCCATGACCATGTAAAATGTAAGGCTGGTTTGACACTACAGGGTTTAATTTGCGTGGTTTTGCAACAAGTCTGTGGAACTGTAAGTAAACGCTGATCAATCAAATTAGCGGATTACTCAAACATATGTGGAACAGTGTGATTTGAATTTGATTGGTCAGTTTACTTCCGGTTGCACAGACTTATTGTCAGAACCCACTGCTTCGATCTTTCAAAAGCCCTTGTTCACATGTTACTTCATACTCACCTTTCCAGCCATTCCTATGGACATCAGCTTCTGTGATATGGAGTAAGTGACAGTGGCAGTGTTATAGAGTAGCCAGTAGAGTGTCTCATTAGTGAGAGAGGCCTGAGCACACAGCTGTAGACTATGCAGCACTGACAGCGCCAGAGAACAGCTGGATGGTAGCTAAAAAGGTGAAAAAAATTAATCAAGGAAGCAGTAGTGTAAAGTAAAAAATTAGAAACAGTAGTTAAAAAACTGCATTAAAATTATCCGCTATACGCTAGTTCATGTGTTCACACTACTTCTCTCACTCCCTCCCTCCCCCTTTCTCTCTCTCTCTCTTCTACAGAGAGCAGTCAAAAAACTATCATCCCTTGTATAGAGATGCACACTAACCAAAATGGTGCCATCTTCCAGTTCCTTTATCGTAAATGCACACACACCACTCCCGATTACTGAACGAATCTGTAAATGAACAAAAGGCGAGCAGTATTGAAAATGTGCAAACAGTATGCATTGTTGCTTACAGTGAGTGAGATGTCAGTTAATGAGTCATGTTGGCTGAAATAAGTTGACAATGACTGCACAGGGTCATCAGTTGTGATACCGACAGCTTTGAGGTAGCGAGTGTAGCCATGAATGCCAGCAAGAGAGTATGCCTACAAGATAATAGAAGCATAACTAAATACAACATGATAGTGAGAAGAGAAATTGTCAATGGCATGATTAGATCTATATTACAGAGACAAGACTAGTGCTAAAAAGATCACTATAGTTGAGTGGAGTGGAACAAGACAGGAGACCACTGGTTTGTAAATTGGGTGTGGTATGTAGCAGTTGCTTAGTGATATGCTGTTATGGAGCTAGCTAGGTGCATGGGTCCTTGAGCACTCACTTTTGCTTGCAACAGTCGGTCACCTATTGCTACCAGCTGTCCGTGAAAGTATCCAGCAGATAGCTTCTTCTCGTGTTTGTTCAGCAGTGAGAACAGTCTACTAGACCTGCACGAGATCAATACCTGACCAGGAGGCGTGAGGAAATTTGAAATTCTTACAGGCGTTGCAGCTGTTTGATGTCTGCTTTCTTTCCCTTTTCTGACAGCGGCTGCAGAAGAAACTGGACCTCTCTTTCAAACCCCACGGCAGCTGTAGCCTCCAGCGTCTCCATGCTTGCTTCAAGGGACGCAACAGCCTTTTCCTTCCAACCGCTCTGCCTTGTTTCTCCGTACAACCCCGTTAATTATCCGTAAACTACTACACCCCCTCCGGCTATCTCAGCATACCCTCCGGTTATCCTAGCAACGTTTGTCAAGAATTGACAGTACATACAGCAGTACATACATGTATACATATCATAATCATTGCAATAGCGCTAAACTAGGGGCTATGATATTGAGTTTTTCTGCTATCAGTCAGAAGTAGCAAGTGTCCTTTTATGCCTTCACAATCTCCTTAACAGCCTTGACAATGGCTGTGCTGTCAATGCCGTACATCTTCATGAGGACAGCGCCGGGACCGCTACGAGCAACCTCGCGCACTGCAAGCCGACGAACAATGACGCTGTTCCTGCCTCCATCGATCAGGGCGCCACACACGGCCTCACCAAGACCGCCTGAAAATGAAAAAGACAGCAATAAAATCAGCACACTCTGCTAGAGCTTCTACAGATGACAAAATTTACATGTAATACAAAGCTATGTGTAGTACTAAGAGCTCATGTGTGTGCATAGAGCTCCTTCATATTGCAATCTCATAGTCACACAAACACACGCAGACACATATGTCAAAGTCTTACGCAAAAACTGGTTAAATAGCTTTTAGTATCACGTCTAGCTATAGCGTATATGCAAAGACGTTGAAGTGTGTGATACTTTTTGCGAGATTCACTAAAATTGCACTAGCATTTTGCTAAGTTTCTCACCCTCTGGGTAGTGATCTTCAACAGTCACAAAGCGACCATTGGTTGCTTTAGAGCACTCAGCCAGCAGCTCCTTGTCAATGGGTTTCAGTGTGAATGGGTCGACCACTCGGATGTTGATGCCTTCAGCCTTCAGTACATCGTAAGCAGTGATGGCTTCGTGTAGAGTGACTCCAGACCCGACCACGGTCACTTGGTCATTATCAGATTTGCGCACCAACTAAGAAAAGAAGAAAAATTAAATGATAGAAAAAAATTTAAAGGTGATAAAAGTTGAACTCACACAAACACTCTCACAAGCTAAGAAACTATCAACAACTACTTTTTTATGTCTGTCAACCTGGTGAGTACAAATTTCCAAGCTAAAATTAATGTATGTCAATTATACAAAAACCTCAAGCTACAAAGGTATCAACAAAAATAGTTTTTCGTGTGCTAATGATCTAGTATTACACGGAAATTTCCTAACTGACCTTTCCTTTTCCAACTTCAAACTTCTCGTTGTTGTCATAGATGACGGCCAGAGCTGGACGAGTGGTACGAGTGAAGGTGATGCCCTTGGTCTGGGCGGCTAGCTCAATGGCTCGCTCACAAGAAACGGCATCACTAGGGTAGAAACAGGTGGAGGTAGCAACTGAACGAAACATGGCAAAGTCCTCCAGAGCCATCTGAGAGGGACCATCCTCGCCTAGTGAAAAGAAGAGATAGAATTAGTTTGCTTGTGTATTATATCATAGAGAAATACATGTAGAAGCTGAAGAAATGTCACAATGCTGTTTCTTACCGATGGATACTCCAGCGTGGGAGCCAACAAAGTTGCAGTTGGTCTGTGAGATAGCTCCCATTCGGATCTGATCGAATGCACGAGTGAGGAAGCAAGCGAAGGTGCTGCAGAAGACAATGTTGCGATCGCGGCAAGCCATTCCCATGCCCACGCCGACAAGATTCTGCTCAGCGATGAAGCACTCCACATAGCGATCGGGGAATGCATTCTTGTAGGTCAGAGAGAAGGTGGAGTTCTTGGTGTCTCCATCCATGGCAATAACACGCTCACACGTTTTACCCAACTTGACAAGGGCATCTCCATATACCTTACGAGTTGCAATCTAGACAGAGGACAAGAACATAATATAAATACAATCAAAAAATGAAATGGAAAGCATAGAGTGTAAATGTGTTCTTTCAAGATCAGTTCTAATCATCTTCCAACACAAAATGCTACTACAGAAATGTCATGAGTCCATAAGAGGAAGGAGCGTTCAGCCGCAATTTATCCAAATGTAAACTCCGCCACGCGCGTTAGTGATGTTCACTACCAGCAGAGCAAGGAGAGTGCCCAGCAAAGTAGTCAGAGTCAAGAGTGTCACTTGCAGCTGCTTGCATGGAACAAAATCAAATTGGCTGGATAGGCTGCAGTTGCACTTGGATGGAGGGCATGGCCTTTTTACAAGCACACACCAAGTCCAGTCCTGCTTACTAGATCCTGCTGTTTACAAGTAACAAGCTCCTGTTCGCTGCTGTCTTACGTGCTACAAGGGCACAGCCTTCTTTGTATGCTGCTGGTAAAAGCTGTTCAAGACATAATTATAACTGTATAGCTACCCTTGGGCGTGCACAATAATCTAGCAATGTGTTGGCACTTTTAAGTTTTGTTCTATAGCATCTCTAACAAAATATTTGACCAACCTTGTCTCCCATCTTGTAGTTTGGTGGTTCAGAGAGAGAGACCTTGGTGATGTCGACTTTGGGTGCATCATCTTTGAATGCCAGTGGCTTGACCCCGTGTGGTCCTGGGTTCTTGATGAGAGCCTTGACAGCAGCAAGGGAGGCGTCGTTCTTGGCTCCAAGTGGCTTGCCGTGCCAGTTCAGCTCATCTTCAACATCGGGGAATCCCTTTCCTGAGATAAGATTGAGGAATGATTGAAAGTGTACAAACCCTCTGAGTAGTCATCTTTCATATCTAAAATGTATTTTAAGCAACCGCCAGTCTCTTACCTTTGAATGTCTTGCAGACCAGTGCTGTGGGCTTGCCCTTGGTATTCTCCGCCTCCTTGAAGGCATTGACCACAGCCTGGACATCGTGTCCATCAACAACGATAGCATGGAATCCAAATGCCTCAGCACGGGCCTTGTACACCTCCGTCTCGTGACCCAGAGAAGCAGCCTCGCTCTGTATCAAGCAGACGGCAATAGAGCAGGTAGGTTTGATGGAGCATTACAAAAAGTATAAATATGAGGTGAGTTGCTTACCTGACCAAGACGGTTCACATCAAAGATGGCGACGAGGTTATCCAGCTTGTAGTGACCAGCAAAGGCGCATGCCTCCCACACGCTCCCCTCGGCACTCTCTCCATCACCAATCACACAGAACACACGGTAGCTGGCCTTGTCAACGTACTTGCCACAGTATGCCATTCCACAGCCAATACCCAGCCCCTGACCGAGAGAACCGGTAGCAACATCAATGTAGGACTGGCGCTGTGGAAAGAAAAAGTATTACTATCACAATAAACACAAAACACAAATACATGTAGCAAGAATCTAAATATACTAAGTTTTACACCATAGGTTTGTAGAACGTGTCGAAACAGTACTGTGTGTATACTGGTGTAGCTGGCTGTCTCTTACAGGTGTTGGATGTCCCTCGAGCTCAGAGTCAACCTTCCTGAGGTTCTTCAACTCGTCCATTGGGATGACCCCAGCCTCGGCCCAGGCTGCATACAGCACTGGGGCAGCATGACCCTACACACCCCATGAGGAGACAAAAAGGCAGTGATACATGGCTTGGTGTCTGTGCTAAAACATCACAGTATACCTTGGAGAGAATGAATCTATCACTTGAAGGATGTCTTGGGAAATCACCTGTAAAAATACAGGAGGAGAGATCAGCCAAAATACTTCAAATACCTAGTTACAACATTTATTACAATTATACAAAAAAGCTTCCTGTTAATTATTTCCAGGGTTGATAACAGCCCTGATTTGACCCAGTAGCATTGCACTGCAAATTTCTAGTAAAGAGACACTTCCTCGTTATGTCAAGAGGAAAACTATACGCACTTCCTGGCACACTAATAGTGGAGGTCAATGTTATTGTATCAACTGAGGCCCCTTGAGTATTTACACAGCAAGTGAGTGAGTGGGCGTATGTTAGTAGATGACAAGAATGTCATTATTTGAGGCTCACCAGTGTACTTCATGATGTGGAAGAACAGCACAGACATCACTTCGGCAGCCGAGGCACATGATGTAGGATGACTTGAGAGAGAGAGAGTGAGAGAGAGAGAGAGAGAGAGAGAGAGAGAGAGAGAGAGAGAGAGAGAGAGAGAGAGAGAGAGAGAGAGAGAGAGAGAGAGAAGAGAAAGAGAGATTAGTATTAGTAAAACTAACACATTCAATATAAGCTAATAGAAACAAGTATTTCTTGTTTATAAGCATTGATTCATTCTCAAATTTTGTGTAAAATAATAGTTTGGCTCCAGCCCAATTTTGTAAACACGTGCAAATCATTCTAATACACACTTCCTTACCCGGAGCCAGCAGCTGTGGTCTGCACAACAGAGTGGATTCGCAACTTGTTGGCGATGTCCTTCAAGGTCTGGAGTTTTTCTGGAGAAAGAGCCATCTGCAGGAACAAGAGAGGTAGAGAATAAAAATGGTGTATCTTTGCAAAGCTGGTAGCAGCTAGTTTGCTTGCCTCGAGATAGAATTGATGTAAGGAGGGATTGCAAGCTGATCGATTGTAAGGGCTGTCTGCAAACCGGAGGAAGCAGATAAAAATTTTCAGGGTCACAGGTCCAGCTAAATAACCAGCAGGGTCGCACGGAAGTGATGGGCGTGATAAAGGTGTGGTTGGATATCACGTGTCTGTCACGTGATATCCCCGCCTAAGACGACGAAGAACGTGTTGAATTTTGTGTGTAATTTGTACACAATAATAAAGCTTGGATCAAAAGTGGGGGACTTAACTGTGCGCAGAAGACTGTTCTTTGGAACGGCGGAGACCACCAATGACATGGACGACGAGATAGCAGCAGGACAAGAGCTGGACAACTCGCCAGCTCCCCAATCTCCTGCTCGTCATCGTTCTCCTCCACGCTCTCCAACTGGTTTCAACTCCCTTCCTAGTTCTCCCGTAGCTGTCTCCCCGGGAACCTCAAACTCGAGACTAAGACGTGCTTCAGAAAGTGACAAGAACACCGACAATGATCTAAAAGACAAAGAATCTGAAGAGGACAGTGGGATCTCAGAGACTAGTGACATCTCTCCACTCATTACGATCGCCTCTACACCATCTGAGGGTGAAGATGATGGAGGAAACAAGAAGGAGCGTCTTCTCATGACAGCTCTTCAAGTGTTCTTCCCGTTTCTGGTAGCTGGGTTTGGAACAATGTTTGCAGGGATGCTGTTGGACTATGTACAGGTAAGGTTGCTGACACTCGACCCCACCTACAGTGAAATATTATTATCGTGTACCGGGAATTTAGAGGGTGAAAATTTAATGTGCTAAAATTTATGTTTGGCGAATCTTTTTTGCCCATTTCATGTATCAGTAGAATGAATTTTTTTGACAAACTCACCAATTTGCAAAATGTTCTCCTTTGTCATAATGTACACCATAAAGTTCCAAAATGTTCAGTTCTCCTCTCAAAGTGTCTATTCTATTATGGATAGCAAAGATTAAAACAAGACAATAAGGAATGTGTGTTAATAGTGAGCTCTGGATAGAATGTCAATAATGATCGACTGAGGAATGTATATAGTGTGCCTTCCTTTACTGCCATAATATATAAATTGGTCGTAAAAGAGCAAAGTCAATGCAGCTGAACAAAATAGCTATCGTTTACATCCAATTGCTACAGTATTGTATTGTTTATACATGTAGTGACATTTGCCTGTTGATCAATTCATAGTGTTTAGATACAATTGGAACAGCCTCTATCCAGAATTGTATGATGTAGACAAAATAACAAGGAAATGCAATGAGGCACCTGATAGTTATGTACTTACTGTACGAAACAAGCTGTGTGCATACTTTGTGAATACTGTAATTTTTTAATTGTCTTGTTGTTCTCTATCAACAGCATTGGGAGGTATATACTAATGTAGGAGAGTTGTTCATTCTGGTTCCTGCTCTACTGGGACTGAAGGGTAACCTGGAGATGACACTAGCGTCTCGACTATCAACAGCTGTGAGTTAATACACTTCTCCATGATACTATAATACGTCACCGGATCACACCTAAACTGGTGCGATGACACTATTGCTTATACATGCACACACCATCTGTAGGGTTTTATTTGGGGGCACTTTCAGGAATATTTTTTAGGGAAAATTTTTCCGTGTGTTAAAAGGTTGATCAGCTTTTTAGGAGTCTGAGATATATCCTCAAAATTTTAAGCTCTCATAGAGTGATTTTGTTGAGGCCTTCTTATACCAAAGCAGCACAAAATTAATTTCTGACCATCATTCTACTATTCTAGTAGGAAGACACTGGAGCTAGGGAGATCCCCTTTCCCAGGGCACTATATGAAACCCTGGACTATATTGTGCTATACCGTAAATCTGGAAATTTTCAGTGTCAAAATAATGTCGTCGTTCATCCTTGCGACGAAAATTAAATACACGAAATTCTAAGCGCATTGGTTTAATCAATGCGCACCCAAGTCAACGACGAAAATTAGATGCACCAAAAATTTGATAGAACAAAATTTGGATACGCGAAATGTTTCCCAGATCTACAGTATAATACCAGTATTGTTCTTAAGATGTCCCCACTTTTTATCGGCACGCGCTTCACTCCCTTGCAATAATTTTTATTAAATGTCTGTAAATTAATACATCTTCTTACATTAAACTTATCTTGCACATAAGCACATACATCTTGCTATAAAAACTCATGTCTGTATACATGCTCTTTATAACAAAACAGACCATTAATCATATCACACACTCTCTCTTTATTTTGCTGCCCACTCAGGCCAATCTAGGTGAAATGAACAGTTGGGCGTCATGTTGGAAAATAGCATGGGGAAACCTCTCGTTGATACAGGTGAGTAAATATGTACCTTTTTCAATGGACAAAGTCCCTCATGGATTACCTACAGTAGGATAGACTAGTTCACAACATTGTAATGTCTTCAGTAGAGCCTGGCTCAGTGTACTAGTAGTAGTACTGTCGCTTGGTGCTAGGCAACGCTTGTTGGGGGAAAGTCTTTAAACACACATAGTGTATGTCCTCTAACATGTACAGTGTATCTAGAATAACATAGTGAACATACCCGTCTGTCATTGAGTGTTTGCTTGATCTATAGTTATATGTGTCTTGTGGGTAGCTCCTCAATACCACCCAACCTGTGTGCTTTCCTGTTGTGTGTTCTTTTCCATTTTCACTCTGCATGCACTTGCTATCCCGGAATTCAGTGTTCTCTCCCGAACAATCAAGTGGTGCAGGCACATACATTATCCAAAATTTAGCACTTTTAGAATGGGTACAGTCTGTAACTTTGATTTCAAGCACAAAATAACCCCAAAATGAGCATATTCTTGAGAATTCAAGTGGTGCATTACCATAATCTGCAGCACTGCTCAAAAACAGCCTAACAAGAACACTGCCAGAATTTAAACAAAATAATAACATGTATAATTATTTTCTGTATTACAGGGTCAAGCTCTCATAGTTGCTGGACTGGCTACTCTCATCTCATTGCTTCTAGGGATGATCAGTGGAGAGCATGCTGATCTCAGTGGGCTCCTCCTAGTGGGCGGAGCCAGCATGTCAGCAGCTTCTCTAGCAAGTGCTCTCTTGGGCGGATTAATGATCGGCATCATATTGGTCTCAAAACCACTCAATGTAAATCCCGATAACATAGCCACACCCATTGCTGCCAGTCTAGGTGACCTAGTCACTCTCACGTTTCTCTCATTCATTGCTCATGGTCTGTATAGTATAAAAGGTGAGTGATAGTCTGCTTAGCATTTCTGGTGCCTAGCAACTAAAGTATCAGTGTATTAGCGTAATAAGCTTTAAGCAAGTCAAGTTGCATTGTGTACAACGATAATGGGTTCTACACACTATTTGGACATTTTTTGCACCCTTGTATAACACCTCATCTTTACCTCTCTCTCTCTCTCCCCTCTCTCTCCCCTCCCTCCCCCTCTCTCTCCCTCTTTCTCTCCTACCCCTCTTCCTCTTTCTTTCCTACCCCTCTCTTCCTCTTTTTCTCCTACCCATCTCCCTCTCTTCCTCTTTCTCTCCTACCCCTCTCCCTCTCTCTCACTCTCTCCCCCTCTCTCTCCCTCTCTCTCGCTCTCTCTCTCTCTCCCCTCCCTCCCCCCCTCTCTCTCTCCTACCACTCATCCCTCTCTCTCTCTCATCAGATGACCGTATTAAAATAATATCCTCCTCAGTCCTGTGTGTAGTACTAATCGTCCTGATACCTGTCTGGCTATATCTAGCTCACCGTAACTCATTCACTAAGCAAGTAGTGTACTCAGGGTGGATCCCTGTGATCAGTGCTATGCTTATTAGCAGGTGACACATTCAATGTTGTCTTTTTTCAAAATCACGTTTTTTGTTCGCAGTTGTGGTGGACTTATTCTCTCAAAGACTGTCAAAGAGTTTCCAGGAATAGCGGTATATTCACCTATTATCAATGGTAGGTTAGCAACAGCAATGTCATAAAGCAACAGCAATGTCTCTTTGACCAAAATTAAGACATATCAAAAATTGAGATCTAAGGGTGCCCTCAAATTTTCTACATGTGTGTTAATGGTACTGTAGGACACAAAATTAAGTTTTTGTTTCGTATTTGTGCAATGATCGTACTACAGTAAAAACGTACAAACTTTAATCGTATGACAATCATTGTTTTACAATAAAGTACATGTATGTGTATACCTAATTGTAGCAAACTTGACTCTCAGTTTTGACAAACAGACTACAAATTAAGGCATATTTGTGTTCAATACCACACCTCTCCCTGTGCTAGCATGTGCAGGCAGGGAGAGGTGTGGTGTTGAACACAAATTGTAGCCTGTTTGTCAAAACTGATAGTCAACTTTGCCTCAATCAGCTGTACTGTACCTGAAAGTACATGTAATACGTTCATTGCAATACAAAACCAAAAATGTATTTTTTTCTTTTACTATTCTTCTTTCACACCAAACTCTATGATTGTAGCTCAGTTGTAATGGCTTTCTGATTTGTGTTATATTATTTGTCTACTCCTCACAGGTGTAGGAGGCAATCTAGCAGCTGTGCAAGCCAGCAGATTATCAACAGCTCTTCATAAGACAGGAAAACCAGGCACCATTACCACTGAAGATGATCGCGTCAGATGGTGGAAACGTAAGATTCTCCAATATACCACTCTCTCCTATTTTTGTTACTTTTCGAATCTTTATTTTGTAAGTTGGTTGATACATGTACATACAAATTTTACCACGTAAAATTTTACATTAATTTTAAAAATTGTCATAGACAAGAATTTTTCCTCTATTGAAGTTTTTACACCCAAAAAATTTTGTGTCAATGTAAAATTTTAATTTTAACATTAATTTAAAAAATTGTCATCGATAAGAAATTTTCCTCCATGTATTGAATTTTTTCCACCCAAAAAATTTTGTGTCAATTTTTTTATGTAGCATCACATGGGAGTCTAAATTTACCGGTACCTAGACTGTGATTATCCATTGCCTACATAATTTTTTTAATTTTCATAGCTGACACACGTATGTTTGCAAATTAATCGCTGCTACTTTCTCTTCATCTGCAGGTCAGCACATTCGTACCATACCTCTCCTTGTTCTAATGGTGATCCCAGCATCTATCATCTTCTTGATGGTCATCAAGGGAATCAATGCTGGTCACACTACTCTCTCTCCAATGTTCCTAGTAGCCTATCTCATCACTGCTGTATTACAGGTGATTAATCAGTGTCATTATCACAACTTTAGACCTTTCCCACTCCACTGGTTATAGGTCATAGGTCATACACGTAAATACCAGGAGCGTATAAGGGGAAGGAACGTTCAACTGTGCCGTATTAATAATTATCAAAGTCTAATGTCTGCTGCCATGCACTGTTGCTACTTGTAACTTTCTTTGCGCATTGTGGCTCGTTATTTCCTACCATACATTCATCCACGCTTCGTCCTACCATCTCAAGATAAAACAAGCGACTGTGCGTTCAACCAGAGCTATGATCGCTGTCTTATGCGGCCAGCATAAATCTTCCTTTGCAGCGCTAGCGGCGTACTTTAGATTTCGTTATCTACAGTTAAACGCTCCTTATACGCTCCTGGTGAATATGCATTTCACACTACTGTAAAGCGATACATAGATGTGTTCAACCAGGAATAGACCTTCTAGCACCTCTAGTCTACAACACCTGTCATCTACATCTTGTTGCTACAGATGGTGTTTTGACCAAAATATAAACTAGCTGTTGATTCTAAACAGGCAAACAGTTATATGCAGTTATTGTAGGTATTCCAGGCTCTAGCATTTTTTGTTAATAACTACCTCAACCTCTAGCATTTTTTGTTAATAACTACCTCAACCTCTAGCAATTTTTGTTCATAACTACCTCAACCTCTAGCAATTTTTGTTCATAACTACCTCAACCTCTAGCAATTTTTGTTCATAACTACCTCAACCTCTAGCAATTTTTGTTCATAACTACCTCAACCACTAGCAATTATTTTTTTATAACTACCTCAACCTCTAGCAATTTTTGTTCATAACTACCTCAACCTCTAGCAGTTTTTTGTTCATAACTACCTCAACCTCTAGCAATTTTTGTTCATAACTACCTCAACCTCTAGCAATTTTTGTTCATAACTACCTCAACCTCTAGCAATTTTTGTACCTCAACCTCTAGCAATTTTTCATAACTACCTCAACCTCTAGCAATTTTTGTTCATAACTACCTCAACCTCTAGCAATTTTTGTACCTCAACCTCTAGCAATTTTTCATAACTACCTCAACCTCTAACAATTTTTGTTCATAACTACCTCAACCTCTAGCAATTTTGTTCATAACTACCTCAACCTCTAGCAATTTTTGTTCATAACTACCTCAACCTCTAGCACTTTTTGTTCATAACTACCTCCACCTCTAGCAATTTTTGTTCATAACTACCTCCACCTCTAGCAATTTTTGTTCATAACTACCTCCACCTCTAGCAATTTTTGTTCATAACTACCTCAACCTCTAGCAATTTTGTTCATAACTACCTCAACCTCTAGCAATTTTTGTTCATAACTACCTCAACCTCTAGCAATTTTTGTACCTCAACCTCTAGCAATTTTTCATAACTACCTCAACCTCTAACAATTTTTGTTCATAACTACCTTAACCACTAGCAATTTTTGTACCTCAACCTCTAGCAATTTTTCATAACTACCTCAACCTCTAACAATTTTTGTTCATAACTACCTCAACCTCTAGCAATTTTGTTCATAACTACCTCAACCTCTAGCAATTTTTGTTCATAACTACCTCAACCTCTAGCACTTTTTGTTCATAACTACCTCCACCTCTAGCAATTTTTGTTCATAACTACCTCCACCTCTAGCAATTTTTGTTCATAACTACCTCCACCTCTAGCAATTTTTGTTCATAACTACCTCAACCTCTAGCAATTTTTGTTCATAACTACCTCCACCTCTAGCAATTTTTGTTCATAACTACCTCCACCTCTAGCAATTTTTGTTCATAACTACCTCAACCTCTAGCAATTTTTGTTCATAACTACCTCCACCTCTAGCAATTTTTGTTCATAACTACCTCCACCTCTAGCAATTTTTGTTCATAACTACCTCAACCTCTAGCAATTTTTGTTCATAACTACCTCCACCTCTAGCAATTTTTGTTCATAACTACCTCAACCTCTAGCAATTTTTGTTCATAACTACCTCCACCTCTAGCAATTTTTGTTCATAACTACCTCCACCTCTAGCAATTTTTGTTAATAACTACCTCAACCTCTAGCAATTTTTGTTCATAACTACCTCAACCTCTAGCAATTTTTTGTTAATGTTTCCTGTACATGGTTAAAAAAGTAATAATGATCAATACAAATGCACGCTTACGTTATCTTATAATTCTCTTCCTACTCAGGTCTCCCTTCTTCTTGCTGCATCTCACTGGCTAGTTCACATAGTTTGGACGTTTCGGTTCGATCCCGACAACATTGCTATCCCGTATCTAACAGCTCTCGGTGATATGCTGGGGACAGGGTTACTAGCTGTAGCTTTCAACATCCTCTGGTATCTAGGAGACAGAGATGTGGACGTTGGAGAATAGAGCTCAGTACTGCTGTTGTTGACAATACATAATTTATTTAAACTCATGTACAATGCAACATTTTTATTCACATTTTATGTTCAGTGATAATAAACAGAAAAATTGTGTGAAATAAAATCGGAAAGTGTGCAGCTGAAATGTCACCTACTATGTGTTAATTCTGCTCCTGATAATGCAAAGTAATTATTTTGAGGTTGACTTTTATCTTAAATCTGAGCAAGAACGAGTCTGCAGATCAGTTAAAAGATGCACTATTTTATGCTAAGTTTACAGTTCAAGTTTCAGTGCGGCAGAAGAGGCAAGAGCACTGACAATTTGTGTGTACATGGAAGCCAATACAAGCTGATTCTTAGTACCACATGGGAAGTGATTATAGAAGCAGAAAAATACCTATCCTGTTTGACCTGGTGTTCTATAACTCTATAGCTTCCATGCATTATACGTATTTTATGATAACAGGAAAGTGATTAGATCAGGATTTTAGATATAAAATTATTATGCATAAGAGCGAATCTGTGATACAGTTCAGGAACACACAATGCTGACTCTTAAGGGTGCTCAACACTAATTAATATTCATAAGGCGGTCAGTATTTGTGAATATCATTATGCGGTTGTGAATATCGTCACACGGTTGTGAATATCATTTCGCGCTTTGTAGTATGCTGTACTTCGTGTACGCGCAGAGAAAGCACAAAACAGTATAAAACTCGGGCATGAAGCACTGGAGTACGTTTATACAGCGCCAAGATCGTCACCTACACGTGGCCAACACTGTAACGGAGAGTTTTTTCGAATTGCGTACTCAACAGCCAAGATAAGTTACGTAAGTACTGTTAGTCGCTGCTGTATTGCCAAAAGCTCTCCGTTACTGTATTCCTCGTGTCGAAATACCCACAGAAACTTGGTTTCAGCAATCTGGGACGCACAGTAAAAAAGTCTTTTAGACATGTAGGCGTGGTTTTTGTCGCGCCTCTGACGACCCGTCAACGTAAGCTACCTCGCTGAAACTTGTTATGCAAGCTGTACTTCCAGTGGTAGTGCTGTTCTGCTAGCGATGTGTTCGTAGCAGCTTTATAACACGAAAATCTAGCCCATAGCAACGGCGCCGCCTTATGAATATTAATTAGTGTTGAGCACCCTTAACACTTACCTTCTCTGTTCGCTATTACTTATTATTTCGTTGGTGAGTGCTTTTGATCCAGTGGTGTATCCAGCCAGTACTGGTCCAACCTCTACCACAGAGTGTGGTGTCAATCTATTCTCAGATCAATTGCTGGAAGCTCTGAAAGCAGCCCATCAACAGCTACCTCCCCCGGGATGCTTACGAGCTACTCGTGACTCATGTGCTGATATTCTCTACTGCAACTCATCTGCCTCCTCAGGCTACTATCAGACCAAAGCAGCCAATGGCTCACTGGTGCAGGTTTACTGTGACATGGAGGGGACCAACTGTGGAGGAGAGGGAGGATGGACTAGGGTAGCCTACCTCAATGTGACCGACACATCTGGTCAGTGTCCAACTAACTTTAGCATCGTGGTGATCAACGAAACAAGAGTCTGTACCAAAGATCATGAAGGATGTGTTGCTCTTCCGTCTGACACATACGGAATCACCTACTCACAAGTATGTGGATACGCACGAGGATACTCATTTTTCTCACCAGATGCATTTGGTTTTGCAAACCGAGAACCAAATGAGTCATTGAGTGGTAACTATGTTGATGGAGTCTCTATAACATATGGTATCCCTCCTCATCACGTATGGACATATGTAGCTGGGTATTCTGAAAGTGGAAAAGATGATGACCGTATTAACTGCCCTTGTAACAGTAACATTACGAGTCCAGTACCCATGTTCGTAGGAAATGACTATTATTGCGAAGCCGGTGTTGAAACTCCACAATCAGATTGGTATACAGATGACCCACTGTGGGATGGAGAGATGTGCAGAGGGACTGAAGGACCATGTTGCAACCGCACTGGTCTGCCCTGGTTTATAAAACAGCTACCCAGCCACACCATAGACAGCATCGGGGTGCAAGTCTGCACTGATCAACTAGATGGTGATGAAGATGTTGGACTGGAACAGATCGCTGTGTTTGTGAAATAGCAAATGCATGTCTTCCACAAAATACTTAGTTTTTACACACACTTAAATTATAGTTCGATAAAGGTTTAATTGTTACTCTGAGAATGTAGGCATCTGAGGGTTAAGCATTTGGTTGTGTCATATGTATTGGCTTTCAGCTGTTGATGAATCTACAGAAAGTACTTTGTTTATCATAATTATTGTTAACTATATTATGCTTATTCATAAACAAACAAATTTTAAACGGATAATACATTTCTTGGCACTGGAAAAAGTTTAAGTGCATGATAATCATTGGGATATCCTGTCATGCAGTTGACATGCATGTAGTGACAGATGGTGTAGTTACTTCTTATTGCTAAAGGAGGGTCAAAATAAATTATAATCTAGCTTTTGATTCTGAACAAGGCAAACAGCAGTTATTGTAGGTATTTCCTCCTGTCTCAGGCTCTAGCAATTTTGGTTCGTAACCACCTCAGGCTCTACCTCAGCCACTAAAAACTTTTGTTTATAACTACCTCAACCTCTAGCAATTTTTGTAACTTGCGTTCAATTTTTGTTCATGTTTTCTACTTGGTTTCAAAAATTAATAATCAATACAAAGCTGCAAGTACATTACCTTATAATTCTCCTCCTCGCTGGTACTCAGGTCTCCCTTCTCCTTGCTGTAACTCACTGAATAGTTCACATAGTTTGGACGTTTCGGTTCGATCCCGACAACATCGTATCTACGTAACAGCTCTTGGTGACATGCTGGGGACAGGGTTACTAGCCGTAGCTTTCAACATCCTCTGGTATCTAGGAGACAGAGATGTAGATGTTGGAGAATAGAGCTCAGTACTGCTGTTGTTGACAATACATAAATTATTTAAACTCATGTACAATGCAACATTTTTATTCACATTTTATGTTCAGTGATAATAAACAGAAAAATTGTGTGAAATAAATCGAAAAGTGTGCAGCAATGTCACCTAATTCTGCTCCTGACAATTCTGAGCTTGACATTCATCTCAAATCTGTGTAAGAACGAGTCTGCAGATCAGTTAAAAGATGCACTATTTTATGCTAAGTTTACAGTTCAAGTTTCAGTGCAGAAGAGGCAAGAGCACTATACTGACAGTTTGTGTGTACATGGAAGCCAATACAAGCTGATTCTTAGTACTGCATGGGAAGATATTATAGAAGCAGAAATAATACCTATCCTGGTTGACATGGTGTTCTATAACTCTATAACTTCCCTTTTATGATAACAGGAAAGTGATTAGATCAGGATTTTAGATATACATGTATTATGCAAAAGAACGACTCTGTGATGCAGTTCATGTAATTGGAACACAATGCTGACTCTTAACAGTTACCTTCTCTGTTCGCTATTGCTTACTATTTCGTTGGTGAGTGCTTTTGATCCAGTGGTGTATCCAGCCAGTACTGGTCCAACCTCTACCACTGAGTGTGGTGTCAATCTATTCTCAGATCAATTGCTGGAAGCTCTGAAAGCAGCCCTCAAGCAGCTACCTCCTCCAGGATGCTTACGAGTTACTCGTGACTCATGTGCTGATATTCTCTAATGCAACTCATCTGCCTCCTCAGGCTACTATCAGATCCAAGCAGCCAATGGCTCACTGGTTCAGGTCTACTGTGACATGGAGGGGACCAACTGTGGAGGAGAGGGAGGATGGACTAGAGTAGCCTACCTCAATGTGACCGACACATCTGGTCAGTGTCCAACTAACTTTAGCATCGTGGCGATAAACGAAACAAGAGTTTGTACCAAAGATCATGAAGGATGTGTTGCTCTTCCGTCTGACACATATGGAATCACCTACTCACAAGTATGTGGATACGCACGAGGATACTCATATTTTACACCAGATGCATTTGGTCATGTAGACCGAGAACCAAATGAGCCATTGGGTGGTAACTATGTTGATGGAGTCTCTATAACATATGGTACACCTCCTCATCACGTATGGACATATGCAGCTGGGTTTTCTGAAAGTGGAATACGTGTTGAAAATTATAACTGCCCTTGTAACAGTAACATTATGAGTCCAGTACCCATGTTCGTAGGAAATGACTATTATTGCGAAGCCGGTGTTGGAACTCCACAATCAGATTGGTATACAGATGACCCACTGTGGGATGGAGAGATGTGTGGAGGGACTGAAGGAACATGTTGCAACCGCACTGGTCTGCCCTGGTTTATAAAACAGCTACCCAGCCACACCATAGACAGCATCGGGGTGCGCGTCTGCACTGATCAAGTAAATAGTGATGAAGATATTGGACTGGAACAGATCGCTGTGTTTGTGAAATAGCAAACGCATATCTTCCACAAAGTACTTAATAGCTTTTACACACACTACAAATAATACACTATTGGTACTGGAACAAAAGTTCAAGTACAAGTTAATAGGAAATATCATTGGGATATCCTGTCAGTTGTCATGCATGTAGAGACAGATACTCATACGTATATAGCCCCTTGGATTCAATACTGCTTGGTCAATTATAACAGTGCAGTTATGTTAGAAATTATAAAAGTACTCTTAGACATTGTGCATAATAATTATTATTTTAAGACAATAATAATAAAATCAAGTCATTTGTAACTCTAAATTGGTATATAAAGTACTCCACTAAACTAAAAGTCAAGTTTTTTTAGGAACCGGCTTAAAAAGATTAAAACAATGTTACTGTAACAGTACATGTACTTATGCACAATCATATATTAGTTTTGTGAAAAGTTGTAATCAAGATAGTATCCAGGATTAGTGATAATGCAACATGCCGAAATAATAGATTGCATGACAACAATTCGCACAACTACTGAATGCTGTAACAATTTAGCTAGCATCATCATAACTTACAGTATGTGTACGTTTTTGCCTCATGAGTATACTACAGCGTAGTCAAAAAACTATAGCAACTATATCGTACATGACCATACAGCAATAGTTCGGCACACCTTCCAACAATTCACTAAAAACACAGTAATAGTTTGTTCTACACCTTCCAAAAATTTAAAAATTATGATTTCAGGTCATTTTGAAATGTGCAAGTGTACCTTTGTTTAATCGGTGCACATGTCAGTTTGATCATTGTTAAATTTTCTTTTATATGCTTTGATTATAAATTGCTTTTCGATCCATTATTTTGTTGCTTGGAATTAATTTTTCACTTACACATTATTTTTATGAAGAGAAAGAAGTCCTGTAGTCTACTCACACATATATCCAGACACCACCCACTCCTATAAAAAGAAGTCAACAGTAAAACTATCTGATCCACCATTCAAGCCACTAGACAGCAAACTAGCCAGTCACCAAGCCAGATTCGTCACTTCAGCAACATTTTGCTGTGGCAGACTATTACATTGTGAACCAGTAGTAGATTTCTTTATCCCTACATCCTTTTGATTTCGATACAAATCTTTTTATTTTCTTGTTTGTGTCCTTTTTTTTCAGTGAGTTTCAAATTTTTGGTGCAGTTCGAATTCGGCAAAGTCATGCATTTCTTTATTTACACCATTTAGTTTGGTTTGCTGTTGTTGATAATTTCTTTATGTGAGCTTTTTAACTTGTAGCTCATAATTATTCCTAAATACTGAAACTAGCTCATGCATTCGTGCATGCTGCACAGCATACCAGCCCCGCCCACTCTGGTTCAGAAAATTCTGTACGGCTGTGATACTATCTGGCAAGCAGCAGAACGGTGATACAACAAGAGCTTACTCGGTGAGTTGTTCTTCGAAGACTCCAGACGCTAATATGCGCTCTCCATACGGCACTTCTAAAATTCATGTGATTGGTCACTTGCATATTGCGTATCACAATAATTATGGCGTCAAACACTTAGCTGGCAACAGGAAAATTGTACGACTGCTATTGAGTGTTTTGGTCTCGGCACTGCTCGCGTAAAGGTGCCAAAAGAAGAAAGAAAGAAGAAAACGAATATGAGTTTAGATGACGAACCTCGATTTTCACCGTTTCGCATTCTCTTTGCTACTGTAAGATGGGGCAGCACCAGAGAGCAGATGTAGGTGTCTTTGGACGTATAAAATTCATCATCAGGCGAAATATCAGCGTTTGAACGCTAATACATTTTATGTAGCCGCCATCTTGTTTTCTCGTTCATTCCTACACAGGGTCCACAGGGAGGCACTACCGTGCCTCCCTAATTATGTGATGACCTTGTAATCCTCTTCAGTTTAACATTGTTCATAAATTCATCACTGTATCATCACCATTGTTATCAACTCCATCTAGACATTGTTATACTCAAGTCACATGCTAATGATCACAATGACAATAATGGTTCACCTAAAAAGGTATTGTTGCACGACATGTTGCGCATCCCGGCTGAAACCACCTGAAAAGATGTTTGTCGATTGACAATCGTTACGTTATGCTAGAGCAAACTACAGTTGTTGATCGAGCATAATTATAGTGAGTGCACAATACGAAATGAGGTGATAACAGATTACTGAGCAATACAACATCAATTTCCATACATTGGTGAGAATATCTATAAGTGCAAGCAATAGCAATATTATATTATTGTGCTGACGTTATCTTTAACTATAGTGCTAACAGCAACATTTATTATAGTGCTAACAGCTATAACAAGACAAGAGTATTGTTCAGTTTGAGATGAATGTATTATCATTGCAGTTCTGCAATGATATGTACATAGATGTGCTGTATTGCAGTACGTGATGGGTGCTACACTCTCTGACACTACAACAACCTAGAGCTTGTTGCATGTAAACCATTGGCGTTGCTTAGTACAATTTTTTCCACATGCACACACTGACACACCTTAACAGTCAGCTATTATTTGTTGTGAAGAATGCATGGTATGATGTAAAATAACATAAATGCAGAAAACAAAACTCACATTGTCACTACTGAGTGCAAGTCTAAACCATGGCTAGGCACTGCTGCCAATTTTTTTCTCGAGGCACTACCTTGGTGCTGCTCATGAGTGGTCTACTGTATGCAGTACACCGATTTGTGTACTCAGCCATTTCTCACATTCTTCCTCATAATCTCAAGATAGCACTAGAGTACGTAGAAATGGCTCTCTTTGTGTTTCTACCTGTGACAGGCTGGCTAGCTGAGTCATGGCTTGGACGATATCGAGCTATTGTTGTTGGACTGTTATTGTCTTTAGTAACTATTCTAACACTACAAGCTGTTTTCGTGATGCTGCATTTTGATTGGACTCCAATTCCAGCATTAGTACTGATTATTTTGGGCTTTTTAATATCAACTTTTGGCATTGGCAGCTTCTACACAATTACGCTACCGTTTGCTCTTGACCAAATGATAGGAGCATCAGCTGAGCAGCTCAGTGCTGCAGTACAGTGGTACTGTTGGGTGTTCTTTTTAGGACTGCTGATAAAACACATACTGGAGTGCATTCCGCTCCCAAACCAGTTCCATTACCTGGACATTCTTCCAGTGATCTTCCTCACTTTAGGCACTCTATGTTTCTCAGCTGTTCTGATAATGGACTGCCTTTACCACAAGTGGCTAGACACTAACAACAAAACCGGCAATCCCATCAAGCTGATCTTTCAAGTGCTCAACTATGCTCGAAAGAACAAGTGCCCTCGACTTCGCAGTGCATTGACATACATTGATGAGGAACACCCTTCACGTCTTGACTTTGGGAAGCACAAGTTTGGAGGACCATTCACAGAAGAAGAGGTAGAGGATGTCAAGACAATCTTTCGTCTTATACCAATTCTACTGCCAATGTCTGGAGTGTTCTTTTTCAGTGAATTAGAATTTAGTCAAATTCCTTTGTCCAAAAACTGTCATTCCATTTTTGAACATTATGCTATTAGTACCGCAGTCTCTGTTCTGATTCCAGTCTACCGCTTCATTGTGTATCCTTTTGTTCATAAGTATATTCCAAGCTTGTTGAAGATGATAGGCGCAGGTCTCATTTTGTGTTTTCTTAGCACAGTAATGTACACAGTCATGACTGGTGTTCAACATTTTTCAGAACAATGTCATAACAACACAATGGCTGATACTCCTCAAGTGCCACTGTACTGGATACTAATTATAGAATACTTGAATGGAATAGGTTCAGTACTGGCCATGATTTTTGGGACGGAATTTGTGATGGCTCAGACTCCAAACAGAATGAGAGGAATAATGATGGGACTGGTGATAGCTATGGTTGGATGGACCAGACATGGTGGTAATTACACTATTACTAGAGTATTCCATGCCTTTAAAGTATCTCCAGAAGATACAACATTCTACTTCTACCTAGCACTACCTCCACTGGCAATGCTGATGCTGATAATATTTGTTATTACTGCCAAGCGATACAAGCTGAGAGAGAGGGAGAGGCACGTCAACATACAGGCCATAGTGGAGGAACATTACGAGAGATACTTTGACCAGGAGGAGGAGTACTTGAGAGGAATAGCTGTGATGCTGGCTGACAACTCTTAATTTAATGAACCCTTTCATATAATTCATTTACTGATTTAAACACAGAATTTTTGAGTAATAATTTGCAACAAACATTAATTTTATGCATGTACAAACATCAATATGTTATGACTTTTACAGTTTTTGCATTAAAATTAATTTTAAACCAAATGTTCCTAGTCAGTGCTGCATGAAGTGTCTTCACTAGAAGATTCTGAACTAATTGTGTCTCTGTACTGTGGGTTTTCATGCAAAAATTCTTCTTGTTGATCCATGTACCTCTCATAGTGTTCCTCTACTATGACATGTAAGTTGATCACTCTGTTCCTCTCTCGTAGCTTGTAGCATTTAGAGAGTACATCAACTATCACAAAAAGTAATGCAAACAACACCACTGTTGACACATCATAAGTGAATGATATTATGTGTCTTGCCCATTCTGATACAATAAGTGTAGTTAGGTTAGAAAAGCAAACATTAAGCCAATTCTGTAGAATTCTCGTAGAATTCGTAGAATTCTCGTAGAATTCTCTGTGTCGTAGAATTCTCTGTGGTTTTTCCATCATTCCCCGTCTTTTTTTCCTCTATCTACTCGCCCTCTCTCCTCGCACAAGAACTCCTTTCCTCTTTACCACTCTTTCGTGAGGACGCATCATCACAAATCCTCCTTTATAAACACTCCGTGGTGTCCATTTGGAACAAAGTGCCCAATGACCTTATTAATCCTCTCATCTCCACGAGCTCTTTCAAGCGCTCACTCTGGCAATACGTCACTAAAACTGCTTGAACCTTGTTTTTATTTTTTTATTTTCTGGCTTTGTTGGTTTTTTTATTGTGTATCTGTCTTGTTTTGCTGTTGTTTATTTATTAGGCTGGCCTTTATAATAGCTTTTGCTAGTTGGTCTTTTGCCTGTATGCTCTTGTCTTAGCATCAAACATAAAAAAAAAAAAATTCTAAGGCCTTTCATCTTTTCCGGTATTTGTGCAATCAAAAATATAAGAATACAACACTAAAAACTGTCCTTCCAGTGCCATAAACAAAGCACAGTACAGCTCCTCATCCTGTGTAAGTAGAGCATACAATACCAATTACATACAGGCAGTAGGAGTGCAGGTCTACACACACATTATGAATGTGTAGTTCACTCTATAGCTATACCAGGTACATGCATTGTTGCACGAGTGCATAATTATTACATGTTGTGAATCCTGAAGATGTGTTTGTCGTTTGACAATCGTTGCATTATGCTAGAGCAGCATAATTATAACGCGCGCAAGCAATAGCAATTTTGGGCTGTCGATAATTATGATTAACTACAAGGAGATTTCTATCAAAATCAAAACTAGGATGTAGGAATGTAGGGATGTAGAAGTCAACTACTGGTCCACAATGTAAACCAACAAGGAACAGCATGGAATGGTAACACGACAGACTTGCAAACAGACCATAGATCCCTACATCAGTGGCTGTACAAAGATCAATATTAATTTTGTCACAAGCCGAATTCCATTCAATGCACGTCTGGTGGCAGTCAACGGCAACTAGCTGAACTAGCTGTAGTCTGCGACAGAAGCAGGGATCCATGGTCTGTTAGCAAGTCAATAGTGTTACTATTCCATTCTTGTTCCTTGTTGGTTTACATTGTGGACCAGTGGTTGATTTCTACATCTCTACATCCTTTTGATTTCGATAGAAATCTTCTTGTTTGTGTCGTTTGTTCTTTTTCAGTGAAGTGCAGTTCAATATCATGCATGTGCTGAGCCGTCTTTGTTTCCACCATTAGTTTAGTATTCCTGTTGTTGATGGCTTTTCTTTATTATTATTAATGCCTAAAATTGTTATGCTGTCCTCGCCTACGCATGCATGTATATGTAGAGTATACGAGCCCCACCACACTTGTTTGTAGCGCTTACATGTATAATCATCTGGCAAGCGCCGAATGGTGATCCTACACGAGTTTACCGTTCTTCGAAGACTCCAGACAAATACGCTTTCTCAGTGATCCATACGGCGCGGAAATACTCAAGTAGTGCTTTGTTACGTGCGCTATCCATTGCTTGGTCACGTGCAAATTGCGCAATCAGCGTCTACATGTGTACATGCATAGATATTTTATATATTTATATATAAAATTATAAGACGTTTATAAGATATTTATATCGCCGTTTCGCTAAAAACAAAGTTCAAAAGGCACCTGCCAGGAGAATTTCACTACTGTTCGTGGGTGTATTGGTCTCGGCACTGCTCGCGTAAAGGCGCTAAGCGAGTCAGTGAAGAAAGAAATAACTCAAGATAGCGATGTGCCGGCGTGGGTATGGTCATGCGGCCGGAAATGTCACCATCTTTTTCAATTCAAAAAGTGGAAATAGACCAGAGAGCTAAAGAATGCAATAATCAGATAATTGACGTGACGTCAGTACATTCTTCCGCCATTTTGTTACGTTAATACATGGAAAAACAGTGTTTTGCTTAATTGTGTAGCTCTGCAACGCGGCCGAATACTCTAATTCTACTGATATCCATGGAAAGTTGAAAACTTGCTCTACACAACCCTGAAGAAAACGAGCTGCAAACGCATCCAGTCGCCGAGTTACAACGCTGGCAAACAAGTAGATGGCGGTCGTAATAATGGCTGTTTGCTAGCACGCACAGCTGATATCACAGTCATTGCCGTTTGTTAACCAGTGTGCTGTCATGGCTGGATAGTATTTCAATAGAATGGACGACGACTGAAACACGGCAGTGCTTGTAATCGGCAAAGGTGTGGTTAACCTATCTGAAGAGGACATGTTATCGAACTTGTAGTCCTAATAGTCATCCATTCTAATTGAAAAGAAAATTAAAAAGATTTCTATCGAAATCAAAAGGATGTAGGGTTGTGAAATCTACCACTGGTTCACAATGTAAACTAACAAGGAACAAGCATGGAATGGTAACACAATTGACTTGCTAACAGACCATAGATCCCTACATCAGTGGCTGGTGTGGTTGACCTACTTGTTGACTGCTGACACCTGACGTGCATTCAGCTTGTGTACAGCCACTGATGTAGGGATCTATGGTCTGTTAGCAAGTCAATTGTGTTACCATTCCATGCTTGTTCCTTGTTAGTTTACATTGTGAACCAGTGGTAGATTTCACAACCCTACATCCTTTTGATTTCGATAGAAATCTTTTCAATTTTCTTGTTTGTGTCCTTTTTACTTTTTTAGTGAAGTGCAGTTCAAATATCATGGACGTCTTTGTTCCACCATTGGTTTAGCTTCTTGTTGTTGATGGCTTTTCTTTACTTTAGACTTGTAGCAAAAAAATAATTGTTATGTTATGCTATACTATCAGCTCGCCTACGCATGTATGCATGCAGTGCATACGAGCCCCGCCCACACTAGTTTGTTGACCTGTACTGTACGGCGGTTATAATTTATATCTGGCAAACGCAGAATGGTGATCCTATAGCTTGCCGTCCTTTGAAGACTCCATAGAGATGTGTTCTCCGTGAACCACACGGCGCGGAGATACTCAAGCTAGTGCTTGGTCACGTGCGCTAACCACTGCTTAGTCACGTGCGTATTGCGCAATCACATTAATGGCGTCTAACACTTAGCTGACAATGGATCACGATCGAGAAATCGCGGAATTTATATCGTCGTTTCGCTAAAAAAATAAGTTCAAAAGGCACATGCCAGGAGAATTTCACGACTGTTCGTGGGTGCTTTGGTCCCGGCACTGCTCGCGTAAAGGTGCTAGGCGAGTGGAAGAAAGAAGAAGAATAAGAAGAATAAGAAGAAAACGAAGACTGTTAAAATTTTAATGGAAAAGTACAATAAAAATAAACGAAGATGACGAAACTCAATTTTCACCGTTTCCAGGTTCGTCACTTTATTAACAATTTCGAGCAATCTCCTTGCTACTGTAAGATGGAGCTACGCCAGAGAGCAGATTTAGATGTCTTTTGACGTATAAAATTCATCACCAGGCGAAATATCAGCGTTTGAACGCTAATACATTGTATGTAGCCGCCACTCCTTTTTTCTCGTTCAACCCTACATAGGGAGGCACTACCGTGCCTCCCTAATACTATCCAGCCATGACAACACACTGGTTAACAAACGCCAATGACTGTGATATCAACTGTGCGTGCTAGCAAACAGCCATTATTACGACCGCCACCTACTTGTTTGCCAGCGTTGTAACTCGACGACTGGATGCGTTTGCTGCTCGTTTTCTCCAGGGTTGTGCAGAGCAAGTTTTCAACTTTCCATGGATATCAGTAGAATTAGAATATTCAGCCGCGTTGCAGAGCTACACAGTTACGCAAAACGCTGTTTTTGCTATTGCCACAATGTATTAACATAACAAAATGGCGGAAGAATGTACTCCAGCCATGACGTCACGTATAATTATTGATTACCGCAACATTCCAGCTCTCTGGGTAAAAGGTGTAATGTCCTGCGCGACGTCTGAGTGCCGTTTCAGTGGCTAAAAACCACCCAAAGGTTTTCAGATACGCTATTCCCAACTAATTATGAAATTTAAGCGGATAATTCTTGGAAACAATGCTGTTTTGCTATGATCAATCAGTGCTACATGTAGATCAAAAAGCCAGCAATTTGGTAGACTCTATTCAAAAATTATTTTCGTAGTCAAACAGTTTGCAATGTTAGTTAAACTTGGAGAATGCCTCTGAACAGCACTTAAAAAGATATTAGTAACAGTTTAGGTAAGTGCAAACGCGTTCCAAAGTCGCGCACAGCTCGAGTGTCTTGCTAACTGGCCTGTTCGCGTAACATAGCCCGCGAGACTAGCCCAGGCTGTCGTGTCATACTCAAGATTACCGTTTTGCACCTATACTACGAAGTGCGCAACAGCGCCACTGTAACCAGGAAGCCGGCTTTGTAATGTAAATTAGTGGAGAACAAAATCACACAGTAACCGCCACAAAACCCGTTGTAACTCAGCCATTTTAGCACCGATTCTAACGAAATTTAGATTTGTATGCTGCTAAAGGTTAGCAGAAGCCACCTAAAATCACTAGTAATTGATTCAGACAGTTTAAACTTTTCTGTGCACATCGCTACTCGAGAAGAAAACGAAGATAACGAAACTCGATTTCACCGTTTCCAGCTTCGTCACTTTACTAACAATTTCGAGCAATCTCCTTGCTACTACTGTAAGATGGGGCAATGCCAGAGAGCAGAACTAAGTATCTTATCACGTATAAAATTCATCACCAGGCGAAATATCATTTAGAACGCTAATACATTGTATGTAGCCGCCATATTGTTTTTCCGTTCATTCCTAATAATACTAACAGCTTTTACATGACAAGAGTATTGTTTAGTTTGAGAGGACTGTACAATCATTGCTGTTGATATGTACGTAGATTAGCTGTATTGCATTACGTGATGGGTGCTACACTCTCTCTGATCGACACTACAACAACCTAGAGCTTGTTGCATGTAAACCAGATGGTGTTGCTTAGTACAATTTTTCTACATGCACACACTGACACACCTTAACATTCAGCTATCATTTTGGTGAAGAATGCACGGTATGATGTAAAACAACATAAATACAGAAAACAAAAACTAACATTGTCACTACTGAGTGCAAGTCTAAACCATGGCTAGGCTCTGCTGCCAATTATTTTCTCGAGGCACTACCTTGGTGCTGCTCATGAGTTGTCTACTGTATGCAGTACACCGATTTGTCAACTCAGCCATTTCTCAAAGTCTTCCTCATAATCTCAAGTTGGCACTAGAGTACGTAGAAATGGCTCTCTTTGTGTTTCTACCTGTGACAGGCTGGCTAGCTGAGTCATGGCTTGGACGATATCGTGCTATTGTTGTTGGACTGATCTTGTCTTTAGTAACTATTCTAACACTACAAGCTGCTTTTGTGCTGCTGCAATTTGACTGGACTCCAATTCCAGTATTTCTACTGATTGTTGTGGGTTTGGTGATAGAAGCACTTGGTATTGGAAGCTTTTTTACTAATATGCTACCATTCGCTCTTGACCAAATGATAGGAGCATCAGCTGAGCAGCTCAGTGCTGCAGTACAGTGGCACTGTTGGGCATTCAATATAGGACTGCTGATAGTAAACGTACTAAAGTGTGCTCCAATCCCAAACCAGCTCAAATACCTGGACATTCTTCCAGTGATCTTCCTCACTATAGCCACTCTATGTTTCTCAGCGGTTCTGATAATGGACTGCCTGTACCACAAGTGGTTAGACACTAACAACAAAACTGGCAATCCCATCAAGCTGATATTTCAAGTGCTCAACTATGCTCGAAAGAACAAGTGCCCTCGACTTCGCAGTGCATTGACATACATTGATGAGGAACACCCTTCACGTCTTGACTTTGGGAAGCACAAGTTTGGAGGACCATTCACAGAAGAAGAGGTGGAGGATGTCAAGACAATCCTTCGTCTTATTCCAGTTCTACTGCCAGTATCGGGGGTGTTCTTTTTCTGTGAATGCGAATTTAGTCAAATTCCTTTTCGTGCACAAAACTGTCGTTCCATTTTTGAACATTATGCTATTAGTACCACAGCCTCTGTTCTGATTCCAGTCTACCGCTTCATTGTATATCCTTTTGTTCATAAGTATATTCCAAACTTGTTGAAGATGATAGGCGCAGGTCTCATTTTGTGTTTTGTTAGCACAGTAATGTACACAGTCATGACTGGTGTTCAGCATTTTTCAGAACAATCTCGTAACATCACAATGCCTGATACTCCTCAAGTGCCACTGTACTGGATACTAATTACAGAATACTTGAATGGAATAGGTTCAGTACTGGCCATGATTTTTGGGACCGAATTTGTCATGGCTCAGACTCCAAACAGAATGAGAGGAATAATGATGGGAGTGGTGATAGCTATGGTTGGATGGACCAGACATGGTGGCAATTACACTATTACTAGAGTATTCCATGCCTTTAAAGTATCTCCAGAAGATACATTCTACTTCTACCTAGCACTACCTCCACTGGCAATGCTGATGCTGATAATATTTGTTATTACTGCCAAGCGATACAAGCTGAGAGAGAGGGAGAGGCATGTCAACATACAGGCCATAGCGGAGGAACATTATGAAAGATACTTAGACCAGGAGGAGGAGTACATGAAAGAAATAGCTGTGATGCTGGCTGGCAACTCTTAATCTAATCAACCCTTTCATAATTCATTTACTGATCATGATTTAAACATTTTCAGCATTTTAAAGTAATAATTGCAACAAACATTTTATGTAAGTACAAACATCAAATATGTTATGACTTTTACAGTTTCTGCATTAAATTTTAAAGCAAACTTTCCTAGTCTGAACTAATTCTGTCTCTGTACTGTGGGTTTTCACGCAAAAATTCTTCTTGTTGATCCATGTACCTCTCATAGTGTTCCTCTACTATGACATGTAAGTTGATCACTCTATTCCTCTCTCGTAACTTGTAGCATTTAGAGAGTACATCAACTATCACAAAAAGTAATGCAAACAGCACCACTGTTGACACATCATAACACACAGTGAATGACATGTGCCTTGCCCACTCTGATACAATAAGTGTAGTTAGGCTAGAAATAGCAAACATTAAGCCAATTCCAAGGCCTTTCATCTTCTCCGGAATTTGTGCAATCAAAAAGTTAAGAAAAACAACTTTAAACACTGTCCTACCAGTGCCATAAACAAGGAATGGAGCCAGCTTCCAATACCATGGGATATAGTAGTCAGGCCACATAGCTGCTCTTGGTGGCACTTCGATGCAAGAAAGATATCTGTGTGTGTCATTAGACACAATGACTCCCCATATGCCTGGCATCACTAGCATTGTGTATCCAACTAGATACAATAACAAACCAGCAGTAATGCAGTTCAGCATGTTAGGAAAATATTTTTGAAAGCAAGGGTTTATCAAGAATTGATGAATTGGAATAAGCAGTATAGGAAACAGCCATGACTTCATTCCAATATTCAATACAATATCTCGGTACTCAAGGTCGATCACTAGGCTAATGGAACTCATATTAGCAATACCTGCAGCAATACTTAAACATATCAACAAAGGGAGTAGTCTCAGAACTAACTTGACATCCTCTACCTCCTCTTCAATAAAGGGTCCACCAAACTTATCCTTGCCAAAGTCTATTCGAGCTGGTTGTTCCTCGTCAATATAGGTGAAGGCACTGCGTCTCTCAGGGTATCTGTGCTTCCTAGTGTAGTTGAGAACCTGTATGATGAGCTTGATGGGGTTAGTGACCTTATGAGTCTTGTCCAACCACTGCTGACACATGCAATCACTGACGATAATTGCAGCAAGGAAAATTGCGAAAATACCAGCAGTTCCTACACCAATAACGTTGATGTAGGGAACTACAGCCATATAAGAAATCGTAAAAGCCAATCCAAACCCAAAATTTTTTGCCCAGACGTACCAACATATCAGTGAACTAAGCTCATCTGTTGGGGCGCCGATCATCTGATCAGTAATGAAAGGAATAATAGCAACTGTGAAAGCAGCATTTCCAAAAGTCACTAGCACAATTGCCAGTGAAAAAAGCCATTCGCTTATAGTAGAAATACCTCCAGTAAATAATGCAAAGAAGAAAAATATGCTTCCAGAAAATGAGACTATAGAACCAAATTTGATAGTTTTATATCGTCCAATTTTAACGTCAGCAAGCCAGCCAACGAAAGGAGCAAAAACTCCTGAAAAGAATTCCGATCCAGTTGTAACCCATGGTGAAGTGAAATGCAAAATGGCTGCACAAGACAGTAATAGACTACTGGAGAAAGAAAACAATGCCTGCCACACAAGTAAAAGCAATAATTCCTTCCTACAGCATGAACGAAAGGATCGATCCCAGTGCTTGTAACAAGACAATGATGGTTTTCGAAAATCCATGATACAATTAATGATGAATGCCTTCAGAAGCACTGCATTTAGTGCATAAAACAACACTGTGCAAGTTTTACCTTGTACATAATACATGGGTTTGTTAAATGTGTACAATACTGACAATGAACTGAAAATAAATTATTTAAACACTTTTTATTATCACAGGTCCCCAAGGACAAACACCTGTCAAAAACCAAACATAACATTATGTGCTTGAATAGTATTGTATTGAAATGCACTGTGTTACCATTATATATGACAGCACCACAATGCCATTATACATCCACTTTCAGCTTAAAATTAATAAACTTTCAAGTTCTGGTTATGTAGCTAGAAAGATATATACCTAGCATTCCTTATACTACAATCTGATTGGTCAGTTAGAGAAAAATATTCACTTTTTGATAACCAATGGAAGTTGTCAATGACCATTATTGTTTTGAGACATTATTCACTAAGCTATTGGAACTGCAGTATGATCAGGTGCAGGTCTACTGTGACATTGAGGGGACCAACTGTGGAGGAGAGGAAAGTTGGACACTAGAATGGTGTATCTTAACATGCCTGACTCATCAAGTCAGTGCCCAACTAACTTCAACATTATGACGGTAAATAATGTAAGCTTTTGCATCAGAGATTGCAATGATTGTGTTGCTCTTCCATTTGAAACATACGGAATCACCTACTCAAAAGTGTGTGGATATGCACGAGGATACTCATATTTTACACCAGATGCATTTGGTGATGCAGACCAAGACCCTAATGAGCCATTGAGTGGTAACTATGTCGATGGAGTATTCATAACATTATGGAACACCTCGTCATAATAATTATAACACAGTATTTTTGAGTAATAACTTGCTACAAACTTTAATTATGTTATGACTTTATTACAGGTTCTGTATTTTAAGCAAATATTCCTAGTCACTGCTGCATGAATTGTCATCACTAGAAGATTCTGAAGTAATTCTGTCTCTGTACTGTGGGTTTTCACGCAAAAATTCTTCCTCTTGGTCCATGTACCTCTCATAGTGTTCCTCTGCAATGAAATGTAAGTTGATCACTCTGTTCCTCTCTCGTAACTTGTAGCATTTAGAGAGTACATCAACTATCACAAAAAGTAATGCAAACAGCACCACTGTTGACACATCATAACACACAGTGAATGATATGTGCCTTGCCCACTCTGATACAATAAGTTTAGTTAGGTTAGAAAAAGCAAACAATAAGCCAATTCCAAGGCCTTTCATCTTCTCCGGTATTTGTGCAATCAAGAATATAAGAAAAACAACACTAAAAACTGTCCTTCCAGTGCCATAAACAAGGAATGGAGCCAGCTTCCAATACCATGGGATATAGTAGTCAGGCCACATAGCTGCTCTTGGTGGCACTTCGATGCAGGAAAGATATCTGTGTGTGTCATTAGACACAATGACTCCCCATATGCCTGGCATCACTAGCATAGTGTATCCAACTAGATACAACAGCAAACCAGCAGTAATGCAGTTCAGCATGTTAGGAAAATATTTTTGAAAGCAAGGCTTTATCAAGAATTGATGAATTGGAATAAGCAGTATAGGAAACAGCCATGACTTCATTCCAATATTTAATACAATATATCGGTACTCAAAGTCGATCACTAGGCTAATGGGACTCATATTAGCAATACCTGCAGCAATACTTAAGCATATCAACAAAGGGAGCAGTCTCAAAACTAACTTGACATCCTCTACCTCCTCTTCGATAAAGGGTCCACCAAACTTATCCTTGCCAAAGTCTATCCGAGCTGGTTGTTCCTCGTCGATATAGGTGAAGGCACTGCGTCTCTCAGGGAATTTGTGCTTCCTAGTGTAGTTGAGTACCTGTATGATGAGCTTGATGGGGTTAGTGACCTTATGAGTCTTGTCCAACCACTGCTGACACAAGCAATCACTTACAATAATTGCAGCGAGAAAAATTGCGAAAATACCAGCAACTCCTACACCAATAACATTGATGTAGGGAACTAAAACCATATAAGCAATCGTAAAAGACAATCCAAATCCAAAATTTTTTGCCCAGACATACCAACATATCAGTGAACTAAGCTCATCTGTTGAGGCGCCGATCATCTGATCAGTAAAGAAAGGAATAATAGCAACTGTGAAAGCAGCATTTCCAAAAGTCACTAGCACAATTGCCAGTGAAAAAAGCCATTCGCTTAGAGTAGAAACACCTCCAGTAAATAATGCAAAGTAGAAAAATATGCTTCCAGAAAATGAGACTATAGAACCAAATTTGATAGTTTTATATCGCCCAATTTTAACGTCAGCAAGCCAGCCAATGAGAGGAGCAAAAACTCCTGAAAAGAATTCCGATCCAGTTATAACCCATGGTGAAGTGAAATGCAAAATGGCTGCACAAGACAGTAACAGATTACTGGAGAAAGAAAAAAATACTTGCCACACAAGTAAAAGCAATAATTCCTTCCTACAGCATGAACGAAAGGATCGATCCCAGTGCTTGTAACAAGACGATGATGGTTTTTGAAAATCCATGGTACAAGTAATGATGAATGCCTTCAGAACTTGAGAAGCACTGCATTTAGTGCATAAAACAACACTGTGCAAGTTTTTACCTTGTACATAATACATGGGTTTGTTAAATGTGTACAATACTAACAAAGAACTGAAAGTAAATTATTTAAACACTGGCTATTATCACAGGTCCCTAAGGACAAAGCACCTGCCAAAAACCAAACTTGAAATGCGCAGTGTTACCAATACAGCAGCATCACCACACTGTCGTAGTATGTCCACTTTCAGCTTAGAGCTTCCACTTTCAAATTCTAGTTCGGTAGCTAGAAAGTATACCTACTATAGCATTCCTTTCTGAAATACACATCAAACAGTCTCTTGCTCTCCACCATTGACCCAGAAGAGCATACAGCAAACAATCACTACAACAAATATGAGATACCACGTCCACGAGATCACTGAGACACACCCACCTAAGCACAAGTTAACCCATTAGTTACTGAATTATTTTGCCCAAAATTTCATCTGTTCTAAGTCTTCCAAGTTTTTACTACATGATTATGCAGTACGCTAATCATTCCAAACTAACACTGTTTTTTTACCTGGCATGTCAATGTTCGCGACCACGTACTAAATTCCGAGTTAGCCACTCCCACTTTAGCCTCGTCCCCAGGCCGAATTTTTCGCAACGCAGAAACGCAACGGAACGAAACGGCGAAAAATTGGGCCTGGTACACACTGCAAGGGTAATAGTGCGCTTGCGCGACAGTGCGCGTAAGTAATAATATTATTCATAAGTTAATAAACGCTGAATACCATTAACAACCGCATGGTACAATAATAATTATTAAAACAGACTGAATCAACAGTGTGGCAGGCTTCATCTGCTTTATGCAGAATCTGCAGTAGATCTGTAATTTCTAAACACAGTGTGGCACTGTTTTCAAGATCAGGTGTTGCGGAAAGACTGAGCAGAGTGATCAACAGTCCAGTTGTGGACACTTGGAGTATATCTGTAGACAAAAGTTTCTTGCCGCTGAAGCATTCATAGTGATAGCTAAATCCAGTAATGAGAAACAACAACTACCATTGATCACCAGCAGTCATCTATCAGCAGTCGTCACAGGTACCATCACTCCGAGGAAGAGGGCAAAAGACACTAGTGGAGCTGGTGCTTCTCCTCACACACAGGTGTGTAGACCAGCACCCAAGCGGCAGACAGTGGCAGGCTATGGAAGAAGGCTAAATTTTTGTATAGAGGATGATGGTATGGTTATTAAATTTTCTTGATGAGAAAAGGTGAACATGTCTTAGCTTCAGACCTAGAAGTACAGTCATTGAGAGATAGCGACACTTCACCTTCTCTATCATTAGTTCAGGAGTCTAATGGTAAAGAGATTCATAGTTTACAGTTGAAGTAGTCATGATTATGATTTCTACGTATACAGCAGCTCATGACACAGGCAACATTTGCAACGAACAGTCAGTAAGGATAAAAAGCGCAACGATTATTAATAACAAACCACATAATTATTGAAATTACAGATATCGGTTTACTCACCAAGTAATATGCACGAGTTGAAGTTCCCTTGAGTTACAGTTTTCAAAAGCTCGGTAGGTCATTGGCTGGCGGAAACATCCACACTATCTGTAGAGCCATCTTCAACAATGCTATGCTCAGA
The DNA here is from genome assembly GCA_964017065.1 of Haliclona indistincta. Lineage (NCBI taxonomy): Eukaryota > Metazoa > Porifera > Demospongiae > Haplosclerida > Chalinidae > Haliclona > Haliclona indistincta. The sequence continues at coordinate 3,122,047 of OZ024789.1, forward strand.
GATGAGGTTTTGATGAGAGTTTGTTGATTGTTGATGACGAATGTGCCTCCCTGTGTCGACAGAAAGCCAAGCCTGTATCCCTGTTTAGGTTAATGACACTCGATGAAGCTGAAAATTTTGCGTAGAGCCAGGCAATGGATGAGCTTGACACAAAGGCACACACACTGCTCAGTATTCTCAACACAGCTGTCACTCACTCCTCCAGGCGTAACAAAAACAAGACTGGCGATGCACAATAGCTTCAGGAGCAGTGTATAGTAATGAAAAACGACCCATAGTCACATCTTTCTCACTAGCAAGCAGCTGTTTGTCCACATCTGTACTTATAACAGTCACAATTAATAGTTCAGGCTGGCAAACTACATACCTTCGTTTCCACTCAATATTCCTGCTGAAACACCTCGCTGTAAAAGGCCTGTTACCTGGTCGACCATCAACGACACTAGCGGTGAAATAACCAGCGCTCAGCTCCATAAGAAGTACGATTTAGCTTATAGTCGAAGAGAAACGGCACTGACTAGTTGGTAGCACAGAGACTTGCCGTATCCGGTGGGGAACCAAGCAAATACGTCCTGACCATGGTACAGATGGTAAACAGCTTCTTCCTGCTTCGGCTTTAGCGTGACATTCTCTCTTCCCAAGCAGGAGAGAGCATACGCGATACCAGTAGGAAACTCGATCGACTCCATTTTCTGATGATAGCACGGAAAGTGATTCGCTAAACGGACTAGTATAACGGATTAATATAGCGAGAATATCCAAGCGATTACGGATTCCCTAGATTCTGGGGAATGGTCTGAGCACGCGCACTATTACCCCTGCAGTGTGTACCAGGCCCAATTTTTCGCCGTTTCGTTCCGTTGCGTTTCTGCGTTGCGAAAAATTCGGCCTGGGGACGAGGCTACTCCCACTTCGGAACTGAAGCCACTTGAGTGCTGTAACCTCATCATTTTTTGGCTAATTTTGGTCTTTATGTAGCCCTGGTGACTGATACAAAAATCTGATGACCAGGTGAGCAAGCATCCTTGTTTAGACCATATTCTATGCCAAAGTATGCATTTCTGGCCACCCTGAAGCTCTAAAAATGCCGATAGCGGTGAGGGGTGCCCCTTCGAACTATGGGTTAACAAAAGGACACCCCCTTTAAAATTCCCCCGTGCTATACATTTTTAGTGGGGAGGGTGTGCTGAAAAACAGTGGATTTTTCCAGATAAAGTCGTATTTTGCAAATAAGCTAGATTTTTAGGACACTTTATACACTAGTTATGATGTCTAAAGCAGTTATGTTGCCTTTTGGTAACAATAGTGGTTAAAGGGTTAAAAGCTACATTCATTCACTCACTGTGAAATGTGACTGTGAGTATGTAAAATAAAATAAAATTCCAAATTAAAAATACTATGCAGATCCATACATGCTTGTGGCTATTGACTAGCACAGAAAACATTGTCATTGACTGATCGATTACAAATACTATTATTAATTCCACCAGTAAGACGCTCTGCCACAGTTCTTTCATTACTCTGTTAGACAGTGTATGCCACAGGCACTGCGTACCCTGGTGGTTCAACTGGTAGAGCCTTGGGTTTATGACCCAGAGGACACTGGTTCGAATAACTGCTTTAGACATCATAACTAGTGTATAAAGTGTCCTAAAAATCTAGAGCTGGAGGAAAAAAGAAAATATCACAAGTACTCCAGCCCACCAGCCCACCCACCCGTAAAACAGGTACCTGGTCTTGTACTGGGGGAGCAAAGCACACTGGCTGTGTCTCATTGTCCACTAATGGTAGTTGTGGGACTACAGGGTGCCTACACCAGCAGTGGGAGGCATAGTTGGTACCTCCTGCGAGCTCCTTGCCCGGGCTCCAGGAGTGCTCATAGCACCGGCACATCGTACCTGCTTAGTGTACAGGTGCCTTGGCTTGTCCAGGAACGCGTGACCTGTAATAGGCAGTGAGAGGCTTTAGGCAGTGAGAGGCTCTTGCCACAGGCACTAATCACCCAGCTGCAATGTTGAAGAAAACTCAGCCAGTGCAACCACAGCTGAATGGCATAGGCAACACCATCTTTCAGATACCTGATGGATTCGGTTCCTGTTCAAAAATCAATGCTGCAGCGATGAAAGAAACTGTTGCGACCAGGGCTACATATGCAATTTTGAAAATCAAACTTGTGTGCTCTCCTCAAAAGCTCCAACTCCAGTTCTCTGAAAGTAGTGAAGTTCGAGTCTCTGCAAACAATCAGGCCAAAGCCACAGATAGTTTTATGCAATGTGGGCTATTGCGACGATAGTGAAACCCGCTGTCCTGATGGTGGTTGCTGTCCTTGTTTGTTGCTATGATACCAAGTGTTATACTGCTATCTGATGGTCATTGCATGTAGCTACAAAACATTGCTCTAACTTATATAATTGATTGTATTGTGCAGCATTTATAACCTATATCAAAATTAAAAACATGATTAACTAGCATGAACAAAGCAGTTACCAGTACGATTGCAGGCGGTTTGCTAGTATAAATCATCGCTGCATGCCACATTATTCTGTTACTAAACACGCATGCACATGTACTGTGAAATACCTTTGTTAGTTACTGTCGATTTAGCAACGAATTTGGAATCATGCTTGTGTTGTCGTTCAGTAGTTTAAAACCACTTCTGACCAAAAGAAAAGCTGGACCAAAAGAAATGGAGTGTCTTGTCAATCAGCTATAAAAGAGGGCAAGGCTATAAGTTGAAAAACCCAGAAGCAGTGATTATACATTTATATCCTAGCTGTTTGGTTCACTGACTTACTGCGGTTGACATCAATCGGCATCGACATGGGCGTGATACAGGAAATTGCAACGTTCTTGCACCAGCCAAACGCGAAGCGAGAATGCTTAGTCAGCAATAATCAGTGATCACGTGATTTATCTGTATGCCGTATGTCCAATATAAGGTAAACGGGGGTAATTCCGTAAAGGGATAGACTAAGTTCACCCAACCTGAGGTGCGGATGTGTGACGTCACGGGCAGGAAGCACGTGACATGCCCGCGCATGTGTATTATAATAGAATATCACTATAAAGCCTAGTTCCAACGTCAAGTTGGCATCAGGTCTCGGTGGTTCAATGGGTAGGTGTTGTGCAAAGCAGTATGGTGTGCTAGGGTTCAATCCCTGGTAAATGCTACTTTTTGGTTCTTTTTTTTTTTCACAAATAAAACTGTTAGGCAGAGCCTAGCGCTCTTACCGCGGGTCAGTAGCGTTGTTAGCCACGGGTTTGCGCTGTTAGCTCCGTAGGACGACCTTCCCGACGATCCTTAGTTAGTTAGGAAGACCCTCCCGACGATCCTTAGTTAGGAAGACCCTCCCGACGATCCTTAGTTAGGAAGACCCTCCCGACGATCCTTAGTTAGTTAGGAAGACCCTCCTGGCTTTTCGCAGTTAGGCGAAGTGTTTTAAGGTCTTGGGTTTAGGATTTAGTTTTGTTTAGCACGTGAATACCATAGCAACGAGCGTGACGTAACACATCCGCACTTCAGATTGGGTGAACTTAGTCCATCCCATTCCGTAAATTGGGCAATTCCGTAATTTTTGTACTAAAATCATTCTGCTCGACCGAAAGCAAAAGGAATCGGGGTGCAACATACCATGCGCTAATCTCTGACTATAGTAGATCGATTATTTGACGGAGATCGCTTGTGCTGGCTTTATAGTATAGAATGGCAGAGCAAAATCCATACCTTTTTGTAAGCTCCGAAAAATCAGTAGTCTGCGCGATCAGCTGTTGTTCGGGTACCTTTACGCGACTAGATCTATTGACACTATCAGCATGTAGCTAAGTCATCTGGCATAATATTCAGCAAATACGAACTCTGGCGCAGCTGTCCTTCCTGAGAAATAAACGCACCTAGTCAACCTAGATGATTCACGCCATTGAGTTATGATTGGGCGGGGCTGGTCAAGGCTCCGCCCTTTTTACAGCAAGATAGCTTCATGGTTCTATCTCAGAAAAGACAGCTGCGCCAGAACTCTTGTTAGCTGCAAGGCATGCCAGATGGCTTAGCTTCATGCTAGTAGTGCCGATAAGTTTTTTCGTGTGAAGCTCCATGTACAACAGCCGATCAATCAAATAAGACTGTATTCTCCGAAAAGGTGAGAATTTTGCTCTGCCGTTCTAGGGCGTATTTTACTTTAGCCCCCCCCCTCGAAACTGCGTGGGTGAATTAATTAACACGTCCAGGCGTGAACTAATGGATATTGGCATAATCGTTCAGAACCACGTGGTTACAGCAGTGGACATGCGAATGAATGCGAGTTACAGCAGTGACGTCAAGTTGCACGTAAATAATGCCTGCATGAACATAGCCCAACTTGCTTGCCCTAAGTTGCCCACCATGCAATCTCAACAATTGTAATAATAATACTCAGTCGCATTAAGTTTGAAATAGCATTATACAGCATTATTATTATGCATGTCATTGTGGATACTGCTCTGCTATGTGCTTGCATATATTTGCAAATGCATTTGATCGGAAGGTGTCAAACTTTCGCCTCCACATAAACTCTGGCAGGTAGGTTTCAAATAGCTTTGAATTCATAGTTTTCTCCTCCCTCATCATCCTCTTGCAGGCAGCCCACATACTCTCAACTGACTGAGTATGTGCCCCAGTTGTTGGATCTACAAAATGGAGCGAATGGTTCACTGTCTGATGAGTGAAGCCTGCTTGCTGGAGTCGGCTATATGCACGCCATTCATCGGAATATACTGTGCTGCCAGGTGCTATGTACTGATGTATTATCGGCATCAATGTTGCTGCATCTCTACGGTTGACTTCAACAAGGAAGCAATCACCAATTATTCTTTGGGTGCCACCGAACACCCAATGCCCATCCACATATCTTCCACGGTTGTACTTACGGCGACCAAATTTACTTTCGTCAATCTCAACCTCAATGCCTTGCCCGCCAATCTTCACTGGGTGATCCAGAAAATATTGAGCACAAACATCGCGAATGAAGTTGAACCAATCCACGGCTGTACGAGTAGATATCTGTATAATGTATACAATTTATTATAACAAACTGATCGGGAACCATCAAAGTGTATCATGGCTACAACTTGACCAATTCAAATGCAAGTCCAATTCAATGCACTTTCAAGTGTACAATCATTACAAATATAGCTATCTATTATTTTACAACTATTCTCAGTATCTTCTCTATTCCAAGATGACTTTGTGCAAAAAACGTGCCTGTTCGTAAAGAAACTTCCTTTCTGCACGATTTTCTTGGGCAACGCCAGGATTTCTTCTCTGGCGTTGTATTTCGTGCAACAAGATGCATGTCGCGATTGCATGCTGGGCATGCTTTCTTGTCTGCCAAAAGCTTTCTTTCTTGGCACCAACGGATTGTCGAATCGACGTCTACTAACTCCTTGCATAGATCGAAATAGCTACCAGGAAAAGTCGCAGTTGATGATGGCGTCGCGAGATGAGTAGTCTGACCAATCTGTACTTGCGCCATTTCTCCACACTGACAAGGTCAGGCGTGGTGCGTGCATTTTTATAGGACTGCTACTTTGGTGTAAATGTGCAGGCAGCCACGTTGCAGCTGCAAGGTCAGTGCACATGCTAGGAATTTAGTGCCATGATCGCGGAGTATCCATTAGTTCACGCCTGGACGTGTTAATTAATTCACCCACGCAGTTTCGAGGGGGGGGGGGCTAAAGTAAAATACGCCCCCGTTCTATACTCGAAGGCTTGCACAAGCAATCTTCGCAGTAGTATTGATCCACTATAGTCAAGGATTAGCGCATGCTATATTGTAGACAGATTGTTCTTGCTTTCGTTCCAGTAGAGCGGTTTCAGTATGAAATATTATGAAAGTTACGGAAGTACCCCCTTTCCAATTGTCGGCGTACAAACGCGGCTGCTTCGCCTACCAATCGATTCCACTGCTTGAAACTTGATATGCAGATTCTACAAAGGTAAGGGCATATACCTGTCAAGCTTGGAAATTTGCTCTCTTTGCAAGACAAAAATATTCGTCATAGAAGCGGAAATATTACGGAATTACCCCCGTTTACCTTACATGTAATCATTGCTGACTAAGCATTCTCGCTTCGCGTTTGGCTGGTGCAAGAACGGGTTGTATGTAAAACATGGAATGTGGAATGGAATGGAACCATGGAATGGAATGGAATGCCGCCATTATTGTGTGGCATCGCACTAGAAACTACTAATCCCTAAACCCAAGACCCTAAAAACCTAAAAACCTTCGCCTAACGGTCGCCGTTGAACTTTCCCGAGCTAAGCTGGTTTAGGATGACCCTCCCGACGATCCTTAGGCTTACCAAGGGCCGAAGGCCCGGTTTAGGACGACCTTCCCGACGATCCTTAGGCTTACCAAGGGCCGAAGGCCCGGGTTAGGGCGACCCTCCCGACTTTGCGCAGTTAGGCGAAGGTTTTTAGGGTCTTGGGTTTAGGGTTTAGTAGTTTCTAGTGCGAGACCACACAATATAATGGCGGCATTCCATTCCATTCCATGGTTCCATTCCATTCCACATTCCATGTTTTACATATAACCTGCAAGAACGTTGCAATTTCCTGTAGTAAACACGTGGGAGGTGGGCTTTACCTTACTTTGTCTTCATCATGGGCGCAGCAACTCGATCAGTAGCTGTCGCTATGTCTGGTGGAGTGGATTCCAGCGTGGCTGCTTTACTCCTCAAGAGGGCTGGTAACATCACCGATCATGTTCAGAGAAATATGGTGACCTCACACTTACAGGTTGGCACGTGTTTGGAGTGTTTATGTCGAACTGGGACGAACGAGAAGAGAGAGGAGTTTGCACGAGCGAAGATGGCTATAGAATGGTAGCCAATGTGTGTGAACAGATTGGTGTTCCCGCTCAGAGAGTATCCTTTGTCAAAGAATACTGGAATGATCGAGGTTTTCAGGTACGCAGCTGACATTACAGTACACTGATCGTGTATGCCCAGAGCTAGGGGTCTGACACTAGTGAAATCTAGTATGCTAACCGGTGAAATCAGGGTATTCTCCCATAATTATACTCATTAGTTTTCCAGTATACTAGCACTCGATCACGTCACTCTAGTCTCGAACGCAATGATCAATCCTTGTCGGACCCTCGATATAACTATGTCCATTTTTACTAATACCTCTTTCTACAGTGACTTCTTGATGGTTATAAGGAAGGTTACACTCCTAATCCGGACATCTTGTGCAACCAAAAAATCAAGTTTGGCGTGTTTTACAAACACGTAATGACCTCACTCGGTGTGGACAAGATGGCTACTGGTCACTACGCACAAATATAGACTAGCAGTAATGGTGAGCAAAATGTCTATGCCCAAGTAATTCAACATCATATTATGCTTTATGGTAGAAATGAACACATTTCTGTGCATTTAGGTGTGGTGCGATTGCTCCAGGGTGTGGATAAAACTAAAGACCAGACGTTTTTCCTTTAAACTGTGTCTCATGCAAGTTCAGCCTCCGATAATTCCTTGGTTCTTTTCTATTCCAATTTTTGTTACTCCTGCAGTCAATGCTGAAAGACACTTTATTTCCTGTTGGAGGTCTAACCAAAAAGGAGGTAAGAGATATTGCTTTGAAAGTTGGGCTACAGAGAGTAGCCAGGAAAAAGGAAGTAAGTATTTCACATGACAGTCATGAGCATGTAGTTGGAATTTATTTACTAGTTAGCTAAACATTTGTTTTTCTCCTAAAACAAACATTCACTTGTTATTTAGAGTATGGATCTGTGCTTTGTCGGAGAAAGGAAATTCGTAGATTTTATTGCCCAGGTATTTACCGTTTTTCTATGTTGTAATTTTTCATACTAATTTATCCCAATAATGTCTAGTATATAGAAGAGAAAGAAGGTTATTTTGTTGACGTGGAGAACGGAAAGGTCATAGGTAGACACAAAGGTCACCATTTATACACCATTGGTCAGCGAGCTCACATTGGTGGACTATCCAAGGCGTATTATGTGATTGACAAAGAAAACGACACCAACAAAGTTTTACTAGTAAGGGGCCCGGTACATGTGCTATTCACTTTTATACTTGATTCAGGCTAAAGGGAGGGACCATCCTGCACTATACACTCACAGATTCACTACAGCTGTGCCCAGCTGGATAGCTGGCACTCCTCCTCCTGCTCTCCTTCATGAGGGAGAGCTGACCTGTACACTACGATACAGACACCTCAGCCCTCTTAGTAAGATAATGTACACATGTATACTAATATCACTATTGCATTCGAAATAAGGAAATTATTGTTGTTTTACAATTGTACATGTCTGAGTTATCTTTGATCGTAGCCCAGATATACAGTACCGTTCACGAGTAAGTGTACTCAAACCCGCGGGCTAACCGCGCGTAACTCGGGGGTGCCCGCGGGTTCGTGAACGTGTACCCGCTGCCCGCACCACACTAACCCGCGGCCCTCATGCAGTCTTGCATGCACTCACGCCCCGCTAGATAGCTAGGCAGACTCACGTTGTCGTTGTGTGACTTGCGCGAGCATATAAAGTGCTCGCACGTATCCGCACCAGCGCGTGATGCACTCTGTATTCGCATCTACCCGCGGTTAATGATACACGGTTCCGCGGGCAAGACAAAATTACCCCCGGGTTGCCTGCGAGTCTCCCGCGGGTGTTGGTCCACTTACTCGTGAACGGTACTGTACAGTATCTACAGATGCAATGTATAGCTCAAACACGTTTTGATCGTGTTCGAACGCAAAGCCAAACACAATCACTCCCAAAAGCAAACACGCACAAATTCAACACACTCGCTCATCACTGCACTAGCTGCCTCTATGTTTAGTGGTATCAGCACATTTTTCATTCTTAACACTTGCATACTCTTTTTTTTTCAAACATGTTTGCGAGCAATCACTGTTTGCAATCGAGTTCAAACGCGATTGCGTTTGAGTTCAATCACGTTCGCTTTATATGTTGCATCTAGACAGTACTGTATGTTACGCCCCACCCCTTACAATAAGGAGCTAGTGAAAATTTCATAAACTTGGCATTTCCTGCCTTCATCAAATTAAAACCCCTAGTAGTTTCTCTTATAAAAGCCCCCTTTCTCATGTAGCTTTGTGCAAGGTGACTATGGCTAGTGGATCACTTGGTCTACAGGTTACTAGTGTTTCTCCTCTTCGTGCAGTAACCCCAGGACAGGTGATGCTAAATCTCCCGTACAGTACTGTCCTTTACTGTGTTACACTGTAGTATGCTGTGCTCTACAATGGAGACGAATGCATGGGAGGAGCTTGTATTAATAGAACAGAACCAAATGATGTAATACGGAATATGCAGACAGCAACAAAACGAGCTATAAATTCATAGACTTTGTAAATGTATGGTGTGATACTGTAATTATGCGTAACAACATGCACTTCCGTTCTTAGAAGTGGTAGATCATTCTTCACATACCAACACTGATTAAGCAAACAATTTATTAATTCTTTGCCTAAATATACATGTACGTACGTACTATCAGCAAAGCAATGAAAGATGTACATTAACATCATATTCACAAGAACAAAATTGTTGTGTTGCTGTGAAACGGTTTCATTTCGTAGCTATGGCTAGGCACTGCTGCCGATTGTTTTCTCGAGGCACTGCCTTAGTGTTGGTCATGAGCGGTCTACTGTATGCAGTACATTGGTTCTTATGTGAAGCCATTGCTAACACTCTTGCAGAAAATTTCGAGTTAGTATTCAAATATGTATACTTATCTCTCTGGGTATTGCTACCTGTGACAGGCTGGGTAGCTGAGTCATGGCTTGGACGATATCAAGCTATTGTTGTTGGACTGGTCTTGTCTTCGGTAACTGTTCTAACACTACAAGCTGGTTTTGTAATGCTGCAAATTGACTGGACTCCAATTCTAGCATTTCTACTGATTGTTGTGGGTTTGTTACTTGGCACATTTGGTATAGGAGGCTTATATACTATTATGCTACCATTCGCTCTTGACCAAATGATAGGAGCATCGGCTGAGCAGCTCAGTGCTGCAGTACAGTGGTTCTGTTGGGGCTTTGACATTGCCTTGCTCTTAATACACATACTCGAGTGTGCTCCAATCCCAGACCAGCTTCAATACATGGACATTCTTCCAGTTATCTACCTCACTTTAGCCACTCTATGTTTGTCAGCTGTTCTGATAATGGACTGCTTGTACCACAAGTGGCTAGATACTAACAACAAAACTGGCAATCCCGTCAGTCTGATCTTTAAAGTGCTAAACTATGCTCGAAAGAACAAGAGCCCTCGTCTTCGCAGTGCATTGACATACATTGATGAGGAACACCCTTCACGTCTTGACTTTGGGAAGCACAAGTTTGGAGGACCATTCACAGAAGAAGAGGTGGAGGACGTCAAGACAATATTCCGTCTCACACCAGTATTATTGTCTGGTTTTGGAGTATTTGCTTTCAGTGAGTTTGAAGTCAGCTCACTCCCTGCTAATAACTTAGATCATTGTCTTTCTATGTTTGATCAGATTTCTTTTGGCACTTTAATCTTTGTTTTGATTCCAGTCTATCGCTTCATTGTGTATCCTCTAGCTCGTAAGCATATTCCAAGTTTGTTGAAGATGATAGGAGTTGGTCTGCTCTTGTCTTTGCTCAGCTCAGTAATAAACACCATCGTGGCTGGTGTTGATCATTTTTCAGAACAATCACACAACATCACAATGCCTGATACTCCTCAAGTATCACTGTACTGGATACTAATAGTACAATACTTAAATGGAATAGGTGCAATAATGACATTTGTATTTGCAGTAGAGTTTACTATGGCTCAGACTCCAAACAGAATGAGAGGAATAATGATGGGAGTGGTGATAGCCATGGCTGGTTGGACCAGACATACTGGTGATTTCATTAAGTTAATCAGAGTGTCTACTCAGAAATACCTGTTCTTCTGCTACCTGGTGTTATTTCCACTGCTGATACTATCATTTGCAGTGTTTCTTATTCTCGCAAAGAGATACAAGCTGAGAGAGAGGGAGAGGCACGTCAACATACAGGCCATAGTGGAGGAACATTACGAGAGATACTTTGACCAGGAGGAGGAGTACTTGAGAGAAATCACTGCGACATTGCATAGCAACTAGTTTCTTTACACAGTACATGTTGACTGATCCATTACACAACATCATATTGCAATCTCACATTTCTCATTAATCATCATAAAATATCATATTATAATCTCTCATCTCTCATTAATAAATCTTTTAATTCATGTCTTATAAAATGCATGAATATCTGCATGTATAATTATTATGACAATATTTGAATCTGAAGTTTGAAAGTGAAACGTTTACTGCTGTTCTTGTATCAGTACAAGTTTACCAACAAATACAGTTATTTTATGGGCACACCTTGGTCTTTGATTTGATGTACTAGCCGTGTATCAAAGTAAACGAGACACACTTTTCAACTTATGCAAGCAAGTAATTTACAGATCATTATTGCACATGTAGCTATAGCTAGTATACAAGAAATCATTTGACATCAAAGAAAATATTTTGTTAAACTTAAATTATTTTTAGTGATTTGATGTACCGGCAGTGTATCAAAGTAAACCAGTTTTATGACTGCACGAGGCATCAGCACCTTGGTGCTTTCATTATAGTAGCAACACATAGATGCAATCACTCTTTGTTATTCTGCGACTATGGCTAGATGCTCCTGCCAGTTTTTGTCTAGAGGCACTGTCCTAGTGTTTCTCATGAGCGGTCTACTGTATGCTGTACACTGGTTCTTACTTTCAACACTATCTCTCACTATTTCTGATCATACCTTCAAATTGGTATTGGACAATGTACATGTTGCTCTCTGGATATTGCTACCTGTTACAGGCTGGGTAGCTGAGTCATGGCTTGGACGATATCGAGCTATTGTTGTTGGACTGATCTTGTCTTCGATAACCATTCTAACAGCACAAGTTACTTTCGTGATGTGGCAATTTGAGTTTTTTCAAATTCCAGCATTAGTGCTGATAATTGTTGGTTTTTCAATTGGTACGATTGGAGTTGGCAGCTTCTATACTATCATGCTACCATTCGCTCTTGACCAAATGATAGGACCATCAGCTGAGCAGCTCAGTGCTGCAGTACAGTGGTTCTGTTGGGGATACAATAACGCTGTTCTGTTTGATGAGGTGCTTGAGTGTATTTCATTCACAAACCTGCTTCACTACTTGAAAGTTAACGTGTTTTCAATAATCTTCCTCACATTAGCCACTCTATGTTTCTCAGCTGTTCTGATAATGGACTGCCTGTACCACAAGTGGCTAGATACTAACAACAAAACTGGCAATCCCATCAAGCTGGTCTTTCAAGTGCTCAACTATGCTCGAAAGAACAAGTGCCCTCGACTTCGCAGTGCATTGACATACATTGATGAGGAACACCCTTCACGTCTTGACTTTGGGAAGCACAAGTTTGGAGGACCATTCACAGAAGAAGAGGTGGAGGATGTCAAGACAATCTTTCGTCTCACACCAATATTACTGTCAAGTTTTGGAGTAGCTTTCTTATGTGAGTTGGGACTCAGTCAATTGTCAGTTAACAAACAAACTATCAATTGTGTGTCTACTCAAGAAGAACATATTGTTATCTGCTTGGCTACATTTCTTTTGATTCCAGTCTACCGCTTCATTGTGTATCCTTTAGCTTGTAAGCATATTCCAAGCTTGTTGAAGATGATAGGAGCAGGTCTGATCTTGTGGTTGGCTAGCACAGTAGTATATTAGGGAGACACGGTAGTGTCTCCCTATGTAGGGTTGAACGAGAAAACAAGATGGCGGCTACATACATGTATTAGCGTTCAAACGCTGATATTTCGCCTGGTAATGAATTTTATACGTCCAAAGACACTTAAATCTGCTATCTGGCGTTGCCCCATCTTACAGTAGCAAGGAGATTGCTCGAGATTGTTACTAAAGTGACGAACCTGGAAACGGTGAAAATCGAGTTTCGTCATCTTCGTTTTCTTTCTTTCTTTCTTTCTTTCTTCCACTCGCCTAGCACCTTTACGTGAGCAGTGCCGAGACCAAAACACCCACGAACAGTCGTGAAATTCTCCTGGCATGTGCCTTTTGAACTTAGTTTTTAGCGAAACGGCGATATAAATTCCGCGATTTCTCGATCGTGATTCATTGTCAGCTAAGTGTTAGACGCCATTAGTGATTGCGCAATACGCACGTGACCAAGCTGTGGTTAGCGCACGTGACCAAACACAAGCTTGAGTATCGCCACGCCGTATAGATCACGGAGAACACATATTTGTCTGGAGTCTTCGAAGAACGGTAAGCTAGCAAGCGCAGAATCACCATTCTGCCTTGCCAGATTATTATAACATCCGTAAACAAGTGTGGGCGGGGCTCGTATGCACTGTATTCATGCATGCGTAGGCGAGCTGATATCTACAGCATAACAATTATTTAGCTACAAGTTTAAATTTGTTAATAATAAAGAAAAGCCATCAACAACAGGAAAACTAAACCAATGGTGGAAACAAAGATGGCACTGTAATTGCATGATATTGAACTGTACTTCACTGAGAAAGAAAAAAGGACACAAACAAGAAAATTAAAAAGATTTCTATCGAAATCAAAAGGATGTAGGGTTGTGAAATCTACCACTGGTCAACAATGTAAACTAACAAGGAACAAGCATGGAATGGTAACACAATTGACTTGCTAACAGACCATAGATCCCTACATCAGTGGCTAGCTGTCACAAGCAGAATGCACGTCAGGTGTCAGTCAACAGCAACAAGCTAAGCTGAACTAGCTATAGTCAACTACAGCAGCCACTGATGTAGGGATCTATGGTCTGTTAGCAAGTCAATTGTGTTACCATTCCATGCTTGTTCCTTGTTAGTTTACATTGTTGACCAGTGGTAGATTTCACAACCCTACATCCTTTTGATTTCGATAGAAATCTTTTTAATTTTCTTTACAACAGTGACTGGAGTAAAAAACATTTCTGAACAATCATCGTACAACATCACAATGCCTGATACTCCTGAAGTATCACTGTACTGGATGCTGGTGATTAAAGTTCTGAATGGAATAGGTGGAGCAGTGACAATGGTTTTTATGTTTGAGTTTACTATGGCTCAGACTCCAAACAGAATGAGAGGAATAATGATGGGACTGGTGATAACTATGGGTGGCTGGGCTACAAGTGGCAGTTCTCTTTTTGCTAAAATATTCGATCTGTTCAAAGTCTCTAAAATATTCTGATTCTACTTCTACCTAGTGCCGACTCCATTGGCAATGCTGACGCTGATAATATTCGTTATTATTGCCAAGCGATACAAGCTGAGAGAGAGGGAGAGGCACGTCAACATACAGGCCATAGTAGAGGAACATTACGAGAGATACTTTGACCAGGAGGAGGAGTACATGAGAGAAGCTGCTGAGAGATTGCGTAGCAAATAGTTTCTTTATACAGTAGATGGTGACTGCTCCATAACACAACATCATATTAATCATCTCTACATATCGTTGCCGAGCAGCAATGATAATAATCTCTCATAAATAATAAATATTTTAATGCTGTATTATAATATGACACTGAAGTGAATGAAGTTTGAAAGTGAAACGTTTACTGCAGTTCTTGTATCAGTACAAGTTTACCAACAAATACAGTTATTTTAAGGGCACACCTTGGTCTTTGATTTGATGTACTGGCTGTGTACAAAGTAAACTGAACATAAATTTCAACTTATACAACCAAGTAACTTCCATATCATGAATAATGCAGGAAACCATCTGATATGAAAGAGTTTACCTTATAAAAATTAAAAATATTTTTAGTCAATTGATGTATTTGGTATCAACGCAGTTTGTTTATGTACTAGCTATAGGCATACATGGTTTGGATATAAACACCGGGTATAGTATTTTCATTCCCAGCATTATTTTGTCCCTCTCAGGGTGCATGAACTGGGCTTGTGATTGTGGTTTGTAGCAATAGCAATTTGAGAAAGTAACAGTTTATTTTGTACCAACTGCAGTACCAAGGAAGTGTAACAGTAGCAACACAATGATGCATTCACTATTTTTTATTCTGCGACTATGGCTAGATGCTCCTGCCAGTTTTTGTCTCGAGGCGCTGTCCTAGTGTTGCTCATGAGTGGTCTACTGTATGCTATCAACTGGTTTTTGATCCCAGCAATTGTTGAAAGTTTTCCTGATAATACTAAAATTGTATTAAAATATTTTTACGTTCCTCTCTGGGTATTGTTACCTGTGACAGGCTGGGTAGCTGAGTCATGGCTTGGACGATATCGAGCTATTGTTGTTGGACTGGTCTTATCTTTCATAGCCATTTTAACATCACACGTTGCCTTTGTATTGCTGCAATTTCACTGGACTCCAGCTCCAGCATTTGTCCTTGTAGTTGTGGGCATATCAACCGGCACTATTGGTGTCGGAAGTTTCTACACAATTATGCTACCGTTCGCTCTTGACCAAATGATAGGAGCATCAGCTGAGCAGCTCAGTGCTGCAGTACAGTGGTACTGTTGGGTTTACAATACTGGAGTACTATTGGAAGATTTGCTCGAGTGTATCCAGATCCCAAGCAAGCTCCAATACCTGGACATCCTTCCAGTGATCTTCCTCACTTTAGCCACTCTATGTTTGTCAGCTGTTCTGATAATGGATTGCCTGTGCCACAAGTGGCTAGACACTAACAACAAAACTGGCAATCCCATCAAGCTGATCTTTCAAGTGCTCAACTATGCTCGAAAGAACAAGTGCCCTCGACTTCGCAGTGCATTGACATACATTGATGAGGAACACCCTTCACGTCTTGACTTTGGGAAGCACAAGTTTGGAGGACCATTCACAGAAGAAGAGGTGGAGGATGTCAAGACAATATTCCGTCTCATACCAGTAATATTGTCAGGTTTTGGAGTAGCTTTCTTATGTGAGTTGGGACTCAGTCAATTTTCAATTGTCAAACACACTATCAAGTGTGTGTCTAACATAAACCGTAGCTCCATTGTCATCAGTATGGCTGCCTTTGTTTTGATTCCAGTCTACCGCTTCATTGTGTATCCTTTAGTTCGTAAGCATATTCCGAGCTTGTTGAAGATGATAGGAGCAGGTCTGATCATGTGGTTGGTTCGTACTATAATAAATGCAACTGTCATTAATGTTACAATGCAATCACACAACATCACAATGCCTGATACTCCTCAAGTGTCACTGCACTGGATACTAGTGATAGAGTTATTAAATGGAATTGGTGGACTAGTGATAATGGTTTTTATGTTTGAGTTTGCTATGGCTCAGACTCCAAATAGAATGAGAGGAATAATGATGGGACTACTGATAACTATGATTGGCTGGACTACAAGTGGCAGTTCTCTTCTAACTGAAATATTCTCTAAAATATTCGCATTTTATTTCTACATAGTGCCGACCACTCTGGCAATATTGATGCTGATATGTTTTGTTGTTGTTGCCAGGCGATACAAGCTGAGAGAGAGGGAGAGGCACGTCAACATACAGGCCATAGTGGAGGAACATTACGAGAGATACATTGACCAGGAGGAGGAGTACATGAGAGAAGCACCAATCATGACTCGTACATACTAGATATTCATGAAGGAATATTCTTCATTTTAGTTTTGGCACTTTGCATGCATAGTTAGCTATAATGAGCTGATATCACAATAGTGATCATGACTAACATATAAACTGGAAACTATACACTATACACATTTATTAACATCTTACTTGCTCAATACTAATAACCTGCTGTATTAATAATTGAAACATTTGAATAATGTTATACTTTAGGATCATAAACCAAACAAAGTTTACACAGAAGATAATGAGTGGTCTTATCACAAAGTGTAGATACCGTGAATCTGATCACAATGTAGGCAATGCAGCTATTTCTTTGTTCACGAACGGACTCTTGTACATAGTATTGAGTCAGATACTGATGCAGCACACTAGCTATTTCAGCCGTTCTCCTGATAGTATTGCAAGTTGCTCACCTGCGCATATATAGTTGGCTGGGTAGACTGGACAGTATCAAGCCTTGTGGTCTGGGGTATCCTGTTTTACCGATTGCAAGCTGCTTTGTAATTTAGCTTGACTCGACATGGGACAATGATTGTCATGGGTTTGGTGATTTGAAGTCATGGTTTTGACAGCACAAATTTTAGACAAGTGTTGTATAAGGTCAATCGATAATAATTATGAGTACCCTCCTAATGACTCAGTTACTACGCTCAATAATTTTCGTGAAACTTTTGAATACTGATTTTTAAACTTAATAACTGTGATTGAATATACATATAAAGAGAGATTGTGGTATAATGCAACAGATTCAGTGTATACATGTGACCAGTCGTGTAATATGCAAATGTGATGGTATACTGTAATTTTCATGAATTGGGTTGAGTGAATTCATGGCTGTAACTGGTTCTGAGAAAGACAGGAATAGAGGATAAGCAGTATGCATACATTTTAAATACATTTTGTGTACTTTGCAGAAACTATAGTACCAATCTATATTCCGGAGAACAGTGCTTACATGTGGTACTAATTAACCCTTCACAAGCGACGGGCGACTATAGTTGCCTAGCAAGTTTGACGTCACCGGAAGTGGGCGTTAAAATTCGAAGATAGTTTATTTCACCTATAGACCAAATACAGCTATAGTTTATTTCACCTATAGACCAAATACAGCTATAGTTTATTTCACCTATAGACCAAATACAGCTATAGTTTATTTCACCTATAGACCAAATACAGCTATAGTTTATTTCACCTATAGACCAAATACAGCTATAGTTTATTTCACCTATAGACCAAATACAGCTATAGTTTATTTCACCTATAGACCAAATACAGCTATAGTTTATTTCACCTATAGACCAAATACAGCTATAGTTTATTTCACCTATAGACCAAATACAGCTATAGTTTATTTCACCTATAGACCAAATACAGCTATAGTTTATTTCACCTATAGACCAAATACAGCTATGTGGGGTGTGATGGCGAGCCATTGGCGGGGACTGCAGCCCGCCTAGCAGAGCTATGGCAGGATTATCTAGCATCACTGGGTCTACAGGGGCTTCTTGACGAAAAAAGCAGCCATACATGCACTAACTTTGTCTCACACGTGCTGTTTTGACCAAAGAAGCGGCGTTTTTTGCTCCAGTGAGAGTGATTCTAGCACACGACAGTTGGTAGATCGTCAAGTGGGCGTGGTTAACTGCAATTGTCATTGACAACAAGCCCGCACGTTGTGCAAGTTGATTTTGCATATTAACAGTGATCACAGCACTAGTTTGTCTGTCTAATGGTTGCAAAGGTTAGTAAAATTCACAGTAACAGAGGCTGGAATTGCTGTCCGCACTTGAAGGGTTAAATTAAAGCTGTATATTATGTTAGTTACATAAATTATCACTGGAAAGTAACCATTTACCATTTGCCCCCTTATTCATAAGCATCTTCCTACACTTTTGTAATTTTTATGAATAATTCTTGTGAGCAGTAAAGCGATAATAAAATAATTTGGTCACAAATAATATACCAAGTTACTGCCTATTGTAGAATGACCCTGACCCTAACTCTAAGACATCATCATTGCCGCTCGCCAATGATATGTACGTAGGAATGTAATAGGTAATATCACATACTTGCAGTGTGCTCCATAATAGCCTGGATGACAGTAGCAAGTGTTGCTGACGCACACTCCATTGTTGTCACAACCTCCATTACAGTGATAATCCTGTACAATGCGTGTGTCACTTCAACTTTGTTATTTACATACATCATACGTACCTGACATAGCTCATGATAATCTGGACAAACAATGTTCGCCTTTTTTGTTGTATTAGTAACATCATCGTAAACTTTAAATGTTTTCTGTGATAAAATAGACCAGCTTTGACAAAAATTTGACAATAATTTATTAACTTTTTTCATGCAGGACTAGACAATTACTGCAGCCAAACATTTTCAGTACCAATAGTTCATAGGGCTGTTTTTCACGATAGTAATTTCATCATGAATCTTGAACTATAATACTAAAATTCAAAGGATTCAAACTTAAACATGCACAAACACTTCACTTTATAGCTATTAATAGAAATGTATAGCTTACAATGTCTCCAGCACGTCTACAAAAGACCTTCCTTTCCTTTTTCGGTTTTGATATAACTTCCAAAATGACTGAACTCTTGCCGCATGTGAACTGCAACGCAAACAATGAATGCTCGAAATGATAATGAATGCATGTATATGCTCACTTCTTGGCAGCTTGCTCCCCACTCCTGATCCACTGTAACACTAGGCCTGTGTGTTATGTCAGCCCACGGTTGATCGTGCTCAAAACAAGCAACTAAACAACCAAAAAACAAAGCTTTAAATAGGCAAGACTACAATACTTACAGCGAGGAAAATGGCATTTCTTGATTGTGTATTTTCTGATGTGGTTCAGGTCTTGCGTGGGGCAGTAGTCACCAGAAGGGACAGCACCTCCTATTGAAGCTGAGCTCCAGTACTGCATGTGGAGAATACCCAGTTAGCAAAATAGAGAACAGTTCTAATGCAGTTGACTAGTAGATAAGCCGAACATGTGTATTCCAGTACATGTCATCAAATTTTAATACACTTTTTGTTATTGAAACACCACGGCTTTCCCAAAGTCAAGACAAAAGCGTAAACACATTTATTAGTTATTTATTTGTTGCCTTTATATTCTTCGTCTACGAGCTGGTTAATGGAAGCACTATTAAACGGTTTTCGTCTTTGATAACCATTCTAACAATGCAACTATGCAAGCTGCTTTTGGATTCAAATTCAACCTATGAACCTGAGTGAGCCTGAATGTACTTTTTTAATTGTACAAACTCTTGACAGAGTATACTTATTTTAGCAGGTTTGTGTAATCATTTCATCTTGTTAGGACAGCATAAAGTAAATGTGCTCAAAGAATAATACTAGTATGGGTCAATAGCTATGGCTAAGAGCCGCTGTCAGTTATTTACTCGAGGCACTAACTTGGTGTTGCTCATGAGCTGTCTATTATATACAGTACACTGGTTGTTGTACTCGGCTGTTGCTCTTACTCTTGGTTCTGAGGACTTACAGTTAGCATTGGGCTACATACACATCGCTATTTCGGTATTGCTACCTGTGACAGGCTGGGTAGCTGAGTCCTGGGTTGGACGATATCGAGCTATTGCTGTTGGACTGGTCTTGTGTTCGATAACTACTCTTACACTGCAAGCTGCTTTTGTAATGCTACAATTTGACTGGACTCCAATTCCAGCACTAACGCTTGCTGTTGTGAGTCTAATGATTGGTATTTTTGGCTTTGGAAGCTTCTATACTATTATGCTACCATTTGCACTCGACCAAATGATAGGAGCATCAGCTGAACAGCTCAGTGCTGCAGTACAATATTACTGTTGGGGATATACTACTGCATTGCTGTTAAAAAATGTGCCTCGGTGTATTCCAATCCCAAACCAGTTCCAATGATCTTCCTCACCTTAGCCACTCTATGTTTGTCAGCTGTTCTGATAATGGACTGCCTGTGCCACAAGTGGCTAGACACTAACAACAAAAACTGGAAATCCCATCAAGCTGATCTTTCAAGTGCTCAACTATGCTCGAAAAAACAAGAGCCCTCGACTTCGCAGTGCATTGACATACATTGATGAGGAACACCCTTCACGTCTTGACTTTGGGAAGAACAAGTTTGGAGGACCATTCACAGAAGAAGAGGTGGAGGATGTCAAGACAATATTTTATCTCATACCAGTATTATTGTCAGGTTTTGGAGTAGGTTTCTTATGTGAGTTAAACCGTGTTCGGATCCAGTTTACCAAGATATGTGTCATTCATGTAGCAGACTTGCGCTGTGTTTTAATTCCGGTTTATTGCTTAGTTTTGCATCCTTTAGTGGATAAACATGTGCCAAGCGTGTTGAAAAGGATCGGAGTAGGTCTAACCGTGTGTTTGGTTGGCTCAGTGATAAATACAGCTGTGCCTGCTACTATGTATTTCTCTCAAAATATCACAATGCCATATACCCATCAAGCATCGTTCTACTGGGTGCCAGTCACTGAGCTCTTGAATGCAATAGGTTTAACAGTGGTAATGATATATGGAATAGAGTTTGCTGTGGCTCAGACTCCGAACAGAATGAGAGGAATAATGATGGGAGTAGTAGTTGGCTGGAGCACACTTGGCAGCATACGCTTAAAACAAAATTTAATTTTGGGAGTATCTACTCAAAACTACACATTGTACAGTAGTCTAGTGCTACCTCCACTGGCAATAATGATGATGATAATATTTGTCATTGTTGCCAAGCGATACAAGCTGAGAGAGAGGGAGAGACACGTCAACATACAGGCCATAGTGGAGGAACATTACGAGAGATACTTTGACCAGGAGGAGGAGTACATGAGAGAAGCTGCTGACATTAAATACAACTAATGTTACCGAGAAGCTGATATACATTATCATTGCCGATCGGCAATGATATGTAGGGATGACCTCGAACTAAGATGGCGGCTACTCATGTGTGAAAATGAGTTTTCGCACATATCTCTATTGTTATACATTTCTGCTGCATTTTAACTATCTCTAAGTGAATCTGAAGTGTAAGCGCTTGTAGGAAGTCTATGAAAGTCGCCGGGACTGCTTGCTTGACGACAAAAATCAAGATGGCGACTCTCAGAGAGCCGTCGCAGATCTTCGCTGTTTTAGCGTTTCTCGAGATTCCAGACATCTAGGATTGATCAGACGATTGTTCTGAGCATGGAAATACCTTTGGCGAAGCTGACAGACGTTTCTAAAGTGGTAAACTAAAATCGCCGCCCACGCGAATTGTTCATCTTCTTTCTTCTTCTTCTTTCTTTCTTCTTTGAACGAGCCTAGCACTGTCCTGAGTGAACGAATCACTACCAAACCAGCACAGTTGTACGTGTATATATCTGGAATAGTGCACTTACTTCTTAGATAGGCATTAAACACTACCAGAAGCGAGTAATCCTTGAAAAACATGGTTTTTGGGCCGTTTTGGACTGAAGACGCCATTAAATATTTAACGAATCCCACTATGCACCGCGAAGCCGGAGGGCGTGTCACTGATATTTAACCCCGTTTTCACTACATAAACGTACGTGCAATTCAAACGTTCAATGTCGATGTCACGTTGTTCGATCGATGCGAGATCTCACAATACAGTTGTTTATTTTATTGTTATTATTTCAACATAGTCGTTCATGCAGAGGGGAGGTGCAGTTGTTGCCAATTCGTCTGACTCAAGGACTACTGGATTGTAGTGATTGCCAGTGAAGTGCAGTTCGAAGTGAGTTAGTCTTCTAGTAAACAGGGCCTCTTCTACTTCAACCATAAAAGGATACCTGAAAAGGTCTGGTGGACCCAGCGGTTTTATTCTTTCCCACCGATAGCCAAACTCAAAATATATACAATAAAACACAGGCACTTGAGCGAAAGTAGCCATTGCTGCCAGCTCGATCTGCGTTCCCCAGGATTGTGGCTCTAAAATCAATTTCTTGATATGGTCCTGCATTGTTGTTGGCTTGTTAGGTCCTGGAATTAGTAGGCCTTTAAATTTGCTTTCATTTTGAGACTCAAATCGGGTTAGCAGTGTTTTGACTGTCATGTAGCTTTCTTGTGATCCGGTTAACAGAAAGGAAAGCGATCTAAACATACAGTTTCCATCTCCTTCAACAGGGACCTGCTTTCGACCAAATGACAAGAGGAAGTTGTCAATAGATAGATTGGCTGTATAATGTGATTCTAATAAGGGTAATGGTATTTATTCATAGTTTACCATTCTTAAGCACAGGAGACTGAGAGGGAACTATACTGACATCAAAAGATGGATCAGCTGTAATAAAATTAATGTAGAAATATGAACAGTTAATATAATTGTATTATTCTAGTTTACCATTCTTAAGCATAGGAGACTGAGAGGGAAATCTACTGACATCAATAGATGGATCAGCTGTAATAAATGTAGAAATATGAACAGTTAATATAATTGTACAATTGTATTATTCTAGTTTACCATTCTTAAGCACAGGAGACTGAGAGGGAACTCTAGCATCATTAGTACACAGTCTGAGGCTAGACATTCTGGGTACAAGTTGCATCTGGACTTTCTCTTTGCTATATAGATCGAAGGTAGTAAGGCACTACGTAACAGTTAATAATATTATTTTATCTTTTAGGGAATGCAACTGCACATTCTTATATTGTTTATACCTGGAATTGTCACTGTTTCTGTCTTTATCTCAACTTGTCTCCTATTAAAAGTGTTATGTTTTATACATGCTTCAATGAGTGTCATACTTTTCCAGCTTGCTTTCTGTCTTAGTTGCAGCTGACTTGAGCTCTGATGAAAATTCTTGGTCTGATGATGATTTTTGTACTTCCTAGATAACCATAAAGCACAATTTAACTGGCAATAATTACAACGGCTATATTATCATTGCCGATCGGCAATGATATATTATAATGTTCAGCACCAACATGAGACAATTCCAACATTGTTTATACCTGCATATCTTGAGACGGCATCTCCGCTGCAAGTTTAAGTAAAATGTTTGCTTTTTCTTCTTTATTGGCATGTCTATAGTTGTAGATATAAGAATCAATTAGATTTTATTTTTCTTGCCTCAAAACGATGCCATGCTTTTTTCTTCCAGGTGATTTTGCAGTTTTCTTAAACCTCCATTGGTGTTCCACTGATTTTCCAGGTGCAATGTTCTCTTTCTGAACGAGTGGATGGCCTACAGTAGATGGTTTGACCTGTGTTGTTGCTTTACAAGTAACCAAAGCTTGATGGAGCAATGAATTAATGTGATCTAGAAATGGTAGCACTTGGGTATTCTCAGGGGTCACATGACATTGCAACTCTTGCATCAGGGTGCTGAATGTAGTGAGTTGAATTGTGTGATCTGGGCATAAGCAAAGGGTGATGCTTTATATAATGTATAGCCATTGATTCTCTAACCTTTCTTTGAGTCAAACATTGACTCTGCATATGCAATCTCAGTAGTACTACTGTTCTCCTCCTCCTCCTCTTGTGCAGTGCTGCAATTCAGTGTCAGGTCTACTTGTTCAAGTTGAGTAAGAGAATGAACTCTATGTATATGTTTGCAAATGTGCCCATTGTTGTAGTCATAGCATTTGCTATCACATGTGTACATGTGTAGACAAAGAAAATCACAATCAGTGGCTGTGCATATTTCTACACATGGTTTTGGCACTTTTGGGACAAAGGAACATTCACTGCATTGGAGGCTGTGACGAGTGATTGTATATCCATCAGGATTGCTTCCAGATAAGCTTTCTACATGCCAAATGCCCTCCTTGATTAACTGCATGCATGGAAAAAGCCAGATAACATGATAGCATGCCTTGCATACCTATACCTGAACACATTCAACAGGGATCTTTTCTGCTCTTTGATGCCGACTGAGTACCAGCTTTTCCTTCTTATGCAGTGCTGGTGGCAACTGACGCTCTTTCTTGTACTTGAAGAATGCATCCTTTTCATACTGAAGTAGGTGGTGGATGAGATAATCCACTCTGCGATTCACCTTTCCATTGAGTAGGACTGTTTTCAGCTGATTGTGGAAACTGTTCACAAGTTTTAAAATGCATAATTATACTCCGGCGCATATATAATTTTACTGCACTTATACACTCATGTCACATGGATGTAAAAGTGTGAGGAAGCTAACACATTAAATATAGCAGGCAGTGCTAATACTATAGTGGGCCCGCTCGGAGATCAAGCCGTGCCTCTACTATGACCGTGCCTCTACTATGACATTATACATAAAATACCTTTCAAGATACATGTTGGTGTCTGTATCTCCATGTTCAAAGTGTCTATAGCATTTGGCCCACTTCTCTGTAGTACAATCACAATTATAATTATTATGCATACATAAAATATAAAGACTATACCTGCTCGAGTATGATAATATTCACTGAAGTATTTGACAAAAGCTGGTTCTTTGGTTTCCCAGACAACAACAAACTGTGCTATTTTGGTTTCAAACTGCTTAGGATCTTGTTCAGACATCAAAATGCACAGAGTCTGGTAAATTTCTGCCTGATTTTCTAGATTTACTGATTTTAACTGCCTTTTCCAAGCCCTACTTTTCATGCGTATACTGCATGTGATTGCTGAGAATGTGAATATAATTATACCTGTCAACATGCCAATGGCAGAGGATATGCTTGATAGCACCGTATACTGCTTGTGCAGCTGACCAACCAGTATTATCTGTGTTGTGTATTAGGCATAGTATTTATTAGTTAGCTAGTTGTTACAACTCACCATCATCAGTCATCAAAACCTTCACAGGAGTCATGGGTGATCTGGCCTTGATCTTACACAGAAACGTCTCAATGATCTCAGTTGTCTCACAATTCGAGATACACCAAGCTACTGGTTGCCCTAATACAAAGATGCATTATGTTGTGTACAAGATCACAAATGCCACATGTTACCTTTGCCATGGTCATCTGGGACAATGCAAGTGATCAACTTGAATCTGTACTGGTTGGTACCATGTGTCGAGTCGATACAAAGAATTGTTGGAGCATACTCTCTGTACAACTCCAGCTGAAACTCTGTTTGTAGTGCTAACATGAATGACTCAGTTGGTACGGTTGGATATTCAGGACAATGAATACCCTGAGGTTTAAAAATCAACACTGGATCAAATGGCTCTTCCCTTAACTCAGACACTACCATGGTAACTGATACTGCATCGTTTTCATGTCGTTTCACAACTGTATCTTTGACCTTCACTCGGATGTTGTTGATATCACCTTTTGCCAAAAAGTGCTTTCTACACACGCTTTGGTCAAATTTTTCACGATTTTGTCGATCTCCAACAGTTTCTCGAACATCTGTATGTGTGTGCATATGTTTGTGGGTGAGCATAGAGTATGAAAAAGAAATACACATGTTCATTAAAAAATGGTGTGTATTTCTTAATTATTGAGATTGCTAAAATTATTGTTATTCGTAAATAAATTTATTTACAAATTCTTAACAGCTATTATAAACTGACCTTCCAATATTCTCTCAGAGGGTATTCCAAGACAAAGCTTTGTTGCAACAGTCTGCTTTGTGCTCTCAGGTAGGGGAAGATACTTAGTCTCAAAAGAGTTAAGTTCATGTCCAGTATGGGCAGAAACGTAATTTACTTCCACATGGCCATCCTCAAATTCATTTACGTACATTCTTGATATGCAAGTCTTGCACAGCTTTCTGCTATCTTTCTGGTGTGGTCGTTTCTTACTTGTTTTTCTTTTTGTGGTGTTCCCCTTGTATTTTCCATCACGACAGCAAGTATAGTAGTAGCGTGCTTTGACATCTGTATGTGTACAAATGAAGTGTGATGAAAGTTTGAAAATATACTTTAGCTAATAATTATTATTATCATTAGTTTGACTTCATTTTGTTTAGTATATTGTCATGAATAGTAATCGCACAAGGGTCATTCCATATCATTTCAACAACTTTTTGGCATGACCCTCTGGGATTTTCTCGAAACTTGGTATTGTTGAACCCCTCATGGTCATATGATTCCGTAACAAGTTTCAGCTTGATACCTTGTATGGTTTCTTTTTAAACCCTGATTGCATTTTCAACAATATTTCCTACTACTAGCTGTTTAACTATTTATAACTATGTTATATTTTGACCTATCAGCAGACTAATAACATCAAATTGAAGCTGAATAAATGCTCTTTCATATGACATGCAGCACATAGTGCATCATATGTCGTAACTATTTAACCGCGCCCACATACTTTGATTTTTGATTCTTTAAAAAAACGCTGCGTCAATTTCATTTTAAATGATTGTGATTTAATAGTAGTCTATTAGCTACTTCTACACCAAATTTCATGTTGGGACACAAATGGGAAGGTTAGTTTGCAAGCTTTATTAGAAAAAAGGGGCATTAATGCATACTATATACTTGGACACCAATAAACACAGTGAAAAGACTTGGGCTAGCTGTTTGAAGACTTAGGATAGTTGCTTGTATGTTGATTGATTGACATAGAAGGGAGTTCCACTTTTTGAATAGAACTGTATAAGCTTTAACATTAATTCATTGATGTTGGTATGTCGATGTCAAGAATTTCAATAAATTTTTTTTGTGAACAATTTTTTAATCGGAATTTCTTTGATCACACAAGTCAACTGACATAATTTTGTGTTCTTGAATCAATGATAGAAGACAAGTAAAGTAACCTTTTGATCTTGTCGAATCTATATAGTTGACAATAGACCATGCAATCATGCCATAGTTGTTTTATAGAGTTTTGTAGTGTTTTACTTGTAGCAATACATGTAAGCCCTATCACATAGCAAATTATTTTGCTGAAAATCTAATTACTAAAGCACTTCTGGTATATAAACTTGTGATTGTATCGTTATTATGAACATAGTCTGAATTTTTGACTACGTGGTTTAATTAGCAAACCTAGGTAATAAAAGATACAAGGTTACTTGAGTAATTGACTATTATTTCATTAAAATTGCATCTTAATAAGGCTGCTTGTTGCTTTGCTAAAAAAATTTAAATAAAAAATTGATTACTCACAAATCAAATAGCAAAATCCTCAATCTCACTTGTAAAACACTACATGTAATATCCCACGATTCTTTCTGATGTTTCTGAATGCAGCAGGTGGTGAGGGAGGGTTGTTGCATATTACATTTGATTTACTATCTTTAGTACGTGTGATTGAAACATCAGTGATGAAGGTACACTTTTAAACTAGCTAGTGATCAGTTTGCATGTCCTAATATCTCAGAAATGGACTAAACACTTCCAAGTGGTTCATACTTATACACACAACAACTATTTTGTCAAGGAAGTTTGATAATCATTAGTTTTCTATAATAGAACCATCAGCCACACTGAGTTTGAAGAGAATTGCGCTAGGATCCCATTTGTGTCCCAACATGAAATTTGGCTTAGAAGTAGCCAATAGACTACTATTAAATCACATCCATTTAAAATGAAAATTGAAGCAGCGTTTTTTTTAAGAATCAAAGATCAAAGTATGTGGGCGTGGTTAAATAGTTACGACATGCGATGCACTATGTGTTGCATGTCATATGAAAGAGCATTTATTCAGCTTCAATTTGATGTTATTAGTCTGCTGATAGGACAAAATATAACAAAGTTGTAAATAGTTTAACAGCAAGTAGTAGGAAATATCGTCGAAAATGCAATCAGGGTTTAAAAAGAAACCATACAAGGTATCAAGCTAAAACTTGTTATGGAATCATATGACCATGAGGGGTTCATCACTACCAAGTTTCAAGAAAATCCCAGAGGGTCATGCCAAAAAGTTGTTGAAATGATATGGAATGACCCACAAGTCAATTACTGTGACTGAGACTGAAACACACTGATCTTTGTTGCTTACAATGTACATTTAAATACTTGCAACACAGACAAATCAAGGCATACAAAATCCCACAGGCAGACTGATCAGTGATACAAAACTAACAGTCACACAAGATTAAAATAACACATAACTACATACACTAACAAAAACAATTAACACCTACTTAACAAATGTGATGGTCCTACCACTAACTACAGTTGTTTGCGAAGATCTTGCATAACGGAAGCGAAAGCGGAAGTGTGACACTGGCCAATCAAATTCACTTTTCGTCACGTGTACAGCTTCAGTTAGTCACGCCTACGTGCGTTTGATTGGCCAACGTCATACTTCCGCTTTCGCTTCCGCGTTATGCAAGATCTTCGCAAACAACTGTACACCACAAATAGGGTAAGTATAATGCATTATTGTGTATAATATTATACTTCTGGTATGGTTTATGGCATAAAAAGCATTATTTAAGTACTGGTAATACCTTCAGGATGTACAGGATGGTACATCTGGTGGCTTTTCACATAGGTAGTATATGTGACTTCTTCTTCTCTTTCTTTCCATGACAGGAATTCCACATTTGAGGAAAATCGCAACTTTTTAGTTCCTATAAAGATGCATGAACGGGCACTTAACTTGATGTGCATAAGATAATAACACTGAATGATTTAGCTAATAACACTGACGTTATTCAGTAATACATATTATCAAGAGATACTATTAACACTATTAATTTAGTACTGTTTACCAAGAGCATGTTGGTGAACTTCATCACAATGAGCTAGTAATTCTGTGTTTGTTCTGTAGCGTATCTCACAGGTGAAAGGACACACAAAATTTCTAGTGCAGCCATCTTGATCAGTAATGCCATGCTTTGACTTCATGTGCTCACTCAATCTATACTTCCGAGTGTAAGTCTGATCACAATGCGAGCACTCAAATATTTTCAGCTGCAGTGACAATAATGCAGTTGTATAAACGGCATGATTAGAGTAAACGAGTTCGGGGTACCTTTGACTTTGTTTCAGATACTCCATCTTCTGCTTTCTCGTAGTTATAGGACGAAGCCATGCTATGTAGCCTATGGACCATGTACCAGCCAGCTAGCAGCATGCACAGTCTAGTAGCGTCTGTACGATCGAGTGTACGTACGTACGTTATAAACGTACGTGCGTTTATGTCGTGAAAACGGGGTTAAATATCAGTGACACGCCCCCCGGCTTCGCGGTGCATAGTGGGATTCTTATTGAACCCTCTTGACGCTCGTATCATTAACTCCCGCCCACATCAGTTTTGCAGCTATCTCGATCGATACTGCGTTTTGTCTCTGCTCTGGACGCTTCAGCGCGCAAGCCAGAGGTATGAAATTTGTCTAGAGCAGTACTATATACCCTAAGTAACACTGATCTGTTCGTTAAAGCTTCAGATGGCGGGTTAAAACTGACATACCCAGACGTGAACAAGTATTCTAAGTTACCGGCAGCAAGATTCTACGCACAGTAAGGTTCCTACACCACGCAGATAAGTTGTAAAGGACTAGAAGCCTCTGTGAGTGTGATATTGACATCAACAAGGTTCTACTAGGCGTGCTCGCTCGTACTATTAGGCTTGCAGCATCATGAGTTGTCAGTATTAGTCTCTTCCTTCATCCATTACTGTACTAACAAGTATCATGTTGTCAAATCATACCTGGACTTGATATTTTGCTGTCTGTGTCCTTAACCTCTTTACTATTTTAAACCTTTCAATGAATGATTGGTAATAATTATTAAACATTATTTTAAACTACACTCCTTACTCTCCAGACCCTAGCTGTGCACGTTCACATCTGCTAGACTAGTAACTGCTGCTCACAGAGTTGTCAAAATGAAATAACATCTAACATAGAATACAACTAATAAGTTCAAACTGATAGTGATCAAAAAAGTAACAGGAACAAGTAAAGTAAAAAAGCTTTAATAAAAAAACTGGAAAGTGTAGGGATGACTCTTAAAAAAGGAAAGGAACAAGATGGGATGATGCTTGCAAAAGTAAAGGAACAAGATGGAATAATGCTAAGCTTGCAAATGTAAAAGTCCCAAGTATCCCTACATCAGCGGCTTGAAGGAGGACGCAGTCCGATGGAGTAATTGACGGTTGTAAATAACTAGAGGTATATGTGTTTAGGAGGACGCAGTCCAATGAAGTAGTTGACAGTTGTAAATAACTAGATGTATCTGTGTTTGGAGGGCGCAGTCCGATGAAGGAATTGATGGTTGTAAATAACTAGAGGTATCTGTGTTTAGGAGGACGCAGTCCGATGAAGTAGTTGACAGTTGTAAATAAGCTGCAGATAGCTGTGTTTGGAGGACGCAGTCCGATGAAGTAATCGACGATTGTAAAGGTATAGGAAGAGGATTCCGTATTTGTCAGTTGCGTCGCAGCAAGCCGCTGATGTAGGGATACTTGGGACTTTTACATTTGCAAGCTTAGCATTATTCCATCTTGTTCCTTTACTTTTGCAAGCATCATCCCATCTTGTTCCTTTCCTTTTTTAAGAGTCATCCCTACACTTTCCAGTTTTTTTATTAAATGTAATTGCAGTTGTGTCCCTTTATTTTTGTTAAAACTCACACTGGATGTTAGAGCACATTAACACTGTTACCTAACTAAATGAACCACACCCATTATTGAACAATACTACGATAGCAGTATAGCTCAACATTATTTTCAGTAGATGTGGGATTGTAATCACAAATATTGGGTGCATATTCAAATTTATGATGGCATAAATATTGCATATGGTAATGCTTTTGTGTTTTTAGTTGATTGTTTGTACATCATAGAAAGTAACTATGATGCAATCCTTATTACTAAACTCTTAGTGTAAATATTTTTTGTGGATTCAATCTTTGCAGGTTAGCTCAATCCAGCAGGCCATTGAAGACTAAATGCGCAAGGAAGCATGCAAATCTGTATACGGCTATGTCCAACATGGCTGCCAATTCTATTTTTAGCGATGCCTTACACGGTCATGCACTCGGAACGCATGTGCAGTCAGCTGAGGCACTGGTACAGTAGTACGCTCGATCGCATATCGACAATTGATATGTGCGATCATGCGCGCTCGCTAATTGCTTACCACAGTGCGTCTTCGCTTGGAGCGTCTTGTCTAGTACGCCGTCACAAGAAAGTTTCATGTGGATAGTTTCATGTAGAGAGTGTTGGATCACGATGTGCACGCCCAGTTTCTCAGGGGTAAATAGTAAGTTTAGTCCATAATAGGAATCACCAAACTTGACGACCATGTTTGGATTTCGCCGTATACACTAACAAGTACGGAGTTGCATGCTCCCTCGCCGGTTTGGCGGCTCAATATGCTCCTGATCAAAATGAAAATTCAAGATCATGATGAATAGTAATTCAGCTGCGAAATAATTCAGAGTGCACTACAGTACGTGACATGTGACTTCTTTTTGTTTGATTGAGTTCAGAACCGTTTATATTTGACATAGCAAGCTATAGTACAGTAACATGCTCAAGGACAGTACAAACCAGAAATAGTACCATTTTAACAATCATTAACTTTTGCAGCTAAACAATGCAGTATTCTAAATGCAGGAAAAATGTTGTGACTAATGCAAACTGAATGAACGCCTTTCACAAACCCTCGGCGTCTAAGCTTCCTTCAGTTGTTGGGGATTGCAGCAAGAATTTACAACTAGTGCCAACCTGCTTAGCTTATAGGCTGTATCTGTATTGAAACTGGTAACCAGAAGACAGCAAAATGCTGATCACGGTCTAGGTGTGTCACTGTGGGCGTGACCATGAACACGTGAGTAGGTAGCTATTGCTGTAGTGTAGGCTCTTTCTTGAAATGTCTACGCACCCCCAGAGCTGTAGAGAAGTTTAGATGGAATCTACAAGTACCTAGGTAGTCAACTATGGGCGCTTATGTCGTCAGAGAGGTCCAACATGGCTGTCAAGGTGAGCCAGCCATACATAACTCAAGAACGAAAGCACTTTAGCAAAATCCACGAGTCACATTGCAAGCCATTGTCGTGCTAAGCCTGTTCATACCTTTGCCGAATTTCAGAAGTGAGCGATGGTCTCTGCAGCTCGATGGACAGAACGAACGAATGAGTGAGTGAATGAACGACAAAGCAAGTACCGTAACCCTCGCGCATGCGCCGAGGGTTAACTACCGTACATCGGAAAATTTTTAATCTATAAAAATTTTCGTCTGTTAAATTTTTAACACAAAAATTTTTCGTGTTGAAAAGTCTTTTTTGCTGCGCATATAATACAAATGCCCAATGTTGCGTGTTTAATTTTCATCGCAAGGATGGTCGACAAAAATATTCTAAAGCCGAGAATTTTCCAATCTACGGTATACTCTTTGTTTGCTTTTTGTGCATTTTAAGAGAACAATA
Organism: Haliclona indistincta; assembly: GCA_964017065.1. NCBI lineage: Eukaryota > Metazoa > Porifera > Demospongiae > Haplosclerida > Chalinidae > Haliclona > Haliclona indistincta. Next base: position 3,154,964 of record OZ024789.1, read on the forward strand.
ATTAAGAGAATTGTTTTCCAATATAAACATTTTAACTCCAAAATACTATTGTTTCACTACCATAATTTGATAAAACTGACATACATAGTTTAACTTCAAATGTTAGTAGAGTATTATCCAAATAATGACAACCAAAACTATACCGACAATATTTATAGTGTATGGAAGAATTTGTCATTCGTATGTCTGCAACCATGGCTAAGCTCTGTTGTTGGATTTTTCCTCCTCGAGGTACTACCTTGGTATTGCTCATGAGTGGTCTACTGTATGCAACACATCATTTTGTGTACGCAGGCATTTATCATAGTTTTTCTGATTATTTCAAGCCAGCGTTGGACTATGTCCACGTTGCTCTCTTGGTATTGCTACCTGTGACAGGCTGGGTAGCTGAGTCATGGCTTGGACGATATCGAGCTATTGTTGTTGGACTGGTCTTGTCTTCGATAACTACTCTTACACTGAAAGCTGCTGAATTAGTGCCGTTTGGTCGACTGCTGTTTCGTCGACTCCCGATTCGTCGACTAATAAACACAGTTATTACGACGCGGCCGCACCCACCTACGATATTAACGCTACAGTAACGACTAAACCCTAAACAACCTCCTAACTGCGCAAAGTTGGGAGGGTCGTCCTAACCCGAGCCTTCGGTAAGCCTAAGGATCGTCGGGAGGGTCGTCCTAAACCGGGCCTTCGGCCCTTGGTAAGCCTAAGGATCGTCGGGAGGGTCGTCCTAAACCAGTGGGCTTTAATAGACCTTTTCGTTATAAGCGAAAGAATGTATCCCATTCAATTATTGCCCGTAGACTTGCATCCGGAGTAGTTTAAGCCCCACCTCCTAGCAAGTTCTAAACCATCGCCATACATTTCGAGCGTTTTTTATGCGCTGCAAACTTACACTGTTCTGGCCGTATCTTCTAAAACAGCGCTACTAAGTAGGGTCCGCAATGAAAAAATCGACTGTCACAGATTCAGCGGGATGGCGACTCAGTGTGTAGAGTTGCTTGGTACGGACATAGTAGGGATATACAGAGAAGCGCCAAGTCTTTCCTTTTTGCAGGAAAAAAATAAAACGCTAAAAATTAGGGGTGGAGCCTACGAAGTGCTTATAAACTATTTTATTTTCGAGTTACATTCGATGCACGCGATACAGTTTTGTTGTCAAGAATGCACAGCATCGTGCTGTCATGATTTCAACACTCTTCGAGGTCGCAACAGCTCCTCTGCATCGTTTTCAAGGCGAAATTTGGAAGTGGGCGGGGTCTCCGAGACGCCACAATAATAGTTCTTTGTCTCTAGCGCTCTTGTACATCGACCAATAGCAACCCTCATGCACTTTCTGTCCAAGTAGGGTAGCAATGTAATTGCACACCAAGTTTCATCAAGTTCATTTGCTTCCTTCCACCAAATCCAAAATTTTGAAGTATTTCTTGGATTTGGTGGAAGGAAGCAAATGAACTTGATTAAACTTGGTGTGCAATTACATTGCTGCCCTACTTGGACAGAAAGTGCATGAGGGTTGCTATTGGTCGATGCACAAGAGCGCTAGAGACAAAGAACTATTATTGTGGCGTCTCGGAGACCCCGCCCACTTCCAAATTTCGCCTTGAAAACGATGCAGAGGAGCTGTTGCGACCTCGAAGAGTGTTGAAATCATGACAGCACGATGCTGTGCATTCTTGACAACAAATCTGTATCGCGTGCATCGAATGTAACTCGAATATAAAATAGTTTATAAGCAATTCGTAGGCTCCACCCCTAATTTTTTAGCGTTTTATTTTTTCCTGCAAAAAGGAAAGACTTGGCGCTTCTATATCTATCCGTTCTATGTCCGTACCAAGTAACTCTACACACTGAGTCGCCATCCCGCTGAATCTATGACAGTCAATTTTTTCATTGCGGATCCTATACTAAGTAAAACTAGAGGTATTACAATAGTCATAAAACGCACAAGGACCCGACCTAAGGACCCGCGATCTTTAACCCGTCCGCCCATTTACCATCGCGATCGCGCAGCGCAGCGAGTTCTCGTCTTCCCTTCTACTACTCAGTTCACCTTGTTACTTGATGTAATGTTACTGTACTACTCTGACAGTATATACTAACTCTATTCTTGCACTCAGAATAGTTAGATCTATTTAAAGCATGCTGGTGATGTGTTATCAGCACTGTGATTACAGCAGCAATCATAGGTATTGTATTCGATAAGGACCCACACTTGTAACTTGATCTAGGAATAAGCTAATGTCACTGGACTGCTCTGGCAGTCTCTACTAACTCTATTCTTGCTGTGTGAATAGTTAGATCTGTTTAAAGCATGCTGGTAATGTGTTACCAGCACTGTGATTACAGCAGCAATCATAGGTATTGTATTCGATAAGGACCCACACTTGTAACTTGATGTAGGAATAAGCTAATGTCACTAGACTGCTCTAGCAGTCTCTACTAACTCTATTCTTGCTGTGTGAAAAGTTAGATCCTTTTAAAGCATGCTGGTGATGTGTTACCAGCACTGTGATTGCAGTAGCAATCCAGGTATTGTATTCGATAAGGACCCACACTTGTAACTTGATGTAGAAATAAGCTAATCTCACTGGGCTGCTCTGGCAGTCTCTACTTATTCTATTCTTGCTGTCTGAAAAGTAGACCTATTTTAAGCATGCTGGTGATGTGTTACCAGCACTGTGATTACAGCAGCAATCATAGGTATTGTATTCGATAAGGACCCACACTTGTAACTTGATGTAGGAATAAGCTAATGTCACTAGACTGCTCTGGCAGTCTCTACTAACCCTATTCTTGCTGTGTGAAAAGTTAGATCCTTTTAAAGCATGCTGGTGATGTGTTACCAGCACTGTGATAACCGCAACAATCATGGGTAATGTATTCGATAAGGACCCACACTTTTAACTTGATGTAGGAATAAGCTAATGTCACTGGACTGCTCTGGCAGTCTCTACTAACTCTATTCTTGCTGTCTGAAAGGTTAGATCTTTTTAAAGCATGCTGGTGATGTGTTACCAGCACTGTGATTACAGCAGCAATCATAGGTATTGTATTCGATAAGGGCCCACACTTGTAACCTGATGTAGAAATAAGCTAATCTCACTGGGCTGCTCTGGCAGTCTCTACTAATTCTATTCTTGCTGTCTGAAAAGTTAGACCTATTTTAAGCATGCTGGTGATGTGTTACCAGCACTGTGATTACAGCAGCAATCATAGGTATTGTATTCGATAAGGGCCCACACTTGTAACCTGATGTAGAAATAAGCTAATCTCACTGGGCTGCTCTGGCAGTCTCTACTAATTCTATTCTTGCTGTCTGAAAAGTTAGACCTATTTTAAGCATGCTGGTGATGTGTTACCAGCACTGTGATTACAGCAGCAATCATAGGTATTGTATTCGATAAGGACCCACACTTGTAACTTGATGTAGGAATAAGCTAATGTCACTGGGCTGCTCTGGCAGTCTCTACTAACTCTATTCTTGCTGTGTGAAAAGTTAGATCTGTTTAAAGCATGCTGGTGATGTGTTACCAGCACTGTGATAACCGCAACAATCATAGGTATTGTATTCGATAAGGACCCACACTTGTAACTTGATGTAGAAATAAGCTAATGTCACTGGGCTGCTCTGGCAGTCTCTACTAATTCTATTCTTGCTGTTTGAAAAGTTAGACCTATTTTAAGCATGCTGGTGATGTGTTACCAGCACTGTGATTACAGCAGCAATGGATCTAACTTTTCACACAGCTCTAACTTTAAAAGGATCTAACTTTTCACACAGCAAGAATAGAGTTAGTAGAGACTGCCAGAGCAGTCTAGTGACATTAGCTTATTCCTACATCAAGTTACAAGTGTGGGTCCTTATCGAAAACATTACCTATGATTGTTGCGGCTATCACAGTGCTGGTAACACATCACCAGCATGCTTTAAAAGGATCTAACTTTTCACACAGCAAGAATAGGGTTAGTAGAGACTGCCAGAGCAGTCTAGTGACATTAGCTTATTCCTACATCAAGTTACAAGTGTGGGTCCTTATCGAATACAATACCTGGATTGCTACTGCAATCACAGTGCTGGTAACACATCACCAGCATGCTTTAAAAGGATCTAACTTTTCACACAGCAAGACTAGAGTTAGTAGAGACTGCCAGAGCAGTCTAGTGAAATTATCTTATTCCTACATCAAGTTACAAGTGTGGGTCCTTATCGAATACAATACCTATGATTGTTGCGGTTATCACAGTGCTGGTAACACATCACCAGCATGCTTTAAATAGATCTAACTATTCTGAGTGCAAGAATAGAGTTAGTATATACTGTCAGAGTAGTACAGTAACATTACATCAAGTAACAAGGTGAACTGAGTAGTAGAAGGGAAGACGAGAACTCGCTGCGCTGCGCGATCGCGATGGTAAATGGGCGGACGGGTTAAAGATCGCGGGTCCTTAGGTCGGGTCCTTGTGCGTTTTTTGACTGTTATAATACCTCAAAACTAGAATCATCAGGCTATATCACATGGTACTGAAATCGCGAGTAGCAGCTAAAGTAAGGCCGAGTAATAGCTCTGTAAAGAAGATCATTATAAAAAACTATAAAAACTATTATTTCTTCAATGATGCTTGTGGAGAGATGCCTCTACAAAGTAGCCACCAACGCAATTCTGGAACAGTGTATGTTTCCAAACGTCTGCAATCTAACATTGCACCAGGAATATCTTCTTCTGATAGTGTCACAGTCCTTTCAGCCATATCTAATATTGATTGCATGAGTCAACCTGCATTGTACGTGTGTGAAATTAAAAGCATATGTGAGCCTCCACCAGCATTAGAGGAAATGATCGATTAACGGACACCATCATGAATAATCGGACGACGTCACAACTTTTTGACAAGATGAAGCGAACGGCTATTCTTGTAGCTGTGAAGCTAGGCCTTCCCTGTACATATTTACGTAATATATAAACCATGGCTTGGAGGTGTGTATGCCGAATATACCACCCGAGGTCGAGGTCAGAGGAAGTTTGCAGCCGAGATAAACCCCGAGCGAAGCGAGGGGTTTATCGAGGCTGCAAACTTCCGATGACCGAGACCGAGGGTGGTATATTCGGCATACACACCGACAAGCCATGGTTCATATGTTATATACCTTAGTGTGTGGGCGTCGCTTCTTGCTCGCGTTCGCGTGGATCTCGATTTAGCGGTGAGTCACGGGCCGAGAGGAGGCCCCAAGTGTGTACGCGTACCTGAGTAGAGTGTGTGGCAAAGACTTGGACAGCTTTGTGCTTCTAGAGCGAAAGAGCGATCGCCAAGTTTTCTTGTATTCATTGCAATATTCAACATGACTTGGGCGGGGTTTGTCACATGCTTGCCAATTTAGTACCCACTAGTGTCAGGATGATTTTACACTATAAATCTCAGCCACTTCTGCGCATCTTTGCCCTGCAACTGGGTGCTGCTAGTTGCAAGGCGAATAACTGTCCGAGGATGCCCTCGCGCAACCTCAACCTGGTCACGTGACCAGGGCACACCTCTTGGTTAACCCCTTGAGGAGTGTATTTCTCATATACCACCATGGTGGTATATATGGCATAATCTCCATGGTGGATTATGCGATATATACCACCATGGTGGAATATGAGAAATATACCACCTGTGCCTTGTATTGGGACGCCCACACACTATGGTATATACTATTATAACAACTGGTTGTTTTTGCGTTTAATAGCAAGGCCTGCATAATGAATAATATCGGACTAGACAATGATCGGACGGTTATAATGAATTTTCGACAAACGCTGTCAGCACTCTGACAATTAGTTAAAATTTAAAACAGATATGTTCAGTGAATACCTACATCAATGCCCTATTAACATGGTAACGGGCGACAGCAACTGTCTGAGTACAAGCTTGCAGCGACTAGTCCACATCCTACAGGTAACGCCCTCGATAATCGGACAACCAAAATGTGATCTAAATTGCAACGCTCGCTGGGATCGCATCAACGACGAAGTAGGCCCATAACTATAATTAGTATGACTGTGTTTAGTGATCGTATGTTGTTTCAGGTGTTTATTCATGCACTCACTGAGCTTTCCTTGTATACCCTGTGCCAACAACACACAACGTCAAACGGTCGAATGCATTTCAATTCTCAGTATGCTATGAGCTAAATGACACCTGAAGCAACATACGATCACTAAACACAGTCATACTAATTATAGTTATGGGCCTACTTCGTCGTTGATGCGATCTCAGCGAGCGTTGCAGTTTAGATTACATTTTGGTTGTCCGATTATCGAGGGCGTTACCTGTAGGATGTGGACTAGTCGCTGCAAGCTTGTACTCAGACAGTTGCTGTCGCCCGTTACCATGTTAATAGAGCATTGATGTAGGTATTCACTGAGCATATCTGTTTTAAATTTCAACTAATTGTCAGAGTGCTGACAGCGTTTGTCGAAAATTCATTATAACCATCCGATCATTGTCTAGTCCGATATTGTTCATTATGCAGGCCTTACTATTAAACGCAAAAACAACCAGTTGTTATAATAGTGTAAATATGTACAGGGGAGGCCTAGCTTCACAGCTGCTAGAATAACCGTTCGCTTCATCTTGTGAAAAAGTTGTGACGTCGTCCGATTATTCATGGTGTCCGTTAATCGATCATTTCCTCTACAATACACATGCTAGAATGCCAAGAACTCGGCCAAGAATAACTTACGTGGTCTTCTCTGCCGTCGCTATAGAGCTCTTACTCGTTAACGGTTTCTGCTTTGCTCCTACAGTACCATGGCATGTGATAGCCTGATGATTCTAGTTTTACTTAGTAGCGCTGTTTTAGAAGATAAGGTAGCTCGCCCTAATTCGGAATACCGGGTAATTCGGAATGATTCCGGTATTGACCCCAGCTACTGCAAATCTACAGATCGCCTGGATAAACTATTTCACCACGAGGTAGGTGCATCTGTTGGCTCAGCAACGAGCACTCGCTTGGCTGCAGTACGCAGTCCTTCACGATGTAAGAATGGAAAGTGTCGACACGACTAGCCACGCCTCTATGCTAGCTACCTAGTGAAACTTTGCTGTGTACTGGGATCACTGGTATCTCTTGAAGTTAGACAAAGATCAAAGTGTGTACCAGGTAGCAGAGACTCTACAACGGCGATTTGATGAAATTCTGTTTGCTAGTTTATTAGAAAATAATGCATTAACACAAATATTTAATGCAGAAGCCATATAACACTTGTAAACTCCGGCGTGTGGGGAATTGAAATTCGTATTTATAACAATCCAACAGCAATACTAGACAAGATTGAAGCTTGAAACAGATGTCAATGAGGCAACATATCCTCTGCAAGATGTACAACGTCCCAGCAACCATTCTACGCAGGCATGTGAATTATGGAGCACCCTAGGACAGAAAGAAACGCAAAAATCACAGATCCATCATCATGCAAACATACATAATACCTAGAATCATGCTGAAGACAGTCATAGCTGAGCCTGCTGAGGTCACATTACTCGTGGCTGCACTAAAACCAAGTTACACGGGAAATACACGGACTATTCCGAATTACCCTAAAATAACGTATTTCTAGTAGCACTTGCTCTGACCGCTCTGGAAAACGACAGCAAGAACGGATAGTTACCAAACTTAGTATGCACATAGTCCGAAGGTGGTTGAAGCTTGCTGTGTAGTTAAAGTTTCGCAAAACTTTATACAGCATATTACCAGCGAAGAATTCCGAAGTGTATTCCGAATTAGGGCGAGCTACCTTACGGCCAGAACAGTAAGTTTGCAGCGCATAAAAAACGCTCGAAATGTATGGCGATGGTTTAGAACTTGCTAGGAGGTGGGGCTTAAACTACTCCGGATGCAAGTTTATGGGCAATCAATAATAATTGCATTCTTTAGCGCTTATAACGAAAGGTCTATTGCATGACTGAGTGCGTGGGCGTTAATTAATTGACTGGTCGAGTCGACCAAACGGCAGTCGACGAAACGGGACCAGATCAAGCTGCTATTGTAATGCTACAATTTGACTTGACTCCAATTCCAGCACTAATGCTTGCTAATTCTCGTTTACAGCCCCTTTTTGGCGTCAGCAAACGCGGTTATGCGACCAGTCTAGACCAAAGTAGAGCTTACTTACGTACCTTGGGCGATCGAAAATCGATGTTTGATAATGCGATTGCTTTATATGCATGGCATACTCTGGAGACCTTGAAGCCTAAGAGCTGGAACTAGCCCTTAGCTAGCACAACAACTTGGAAGCACCTACATATGGCCACGTGTCTTCACTTTAGAGCTTCTGTGTTGCAGTAGCAATACATGAAGGCTACAATGATAACTTCACAAGTGGTAGATCGCCAAAGCTGGCTAGGTTAGCAGTGCAAGCAGTGCTCTGACTGCTTTCGGCCCGCACATTAAGCTTCGGTACACGCCCATTATACTTCCGCTCTTGTCAGTATACTCGCGTGTTTGTCCGTAATATTATGGTGACGTCACAGGCGTTTACCATTAGCCGTCGACTTGCATCTAAACCTCTCTAATGGCGTCTAACACTTAGCTGACAATGGATCACGATCGAGAAATTGCGGAATTTATATCGCCGTTTCGCTAAAAACAAAGTTCAAAAGGCACCTGCCAGGAGAATTTCATGACTGTTCGTGGGTGTCTTAGTCTCGGCACTGCTCGCGTAAAGGCGCTAGGCGCGCTGAAGAAGAAAGAAAGAAGAAAACGAAGATGACGAAAGTCGATTTTCACCGTTTCCAGGTTCGTCACTTTAGTCACAATTTCGAGCAATCTCCTTGCTACTGTAAGATGGGGCAACGCGAGAGAGCAGATCTAAGTGTCTTTTGACGTATACAATTCATCACCAGGCGAAATATCAGCGTTTGAACGCTAATACATTGTATGTAGCCGCCATCTTGTTTTCCCGTTCAACCCTACATAGGGAGGCACTACCGTGCCTCCCCAATAATTCCTTGCTACAGCATGAACGAAAGGATCGATCCCAGTGCTTGCAACAAGACAATGATGGTTTTCGAAAATCCATGATACAAGTAATGATGAATGCCTTCAGAAGCACTGCATTTAGTGCATAAACAAAACTGTGACAGTTATTACTTTGTACGCAATACACGAGTTTGTTAAATGTGTACAATACTAACAATAAACTGAAAATAAATTATTTAAACACTGGCTATTATCACAGGTCCCCAGGGACAAAGCACCTGGTAAAAACCAAACATAATATTATGTGATTGAATTAGTATTGAAATGCACTGTGTTACCAGCACCACAATGCCATGATACATCCACTTAAAATTAATACACTTTCAAGTTCTGGTTATGTAGCTAGAAAGATACATACCTAGCATTCCTTATACTACAATCTGTTTGGTCAGTTAGAGAAAAATAATTATTCTCTTTTTGTTAGAACTGATAACCGATGGAAGTTGTCAATGACCATTATTATTGTTTTGAGACATTATTCACTAAGCTATTGGAACTGCAGTATAATCAGACGTTGGTCCCCTCAATGTCTACAGTGACATTGAGGGGACCAACTGTGGAGGAGAGTAAAGATGGAAAAGAGTGGTGTATATCATAACAAGACTGACACATCAAGTCAGTGCCCAACTAACTTCAACATTACGACGGTAAACAATGTAAGCTTTTGCATCAGAGATTGCAATGATTGTGTTGCTCTTCCATCTGAAAAGTATGGAATCACCCACTCAAAAGTGTGTGGATATGCTCGAGGATACTCATATTTTACACCAGATGCGTTTGGTGATGCAGACCAAGACCCTAATGAGCCATTGAGTGGTAACTATGTCGATGGAGTCTGTATAACATATGGTACACCTCCTCGCCATATAGCATAGTATTTTTGAGTAATAATTTGCTACAAACTTTAATTATGTTATGATTTTTACAGGTTCTGTATTTTAAGCAAATGTTCCTAGTCACTGCTGCATGAAGTGTCATCATTAGAAGATTCTGAACTAATTGTGTCTCTGTACTGTGGGTTTTCACGCAAAAATTCTTCCTCTTGGTCCATGTACCTCTCATAGTGTTCCTCTGCTATGAAATGTAAGTTGATCACTCTGTTCCTCTCTCGTAACTTGTAGCATTTAGAGAGTACATCAACTATCACAAAAAGTAATGCAAACAACACCACTGTTGACACATCATAACATACAGTAAACATACAGTGCCTTTCCCATTCTGATACAATAAGTGTAGTTAAGCTAGAAATAGCAAACATTAAGCCAATTCCAAGGCCTTTCATCTTCTCCGGTATTTGTGCAATCAAAAAGTTAAGAAAAACGACATAAAGCACTGTCCTCCCAGTGCCGTAAACGAGGAATGGAGGCAGCTTCCAATACCATGGGATGTAGTAGTCAGGCCACATAGCTGCTCTTGGTGGCACTTCGATGCAGGAAAGATATCTGTGTGTGTCATTAGACACAATGACTCCCCATATGCCTGGCATCACTAGCATAGTGTAACCAACTAGATGTAACAACAAACCAGCCGTAATGCAGTTCAGCATGTTAGGAAAATATTTTTGAAAGTAAGGGTTTATCAAGAATTGATGAATTGGAATAAGCAGTATAGGAAACAGCCATGACTTCATTCCAATATTCAATACAATATCACGGTACTCAAGGTCGATCACTAGGCTAATGGGACTCATATTAGCAATACCTGCAGCAATACTTAAACATATCAACAAAGGGAGTAGTCTCAGAACTAGTTTGACATCCTCTACCTCCTCTTCGATAAAGGGTCCCCCAAACTTATCCTTACCAAAGTCTATTCGAGCTGGTTGTTCCTCATCGATATAGGTGAAGGCACTGCGTCTCTCAGGGTATTTGTGCTTCCTAGTGTAGTTGAGTACCTGTATGATGAGCTTGATGGGGTTAGTGACCTTATGAGTCCTGTCTAACCACTGCTGACACATGCAATCACTTACAATAATTGCAGCAAGGCATATTGCGAAAATACCAGCAACTCCTACACCAATACCATTGATGTAGGGAACTACAGCCATATAAGCAATCGTAAAAGACAATCCAAATCCAAAATTATTTGCCCAGACGTACCAACAGATCAGTGAACTAAGCTCATCTGTTGAGGCGCCAATCATCTGATCAGTAAAGAAAGGAATAATAGCAACTGTGAAAGCAGCATTTCCAAAAGTCACTAGCACAATTGCCAGTGAAAAAAGCCATTCGCTTAGAGTAGAAACACCTCCTGTAAATAATGCAAAGTAGAAAAATATGCTTCCAAAAAATGAGACTATAGAACCAAATTTGACAGTTTTATATCGTCCAATTTGAACGTCAGCAAGCCAGCCAATGAAAGGAGCAAAAACTCCTGAAAAGAATTCCGATCCAGTTATAACCCATGGTGAAGTGAAATGCAAAATGGCTGCACAAGACAGTAACAGATTACTAGAGAAAGAAAACAATACTTGCCACACAAGTAAAAGCAATAATTCCTTCCTACAGCATGAACGAAAGGATCGATCCCAGTGCTTGTAACAAGACGATGATGGTTTTCGAAAATCCATGGTACAAATATTGATGAATGCGTTCAGAAGCACTGCATTTAGTGCATAAAACAACACTGAGTTAGTTTTTACCTTGTACATAAGGTAAGTCAATACATGAGTTTGTTAAATGTGTACAATATACTAACAATGAAATGAAGATATAATATTTAAACACTGGCTTTTATCACAGGTCCCCAGGGACAAAGCACCTGCCAAAAACCAAACTTGAAATGCACAGTGTTAATACAGCAGCATCACAACACTGCCGTATGTCCACTTTCAGCTTAGAGCTTCCACTTTCAAATTCTAGTTCGGTAGCTAGAAAGTATACCTACTATAGCATTCCATTCTGAAATACACATCAAACAGTCTCTTGCTCCGCACCATTGACCCGGAAGAGCATACAGCAACCAATCACTACAACAAACATGAGATACCACGAGATCACTGTGACACACCGTAAGCACAAGTTAACCCATTAGTTACTGAATTATTTTGCCGAAAAATTCATCTGTTCTAAGTCTTCTAAGTTTTTACTACATGATTATGCAGTACGCTAATCATTCCAAACTAACACTGCTTTTTTACCTGGCATGTCAATGTTCACGACCACGTACTAAATTCCGAGTTAGCCACTCCCACTTCGGAACTGAAGCCACTTAAGTGCTGCAACCTCATCATTTTTGGGCTAATTTTGGTCTTTATGTAGCCCTGGTGACTGATACAAAAATCTGATGACCAGGTGAGCAAGCATCCTTGTTTAGACCATATTCTATGCCAAAGTATGCATTTCCGGGCACCCTGAAGCTCTAAAAATGCCAATAGCGGTGAGGAGCGCCCCTTCGAACTATGGGTCAGTTATGTGAAATGTGACTGTGAGTATGTAAAATAAAATTAAATTCCAAATTAAAAATACTATGCAGATCCATACATGCTTGTGGCTATCGACTAGCACAGAAAACATTGTCATTGACTGATCGATTACAAATACTATTATTAATTCCACCAGTAAGACGCTCTGCCACAGTTCTTTTCATTACTCTGTTAGACAGTGTATGCCACAGGCACTGCGTACCCTGGTGGTTCAACTGGGAGAGTCTTGGGTTTATGACCCAGTGACCCAGAGGACACTGGTTCGAATCCCAGAGCTGGAGGAAAAAAAAAAAACAAAAAACATCACATGTACTCCAGCCCACCAGCCACCCACCTGTAAAACGGGTACACGGTCTTGTACAGTTGTTTGCGAAGATCTTGCATAACGGAAGCGAAAGCGGAAGTGTGACGCTGGCCAATCAAATTCACTTTTCGTCACGTGTACAGCTTCAGTTAGTCACGCCTACGTGCGTTTGATTGGGCAACGTCATACTTCCGCTTTCGCTTCTGTTATGCAAGATCTTTGCAAACAACTGTACTGGGGAGCAAGGCACAGCGACTGTGTCTCATTGTCCACTAATGGTAGTTGTGGGACTACAGGGTGCCCACACCGGCAGTGGGAGGCATAGTTGGTACCTCCTGCGAGCTCCTTGCCCGGGCTCCAAGGAGTGCTCATAGCACCGGCACATCGTACCTGCTTAGTGCACAGGTGCCCTGGCTTGTCCAGGAACGCGTGACCAGTGAGAGGCTTTTGCCACAGGCACTAATCACCCAGCTGCAATGTTGAAGAAAACTCAGCCAGTGCAACCACAGCTGAATGGCATTGGCAATACCATCTTTCAGATACCTGATGGATTCGGTTCCTGTTCAAAATCAATGCTGCAGCGATGAAAGAAACTGTTGCTACCAGGGCTACATATGCAATTTTGAAAATCAAACTTGTGTGCTCTCTTCAAAAGCTCCAACTCCAGTTCTCTGAAAGTAGTGAAGTTTGAGACTCTGCAAACAATCAGGCCAAATTAAGCCACAGATAGTTTTATGCAGTGTGGGCTATTGCAACGATAGTGAAACCCGCTGTCCTGATGGTGGTTGCTGTCCTTGTTTGTTGCTGTGTTATCCTAGAAACACTTGCTATTTGATAGTCATTGCGTGTAGCTACAAAACACTGCTCTAAATTTTATAATTGATTGTACTGTGCAGCATTTATAACCTATATCTAAATTTAAAAACATGATTAACTTGAGAGTCTTTGCATGAACAAAGCAGTTACCAGTAGGATTGCAGGAGGTTTAGCTAGTCATCGCTGCCTGCACGCCACATTATTCTGTTACTAAACACGCATGCACATGTACTGTGAAATACCTTTGTTGCTGACAATTTAGCAACGAATTTGTAATCATGCTTGTGTTGTCGTTGAGTAGCTCAAAACCACTTCTGACCAAACGAAAACCTGGACCAAAAGAAATTGAGCGAGACAGTCTTGTCAATCAGCAGCTATAAAAGAGGGCAAGACTATAAGTTGACATAACTAGCAACCGTGATTATACATTATCCTAGCTGTTTGGTTCACTGACTTACTGCGGTTGAGCATCGACATGGGCGTGGTAGTAAACACGTGGGGAGGTGGGCGTTACCCTAGTATTCATCATGGGTGCAGCAACTCGATCAGTAGCTGTCGCTATGTCTGGTGGAGTGGATTCCAGCGTGGCTGCTCTACTCCTCAAGAGAGCTGGTAACATCACTGATTATGTTCAAACATAGAATCCGGTGACTTCACGCACAGGTTGGCACGTGACTGGAGTGTTCATGTCGAACTGGGACGAAAGAGAAGAGAAAGGAGTTTGCACGAGCGAAGATGACTATAGAATGGTAACCAATGTGTGTGAACAGATCGGTGTTCCCGCTCAGCGAGTATCCTTTGTCAAAGAATACTGGAATGAGGTTTTCAGGTATGCAGCTGACATACAGTACGCTGAGATGTATGCCCAGAGCTAGGGGTCTGACACTAGTGAAATCTCGTATGCTAACCGTTGAAATCAGGGTATTCTCCCGTATAATCATTAGTTTTCCAGTATACTAGCACTTGATCATGTCACTCTAGTCTCGAACGCAATGATCAGTCCTTGTCGGACCCTTGATATATTATGCCCAATTTTAATAATGCCTCTTTCTACAGTGACTTTCTTGATGGTTATAAGGAAGGTTACACTCCTAATCCGGACATCTTGTGCAACCAAAAAATCAAGTTTGGCGTGTTTTACAAACACGTAATGACCTCACTCGGTGTGGACAAGATGGCTACTGGTCACTACGCACAAACACAGACTAGCAGTAATGGTGAGCAAAATGTCTATGCCCAAGTAATTCAACATCGTATGGTTTATAATGGAAATGGATGCATTTCTTTTTAAAATGTGCATTTAGGTGTGGTGCGATTGCTCCAGGGTGTGGATAAAACTAAAGACCAAACGTTTTTCCTTTCAACTGTGTCTCAGGCAAGTTCAGCCTCCGATAATTCCTTGGTTCTTCTCTATTCCAATTTTTGTTACTCCTGCAGTCAATGCTGAAAGACACTTTATTCCCTGTTGGAGGCCTAACCAAGAAGGAGGTAAGAGATATTGCTATGAAAGCTGGATTACAGAGAGTAGCCAGGAAAAAGGAGGTAAGTATTTCACATGACAGTCATCAGCATGTAGTTGAAATTTATTTACTAGTTAGCTAAACATTTGTTTTCCTCCTAAAACAAACATTCACTTGTTATTTAGAGTATGGATCTGTGCTTTGTCGGAGAAAGGAAATTCGTAGATTTTATTGCCCAGGTATTTACCATTAATTTTCTGTGTTGTAATTTTTCATAATAATTATATTCCAATAATGTCTAGTATATAGAAGAGAAAGAAGGTTATTTTGTTGACGTGGAGAACGGAAAGGTCATCGGTAGGCACAAAGGTCACCATTTATACACCATTGGTCAGCGAGCTCGCATTGGTGGACTATCCGAGGCATATTATGTGGTTGACAAAGAAAACGACACCAACACAGTTTTACTAGTAAGGGCCTGGGGTACATGTGCTATTCACTTTTATACTTGATTCAGGCTAAAGGGAGGGACCATCCTGCACTATACACTCATAGATTCACTACAGCTGTGCCCAGCTGGATAGCCGGCTCTCCTCCTCCTGCTCTCCTTCATGAGGGAGAGCTGACCTGTGCACTACGATACAGACACCTCAGCCCTCTTAGTAAGATAATGTACATGTATACTAGTATCACTATTGCATTCGAAATAAGGAAATTATTGTTGTTTTATGATTGTACATGTCTGAGTCATCTTTGATCGTAGCCCAGATATACAGTATCTACAGATGCAATGTATAGCTCGGACACGTTTTGATCGTGTTCGAACGCAAAGCCAAACACAATCACTCCCAAAAGCAAACACCGCACAAATTCAACACACTCGCTCACCACTACACTAGCTGCCTTTATGCTTAGTGGCATCAGAATATTTTTCATTCTTAACACTTGCATACTCTTGTTTTTCAAACGTGTTTGCGAGTGATCGCTGTTTGCAATTGAGTTCAAACGTTCGCTTTATATGTTGCATCTAGACAATACTCTATGTTACGCCCCACCCCCGACAATAAGGTGCTAGTGAAAATTAATAAACTTGCTATTTCCCGCCTTCATCAAATTAAAACCCCTAGTGGTTTCTCTTATAAAAGTCCCCTTTTCTCATGTAGCTTTGTGCAAGGTAACTATGGCTAGTGGATCACTTGGTCTACAGGTTACTAGTGCTACTCCTCTCCGTGCTGTAACCCCAGGACAGGTGATGCTACATCTCTTGTACAGTACTGTCCTTTACTGTGTTACACTGTAGTATGCTGTGCTCTACAATGGAGACGAATGCATGGGAGGAGCTTGTATTAATAGAACAGAACCAAATGATGTAATACGGAATATACAGACAGCAACAAAACAAGCTATAAATTCATAGACTTTGTAAATGTATGGTGTGATACTGTAATTATGCGTAACAACATGCATTTCCGTTCTTAGAAGTGGTAGATCATTATTCACATGCCAACACTGATTGTGCAAACAATTTATGAATTCTTTGCCTAAATATACATGTACGTACGTACTATCAGCAAAGCAATGAAAGATGTACATTAACATCATATTCACAAGAACAAAATTGTTGTGTTGCTGTGAAACGGTTTCATTTCGTAGCTATGGCTAGGCACTGCTGCCGATTGTTTTCTCGAGGCACTAGCTTGGTGCTGCTCATGAGTGGTCTACTGTATGCAGTACACTGGTTCTTATATGCAGCCATTGCTAACACTCTTGCAGAAAATTTCAAGTTAGCATTGAAATATGTATATTTCTCTCTCTGGGTATTGCTACCTGTGACAGGCTGGGTAGCTGAGTCATGGCTTGGACGATATCGAGCTATTGTTGTTGGACTGGTCTTGTCTTTTGTAACTGTTCTAACAGCTCAAGCTGGTTTTGTAATGCTGCAATTTGACTGGACTCCAATTCCAGCATTTCTACTGATTGTTGTGGGTTTGTTACTTGGCACATTTGGTATAGGAAGCTTCTATACTATTATGCTACCATTCGCTCTTGACCAAATGATAGGAGCATCAGCTGAGCAGCACAGTGCTGTAGTACAGTGGTATTGCTGGGGCTTTGACATTGCCTTGCTCTTAATACACATACTTAATTGTGTTCCAATCCCAAACCAGCTCCGATACCTGGACATTCTACCAGTGATCTTCCTCACTTCAGGCACTCTATGTTTGTCAGCTGTTCTGATAATGGACTGCTTGTACCATAAGTGGCTAGACACTAACAACAAAACTGGCAATCCCATCAAGCTGATCTTTCAAGTGCTCAACTATGCTCGAAAGAACAAGTGCCCTCGACTTCGCAGTGCATTGACATATATTGATGAGGAACACCCTTCACGTCTTGACTTTGGGAAGCACAAGTTTGGAGGACCATTCACAGAAGAAGAGGTGGAGGATGTCAAAACAATATTTCGTCTCACACCAGTACTATTGTCTGGTTTTGGCGTATTTGTTTTCAGTGAGTTTGAAGTCAGCCAACTCCCTGCTAACAACTTACAGCATTGTCTTTCTAAGTTTGGTCAGATTTCTTTTGGCACTTTAATCTTTGTCATGATTCCAGTCTATCGCTTCATTGTGTATCCTTTAGCTCGTAAGCATATTCCAAGCTTGTTGAAGATGATAGGAGCAGGTCTGTTCTTGTCTTTGCTCAGCTCAGTAATAAACACCATCGTGACTGGTGTTGATCATTTTTCAGAACAATCACACAACAACACAATGCCTGATACTCCTCAAACTCCTCAAGTGTCACTATACTGGATACTAGTGATACAATACTTAAATGGAATAGGTGCAGTAGTGACATTTATATTTGCAATAGAGTTTGCTATGGCTCAGACTCCAAACAGAATGAGAGGAATTGTGATGGGACTGGTGTTAGCCATAGCTGGTTGGACCAGACATATTGGTGATTTTATTACGTTAATCAGAGTGTCTACTCAAAAATACCTGTTCTTCTGCTACCTAGTGTTACTTCCACTGCTGATACTATCATTTGCACTGTTTCTTATTCTCGCAAAGAGATACAAGCTGAGAGAGAGGGAGAGGCACGTCAACATACAGGCCATAGTGGAGGAACATTACGAGAGATACTTTGACCAGGAGGAGGAGTACTTGAGAGAAATCGCTGCGACATTGCATAGCAACTAGTTTCTTTACACAGTACATGTTGACTGCTCCATAACACAACATCATATTGCAATCTCACATTTCTCATTAATCATCGTAAAATATCATATTATAATCTCTCATCTCTCATTAATAAATCTTTTAATTCATGTTTTATAAAATGCATGAATATCTGCATGTATAATTATTATGACAATATTTGAATCTGAAGTTTGAAAGTGAAACGTTTACTGCTGTTCTTGTATCAGTACAAGTTTACCAACAAATACAGTTATTTTATGGGCACACCTTAATCTTTGATTTGATGTACTAGCCGTGTATCAAAGTAAACGAGACACACTTTTCAACTTATGCAAGCAAGTAATTTACAGATCATTATGGCACATGTAGCTATAGCTAGTATACAAGAAATCACTTGACATCAAAGAAAATATTTTGTTAAACTTAAATTCTTTTTAGTGATTTGATGTACCGGCCGTGTATCAAAGTAAACCAGTTTTATGACTGCACGAGGCATCAGCACCTTGGTGCTTTCATTATAGTAGCAACACATAGATGCAATCACTCGTTGTTATTCTGCGACTATGGCTAGATGCTCCTGCCAGTTTTTGTCTCGAGGCACTGTCCTAGTGTTTCTCATGAGCGGTCTACTGTATGCTGTACACTGGTTCTTACTTTCAACACTATCTCTCAGTATTTCTGATCATACCTTCAAGTTGGTATTGGACAATGTACATGTTGCTCTCTGGATATTGCTACCTGTGACAGGCTGGATAGCTGAGTCATGGCTTGGACGATATCGAGCTATTGTTGTTGGACTGATCTTGTCTTCGATAACCGTTCTAACAGCACAAGTTACTTTCGTGATGTGGCAATTTGACTTTTTTCAAATTCCAGCACTAGTGTTGATAATTGTTGGTTTTTCAATTGGTACGATTGGAGTTGGAAGCTTCTATACTATCATGCTACCATTCGCTCTTGACCAAATGATAGGACCATCAGCTGAGCAGCTCAGTGCTGCAGTACAGTGGTTCTGTTGGGGATACAATAACGCTGTTCTGTTTGATGAGGTGCTTGAGTGTATTTCATTCACAAACCTGCTTCACTACTTGAAAGTTAACGTGTTTTCAATAATCTTCCTCACATTAGCCACTCTATGTTTCTCAGCTGTTCTGATAATGGACTGCCTGTACCACAAGTGGCTAGATACTAACAACAAAACTGGCAATCCCATCAAGCTGGTCTTTCAAGTGCTCAACTATGCTCGAAAGAACAAGTGCCCTCGACTTCGCAGTGCATTGACATACATTGATGAGGAACACCCTTCACGTCTTGACTTTGGGAAGCACAAGTTTGGAGGACCATTCACAGAAGAAGAGGTGGAGGATGTCAAGACAATCTTTCGTCTCACACCAATATTACTGTCAAGTTTTGGAGTAGCTTTCTTATGTGAGTTGGGACTCAGTCAATTGTCAGTTAACAAACAAACTATCAATTGTGTGTCTACTCAAGAAGAACATACTGTTATCTGCTTGGCTACATTTCTTTTGATTCCAGTCTACCGCTTCATTGTGTATCCTTTAGCTCGTAAGCATGTTCCAAGCTTGTTGAAGATGATAGGAGCAGGTCTGATCTTGTGGTTGGCTAGCACAGTAGTATATACAACAGTGACTGCATGGAGTAAAAAACATTTCTGAACAATCATCGTACAACACCACAATGCCTGATACTCCTGAAGTATCACTGTACTGGATGCTGGTGATTAAAGTTCTGAATGGAATAGGTGGAGCAGTGACAATGGTTTTTATGTTTGAGTTCACTATGGCTCAGACTCCAAACAGAATGAGAGGAATAATGATGGGACTGGTGATAACTATGGGTGGCTGGGCTACAAGTGGCAGTTCTCTTTTTGCTAAAATATTCGATCTGTTCAAAGTCTCTAAAATATTCAGATTCTACTTCTACCTAGTGCCGACACCATTGGCAGTGCTGACGCTGATAATATTCGTTATTATTGCCAAGCGATACAAGCTGAGAGAGAGGGAGAGGCACGTCAACATACAGGCCATAGTAGAGGAACATTACGAGAGATACTTTGACCAGGAGGAGGAGTACATGAGAGAAGCTGCTGAGAGATTGCGTAGCAAATAGTTTCTTTACACAGTAGATGGTGACTGCTCCATAACACAACATCATATTAATCATCCCTACATATCGTTGCCGAGCAGCAATGATAATAATCTCTCATAAATAATTTAATGCTGTATATAATATGACACTGAAGTGAATGAAGTTTGAAAGTGAAACGTTTACTGCAGTTCTTGTATCAGAACAAGTTTACCAACTAATACAGTTATTTTATGAGCACACCTTGGTCTTTGATTTGATGTACTGGCCGTGTACAAAGTAAACTGAACATACATTTCAACTTATACAACCAAGTAACTTCCATATCATGAATAATGCAGGAAACCATCTGATATGAAAGAGTTTACCTTATAAAAATTAAAAATAGTTTTAGTCAATTGATGTATTTGGTATCATCGCAGTTTGTTCGTGTACTAGCTATAGGCATACATGGTTTGGATATAAACACTGGGTATAGTATTTTCATTCCTAGCATTATTTTTTCCCTCTCTGGGTGCATGAACTGGGCTTGTGATTGTGGTTTGTAGCAATAGCAATTTGAGAAAGTAACAGTTTATTTTGTACCAACTGCAGTACCAAGGAAGTGCAAGAATATTGTACATACAGTAGCAACACAATGATGCATTCACTATTTTTTATTCTGCGACTATGGCTAGATGCTCCTGCCAGTTTTTGTCTCGAGGCACTGTCCTAGTGTTGCTCATGAGTGGTCTACTGTATGCTATTAACTGGTTTGTGATCCCAGCAATTGTTGATGGTTTTCCTGATAATCTTAAAATTGCATTAAAATATTTTTATGTTCCTCTCTGGGTATTGCTACCTGTGACAGGCTGGGTAGCTGAGTCATGGCTTGGACGATATCGAGCTATTGTTGTTGGACTGGTCTTAACTTTCATGGCCATTTTAACATCACACGTTGCCTTTGTATTGCTGCAATTTCAATGGACTCCAGTTCCAGCATTTGTCCTTGTAGTTGTGGGCACATCAACTGGCACTATTGGTGTCGGAAGTTTCTACACAATTATGCTACCGTTCGCTCTTGACCAAATGATAGGAGCATCAGCTGAGCAGCTCAGTGCTGTAGTACAGTGGTACTGTTGGGTTTACAATACTGGAGTACTATTGGTAGATTTGCTCGAGTGTATCCAGATCCCAAGCAAGCTCCAATACCTGGACATTCTTCCAGTGATCTTCCTCACTTTAGCCACTCTATGTTTGTCAGCTGTTCTGATAATGGATTGCCTGTGCCACAAGTGGCTAGACACTAACAACAAAACTGGCAATCCCATCAAGCTGGTCTTTCAAGTGCTCAACTATGCTCGAAAGAACAAGTGCCCTCGACTTCGCAGTGCATTGACATACATTGATGAGGAACACCCTTCACGTCTTGACTTTGGGAAGCACAAGTTTGGAGGACCATTCACAGAAGAAGAGGTGGAGGATGTCAAGACAATATTCCGTCTCATACCAGTAATATTGTCAGGTTTTGGAGTAGCTTTCTTATGTGAGTTGGGACTCAGTCAATTTTCAATTGTCAAACACACTATCAAGTGTGTGTCTAATATAAACCGTAGCTCTGTTGTCATCAGTATGGCTGCCTTTGTTTTGATTCCAGTCTACCGCTTCATTGTGTATCCTCTAGTTCGTAAGCATATTCCAAGCTTGTTGAAGATGATAGGAGCAGGTCTGATCGTGTGGTTGGTTCGTACTATAATAAATGCAACTGTGATTACTGTTACAATGCAATCACACAACATCACAATGGTTGATACTCCTCAAGTATCACTGTACTGGATACTAGTGATAGAGGTATTAAATGGAATAGGTGGACTAGTGATAATGGTTTTTATGTTTGAGTTTACTATGGCTCAGACTCCAAATAGAATGAGAGGAATAATGATGGGACTAGCGATAACTATGATTGGCTGGACTACAAGTGGCAGTTCTCTTCTAACTGAAATATTCTCTAAAATATTCACATTTTATTTCTACCTAGTGCCGACCACTCTGGCAATATTGATGCTGATATGTTTTGCTGTTTTTGCCAAGCGTTACAAGCTGAGAGAGAGGGACAGGCACGTCAACATACAGGCAATAGCAGAAGAACATTACGAGAGATACTTTGACCAGGAAGAGGAGTACATGAGAGAAGCACCAAACACGACTCGTACATACTAGATACTCATGAAGGAATATTCTTCATTAGTTTTGGCACTTTGCATGCATAGTTAGCTACATAATGAGCTTATATCACAATAATGATCATGACTAACATATAAACTGGAAAATATACACTATACACATTTATTAACATCTTACTTGCTCAATACTAATAACTTGCTGTATTAATAATTGAAACATTTGAATAATGTTATTCTTTAGGATCATAAACCAAGCCAAACAAAATGTGACAATCTGAACAATGTTATGTATGACCTTGTATCATCACTACAAGTGTAGTCAGACTGTCTGCTCATTGTTTGTCACTTCCATATAAATAGTACTGTATCAGTGTTCTGGCTAGGTCTCATTTTCATACTACATGTACTCTGATTTGTACTGTGATTCTGTACACTGTTTCCAATAAAGAGATTGCTACACAAGGTTTACATAGAAGAGAATGAGTGGTCTTGTCACTAAGTGTAGTTACCGTGAATCTGATTACAAATCTAGGCAATGCAGCTATTTCTTTTCTCTTGTTCATGAGCGGTCTCTTGTATGCAGTCATAGATACTGATGCAGTACACTATTAATAGCTATTTCACTGGGTAGACTGGACAGTATCAAGCCTTGTGGTCTGGTATCCTGTTTTATCGATTGCAAGCTGCTTGTAATTTAGCTTGACTCGACATGGTATTGTTAAGGGCTTGGTGATTTGAAGTCTTGGTTTTGACAACTGCAAATGTTGTATAAGGTCAATTGATAATAATATGTGTGCCCTCCTAACGTCTAGGTTTCTACTCTCAACAGAAATGCTTGTGACGTTTTTGAATACTGATTTTTAAACTGAATAACTGTGAATGAATATAAAGAGAGATGGTGGTATCATGAAACAGATTCAGTGTATACTTGTGATCAGTCGTGTAATAATTATGCAGATACGGCGAACAGTGCTTACATGTGGTACTAATATTAAAGCCGTGAATACATGTATAATTATGTTTATTTCGCATTCGTTTTAGCATGGTTAATAGAGTGAGAAGAAGCATGGTTTAAGCATCAATGATACGGAGCTAGGAATTCAGGAGGGAAATAGAATTGACCATGGTAAATCTTGTAAAGGGTGGAAAGTGGGAGTCCTATCATCTCCTTCTAGATTCAAGTGATTGAACATTGGCATGTTTAAAGAGATTGTAATATTCAGCGTCCCAGGTATTTAAGCTTTAGAGCAAATTATCGATTTTTTATAAGTTAGCTATCTCCTTTGTAAGATAAGTATGGGGTGCCGTTTGTACCAAAACATAAAAATTCACAAAATTAATAAATGTATGGCTGCATTTATAAATGCAACCTACATATAATATAAATGCCAACTGACATATATATATACCGACTGACATTTATAAATGCCGACTGACATTTATAAATGCCGACTGACATTTATATATACCGACTGACATTTATAAATGCCAACTGAAATTATTAATTATTGCAACTGATTTATGCCACGCCTCTATCACGTGACAAATAACAACTGAGTTACTGCTGCAGCTAGGCACCACTGCTGTATACAAACTCTCCTAATACGTCTTATGCAAATACTAACTGGTCAGTAACTTAGTGAGTGCATGTGCAGTAGCTGAGTAGTTTGGCCACGCCCCTGTTATAGGCTGCATGCATTTGTCTTTCTTGTGTGTATGTACCTTCTCTGTTCTTGTTGTTGTTAACAGGTTGGCTTTGCATTAATGATTGCTAGATTGCATGGACGAAATTGCCCGAACCCTTGGCATTTCACGACAAACACTCTATTGCAGACTACATGAGTATACACGACTTCTATCCAGCACTTTAATTGGGAAAACAAAAATTGGAATGATTTTTATTTTTGATTTGTTTGCCAGAGGCAGGTGTGGCAATCTAGCAATCATTAATGCAAAGCCAACCTGTTAACAACAACAAGAACAGAGAAGGTACATGCACACAAGGAAGACAAAATGCATGCAGCCTATAACAGGGGCGTGGCTGAACTACTGAGCTATTGCACATGCACTCACTAAGTTACTGACCAGTTAGTATTTGCATAAGACGTACATGTATTAGAAGAGTTTGTATACAGCAGTGGCAATGGCAGTGGCACTAGCTGCAGCAGCAACTCAGTTGACTGGACAGAAGCGGGGCCGACAACAATGCCTGGATTGGATCCATGATCCATTTTGAGATTGACTGGAGCTATTATAGGCTTTCTCCTGAACCTACTGGGCGTGACCATGTGTTATTTGTCACGTGATAGAGGCGTGGCATAAATCAGTTGCAATAATTAATAATTTCAGTCGGCATTTATAAATGTCAGTGGGTATATATAAATGTCAGTCGGCATTTATAAATGTCAGTCGGTATATATAAATGTCAGTTGGCATTTATAATGTCAGTGGGTATATATAAATGTCAGTTGGCATTTATAAATGTCAGTGGGTATATATAAATGTCAGTTGGCATTTATAATGCCAGTGGGTATATATAAATGTCAGTTGGCATTTATAAATGTCAGTCGGTATTTATAAATATTTATATTATATGCAGGTTGCGTTTATAAATGCAGCTATACATTTATTAATTGGGTGAATTTTTATGTTTTGGTACAAACGGCACCCTATAGATATGGAGCCCGAACTGGTGTTGCATATTCGAGATGAGGACGATACTTTGACCAGGAAGAATACACAATTAATGATACAAACAGACATTTGTACAATAAATACTGAACTGATTTACTATGCAAGCTAGTAGTACATGTAACTTGTTGCCAAATATATAGTTAAAATAATATAAAGTCAGAATAATGTTATTGATTTCAATAAATCAACAATTTACGGAAGGAAATGTACTCATCAACTCATTCCAAACCGGCAAAACGTTCTGTGTGAATATGGCTATAAACTGCAGCTGTTCTCTGGCTATAAACTGCAGCTGTTCATAATACCGCAGTTCTATTTGATGATATCGATGTGCTTGAGTGTATTTCATTCACAAACCTGCTTCACTACTTGAATGTTAACGTTTTTTCAATAATCTTCCTCACTTTAGGCACTCTATGTTTCTCAGCTGTTCTGATAATGGACTGCCTGTATCACAAGTGGCTAGACACTAACAACAAACTGGCAATCCCATCAAGCTGATCTTTCAAGTGCTCAACTATGCTCAAAAGAACAAGTGCCCTCGACTTCGCAGTGCATTGATGAGGAACACCCTTCACGTATTGACTTTGGGAAGCACAAGTTTGGAGGACCATTCACAGAAGAAGAGGTGGAGGATGTCAAGACAATCTTCCGTCTCATACCAGTATTACTGTCAAGTTTTGGAGTAGCTTTCTTATGTGAGTTGGGACTCAGTCAGTTGTCAGATAACAAACCCACTATCGAGTGTGTGTCTAGTAAAGAAGATCATACTGTTATCTGATTCCAGTCTACCGCTTCATTGTGTATCCTTTAGCACGTAACCATATTCCAAGCTTGTTGAAGATGACAGGAGCAGGTCTGATCTTGTGGTTGGCTAGCACAGTAGTATATACAACAGTGACTGGAGTAAAAATAATTTCTGAACAATCATCGTACAACACCACAATGCCTGATACTCCTGAAGTATCACTGTACTGGATGCTGGTGATTAAAGTTCTGAATGGAATAGGTGGAGCAGTGACAATGGTTTTTATGTTTGAGTTTACTATGGCTCAGACTCCAAACAGAATGAGAGGAATAATGATGGGACTAGTGATAGCTATGGGTGGCTGGGCTACAAGTGGCAGTTCTCTTTTTGCTAAAATATTCGATCTGTTCAAAGTCTCTAAAATATTCAGATTCTACTTCTACCTAGTGCCGACTCCATTGGCAATGCTGACGCTGATAATAATTATTCGTTATTATTGCCAAGCGATACAAGCTGAGAGAGAGGGAGAGGCACGTCAACATACAGGCCATAGTAGAGGAACATTACGAGAGATACTTTGACCAGGAGGAGGAGTACATGAGAGAAGCTGCTGAGAGATTGCATAGCAAATAGTTTCTTTATACAGTAGATGGTGACTGCTCCATAACACAACATCATATTAATCATCCCTACATATCGTTGCCGAGCAGCAATGATAATAATCTCTCACAAATAATAAATATTTTAATGCTGTATTAGGGAGGCACGGTAGTGACTCCCTATGTAGGGATGAACGAGAAAAGAAGATGGCGGCTACATACAATGTATTAGCGTTCAAACGCTGATATTTCGCCTGGTGATGAATTTTATACGTCCAAAGACACTTAGATCTGCTCTCTGGTGTTGCCCCATCTTACAGTAGCAAGGAGATTGCTCGAAATTGTTACTAAAGTGACGAACCTGGAAACGGTGAAAATCGACTTTCGTCATCTTCGTTTTCTTTCTTTCTTTCCACTCGCCTAGCGCCTTTACGCGAGCAGTGTCAAGACCGAAACACCCACGAACAGTCGTGAAATTCTCCTGGCATGTGCCTTTTGAACTTAGTTTTTAGCGAAACGACGATATACATTTGACGAGCTCAGTAAGGTCGTGTAATATCACCGTTCTGCTGCTTGCCAGATAGTATCACAGCCATACACAAAATTCTAAACCAGGGTGGGCGGGGCTCGTATGCCGTGCATCCAGGCTGCAGCATACATGAATGCATGAGCTAGTTTCAGTATTTAGGACCTACAAGTTAAAAAGCAATTATCAAGAAAAGCAAACCAAATCAATGATGGAAACAAAAAAGAGATACATTATCATGCCGAATTCGAACTGCACCAAAAATTTGAAACTCACTGTAAAAGAAAAAAGGACACAAACAAGAAAATAAAAAGATTTCTAACGAAATCAAAAGGATGTAGGGATAAAGAAATCTGCTACTGGTCCACAATGTAAACCAACAAGGAGCAAGCATGGAATGGTAACACGATTGACTTGCTAACAGACCATAGATCCCTACATCAGTGGCTGACTACAGCAGTTCTGCTAGTTGCTATTGACTGACACCTGACATGCATTGGTTAGCTTGTGACAAAATAATTATAGTATAGTCCAGTGGTATAGTCAAAATGTTATGTACAGCCACTGATGTAGGGATCTATGGTCTGTTAGCAAGTCAATCGTGTTACCATTCCATGCTTGCTCCTTGTTGGTTTACATTGTGGACCAGTAGCAGATTTCTTTATCCCTACATCCTTTTGATTTCGTTAGAAATCTTTTTATTTTCTTGTTATAATATGACACTGAAGTGAATGAAGTTTGAAAGTGAAACGTTTACTGCAGTTCTTGTATCAGAACAAGTTTACCAACTAATACAGTTATTTTAAGGGCACACCTTGGTCTTTGATTTGATGTACTGGCTGTGTACAAAGTAAACTGAACATACATTTCAACTTATACAACCAAGTAACTTCCATATCATGAATAATGCAGGAAACCATCTGATATGAAAGAGTTTACCTTATAAAAATTAAAAATATTTTTAGTCAATTGATGTATTTGGTATCAACGCAGTTTGTTTAATATGTACTAGCTATAGGCATACATGGTTTGGATATAAACACTGGGTATAGTATTTTCATTCCTAGCATTATTTGTTCCCTCTCTGGGTGCATGAACTGGGCTTGTGATTGTGGTTTGTAGCAATAGCAATTTGAGAAAGTAACAGTTTATTTTGTACCATCTGCAGTACCAAGGAAGTGTAAGAATATTGTACATACAGTAGCAACACAATGATGCATTCACTATTTTTTATTCTGCGACTATGGCTAGATGCTCCTGTCAGTTTTTGTCTCGAGGCACTGTCCTAGTGTTGCTCATGAGTGGTCTACTGTATGCTATCAACTGGTTTTTGATCCCAGCAATTGTTGACGGTTTTCCTGATAATCTTAAAATTGCATTAAAATATTTTTATGTTCCTCTCTGGGTATTGCTACCTGTGACAGGCTGGATAGCTGAGTCATGGCTTGGACGATATCGAGCTATTGTTGTTGGACTGGTCTTATCTTTCATAGCCATTTTAACATTACAAGTTGCCTTTGTATTGCTGCAATTTCACTGGACTCCAGTTCCAGCATTTGTCCTTGTAGTTGTGGGCATATCAACTGGCACTATTGGTGTCGGAAGTTTCTACACAATTATGCTACCGTTCGCTCTTGACCAAATGATAGGAGCATCAGCTGAGCAGCTCCGTGCTGCAGTACAGTGGTACCGTTGGGTTTACAATACTGGAGTACTATTGGAAGATTTGCTCGAGTGTATCCAGATCCCAAGCAAGCTCCAATACCTGGACATCCTTCCAATGATCTTCCTCACTTTAGCCACTCTATGTTTCTCAGCTGTTCTGATAATGGATTGCCTGTGCCACAAGTGGCTAGACACTAACAACAAAACTGGCAATCCCATCAAGCTGATCTTTCAAGTGCTCAACTATGCTCGAAAGAACAAGTGCCCTCGACTTCGCAGTGCATTGACATACATTGATGAGGAACACCCTTCACGTCTTGACTTTGGGAAGCACAAGTTTGGAGGACCATTCACAGAAGAAGAGGTGGAGGATGTCAAGACAATATTCCGTCTCATACCATTAATATTGTCAGGTTTTGGAGTAGCTTTCTTATGTGAGTTGGGACTCAGTCAATTTTCAATTATCAAACACACTATCAAGTGTGTGTCTAACATAAACCGTAGCTCTATTGTCATCAGTATGGCTGCCTTTGTTTTGATTCCAGTCTACCGCTTCATTGTGTATCCTTTAGTTCGTAAACATAATATTATTCCAAGCTTGTTGAAGATGATAGGAGCAGGTCTGATCATGTGGTTGGTTCGTACTATAATAAATGCAACTGTGATTACTGTTACAATGCAATCGCACAACATCACAATGCCTGATACTCCTGAAGTATCACTGTACTGGATACTAGTGATAGAGGTATTAAATGGAATAGGTGGACTAGTGATAATGGTTTTTATGTTTGAGTTTACTATGGCTCAGACTCCAAACAGAATGAGAGGAATAATGATGGGACTGGTGGTAACTATGATTGGCTGGACTACAAGTGGCAGTTCTCTTCTAACTGAAATATTCTCTAAAATATTCACATTTTATTTCTACCTAGTGCCGACCACTCTGGCAATATTGATGCTGATATGTTTTGCTGTTATTGCCAGGCGATACAAGCTGAGAGAGAGGGAGAGGCACGTCAACATACAGGCCATAGTGGAGGAACATTACGAGAGATACTTTGACCAGGAGGAGGAGTACATGAGAGAAGCACCAAACACGACTCGTACATACTATACATACTCATGAAGGAATATTCCTCATTTTAGTCTTGGCACTAGTACTTTGCATGAATAGTTAGCTATAATGAGCCTATATCACAATAATGATCATGACTAACATATAAACTGGAAACTATACACTATACACATTAATTTTATTAACATCTTACTTGCTCAATACTAATTTAATAACCTGCTGTATTAATAATAATTGAATAATGTTATTCTTTAGGATAATAAACCAAACAAAGTTTACATAGAAGAGAATGAGTGGTCTTATCACTAAGTGTAGTTACCGTGAATCTGATTATAAATGTAGGCAATGCAGCTATTTCTTTTCTCTTGTTCATGAGCGGACTCTTGTATTCAGTCATAGATACTGATGCAGTACACTAGCTAGCTATTTCAGCCGTTCTCCTGATAGTATTGGAAGTTGCTTACCTGCGCATATGGTTAGTTGGCTGGGTAGACTGGACAATATCAAGCCTTGTGGGTCTGGTATCCTGTTTTATCGATTGCAAGCTGCTTGTAATTTAGCTTGACTCGACATGGGTCAATGATATTGTCATGGGTTTGGTGATTTGAAGTCATGGTTTTGACAGCACAAATTTTAGACCAGTGTTGTATAAGGTCAATCGATAATACTTATGAGTACCCTCCTAACGTCTCAGTTACTACTCTCAACAATGTTCGCGACATTTTTGAATGCTGATTTTTAAACTTAATAACTGTGATTGAATATACATATAAAGAGAGATGGTGGAATAATGCAACAGATTCAGTGTATGCTTGTGATCAGTCATGTAATATGCAAATGTGATGGTATCATTTTCATGGTTTGGGTTGAGTGAATTCATGGCTGTAACTGGTTCTGAGAAAGACAGGAATAGAGGATAAGCAGTATGCATACATTTTAAATACATTTTGTACATTTTGTGTACTTTGCAGAAACTATAGTAACAATCTATATTCCGGAGAACAGTGCTTACATGTGGTACTAATTATTAAAGCTGTGTATACATGTATATGTTTGTTGCATAAATTATCACAGGAAAATAACCATTTCCCATTTGCCCCTTATTCATAAGCATCTTCCTACACTTTTGTAATTTTTATGAATAATTCTTGTGAGCAGTACAAGCGATAATAAAACTAGAGTTCTAATGAACACATACCCGTGCGCTGAGCTAGGAGCTAAACACGACTACTCCTGCATTACTGCAACACGCACGTTACTTAATGGCTCTGACGTACGGTACATGTGATACTGAGTGAGGACATTGACATTGATAGGAGGTTGGGTGACACACCCACAATACCGTAAGCGCTCTTACAAGAACACGTAGCTTTAGATAGCCATGGATTAGCCGCTCGAACAAGGCTTGCCAGCCCAGAAAACGTCTTCATAGGACTATAAATTCAGTGAGGAAGCTGTAGAGAGTGTTTTCGTGGAGAATTTCGAGCGGTGAGACGTAAACAAGCGTGTTTTTTTGATGACACACATATATACAAGAAATTAAAAAGATTTCTATCGAAATCAGAAGGATGTAGTGATGAAGAAATCTACCACTGGTTCACAATGTAAACCAACAAGAAACAAGCATAGAATGGTAACACGATTGACTTGCTAACAGACCATAGATCCCTACATCAGTGGCTGCTGTGGCCAGACTATAGCTAGTTAAGCTATTTACTGTTGACTGACACTTTGAATAGAATTCAGCTTGTGACAAAATATTGATCTTATGTACAGCCACTGATGTAGGGATCTATGGTCTGTTAGCAAGTCAATCGTGTTACCATTCTATGCTTGTTTCTTGTTGGTTTACATTGTGAACCAGTGGTAGATTTCTTCATCACTACATCCTTCTGATTTCGATAGAAATCTTTTTAATTTCTTGTTTGTGTCCTTTTTTTCTTTTTAGTGAAGTGCAGTTCAATATCATGCATGTACGGAGAAGTCTTTGTTTCCACCATTAGTTTAGTATTCCTGTTGTTGATGGCTTTTCTTAAACTTATAGCTAAAATTGTTAAGCTGTACGTACAGGTCTGCCTAGTCGCCTACGCATGCATTCAGTGCAAACGAGCCCCGCCCACACTTGTTTGTAGACCTATAGTACGGCGGTTATAATTATCTGGCAAGTGCAGAATGGCGATCCTACACGAGCTTACCGTTCTTCGAAGACTCCAGACAAATTCCGGGTGTGTGTTCTCCGTGATAGTGATCCACACGGCGCAGCGATACTTTTAGCTGCTTGGTCACGTGCGCTACCTATTGCTTGGTCACGTGCGTATTGCGCAATCACAATAATGGCGTCTAACACTTAGCTGACAATGGATCACGATCGAGAAATCGCGGAACTTTGATCGCCGTTACGCTAAAAACAAAGCTCAAAAGGCACATGCCAGGAGAATTTCACGACTGTTCGTGGATGTTTTGGTCTCGGCACTGCTCGCATAAAGGCGCTAGGCGAGTGGAAGAAAGAAAGAAAGAAAGAAGAAATAAAGAAAGAAGAAAACGAAGATGACGAAACTCGATTTTCACCGTTTCCAGGTTCGTCACTTTAGTAACAATTTCGAGCAATCTCCTTGCTACTGTAAGATGGGGCAACGCCAGAGAGCAGATATAAGTGTCTAAAGACGTATAAAATTCAACACCAGGCGAAATATCAGCGTTTGAACGCTAAAAGAAAATAAAAAGATTTCTAACGAAATCAAAAGGATGTAGGGATAAATAAATCTGCTACTGGTCCACAATGTAAACCAACAAGGAGCAAGCATGGAATGGTAACACGATTGACTTGCTAACAGACCATAGATCCCTACATCAGTGGCTGTACATAACATATTTTTGACTATACTATAATTATTTTGTCACAAGCTAAATTCAATTCAATGCATGTCAGGTGTCAGTCAATAGCAACTAGCAGAATGCTGTAGTCAGCCACTGATGTAGGGATCTATGGTCTGTTAGCAAGTCAATCGTGTTACCATTCCATGCTTGCTCCTTGTTGGTTTACATTGTGGACCAGTAGCAGATTTATTTATCCCTACATCCTTTTGATTTCGTTAGAAATCTTTTTATTTTCTTGTTTGTGTCCTTTTTTCTGAGTTTCAAATTTTTGGTGCAGTTCGAATTCGGCAAGATAATGTATCTCTTTTTTGTTTCCATCATTGGTTTGGTTTGCTTTTCTTGATAATTGCTTTTTAACTTGTAGCTCCTAATTACTGAAACTAGCTCATGCATTCATGCATGCTGAAGCCTGGATGCACAGCATACGAGCCCCGCCCACTCTGGTTTAGAGTTTTCTGTATGGCTGTGATACTATCTGGCAAGCAGCAGAACGGTGATACTACACGAGCTTACTCTGTGAGTTGTTCTTCGAAGACTCCAGACGCCAATATGCGCTCTTCATACGGCGATACTCTACAAGTGTGTTTGGTCACGTGCGTATTACGTAATCACAATAATGGCGTCAAACACTTAGCTGACAACTGTTCGTGATCGAGAGCTCGTCAAATGTATATCGTCGTTTCGCTAAAAACTAAGTTCAAAAGGCACATGCCAGGAGAATTTCACGACTGTTCGTGGGTGTTTTGGTCTCGACACTGCTCGCGTAAAGGCGCCAGGCGAGTTGAAGAAAGAAAGAAAGAAAGAAAACGAAGATGACGAAGGTCGATTTTCACCGTTTCCAGGTTCGTCACTTTAGTAACAATTTCGAGCAATCTCCTTGCTACTGTAAGATGGGGCAACGCCAGAGAGCAGATCTAAGTGTCTTGGACGTATACAATTCATCACCAGGCGAAATATCAGCGTTTGAACGCTAATACATTGTATGTAGCCGCCATCTTTTTTTCTCGTTCATCCCTACATAGGGAGTCACTACCGTGCCTCCCTAATACATTGTATGTAGCCGCCATCTTGTTTTCTCGTTCATCCCTACATAGGGAGACACTACCGTGTCTCCCTAATATACATACCGACGGGCACAAACGCATAACCCTGGCGCATACTGAGCACGGGTAATAATTTGGTCAAGTATAATATACCAAGTTACTGCCTATTGTAGAATGACCCTGACCCTATAAGCAACCAGAACGCACCTAATTATTATTTCCGCTCGCCAATGCTATGTAGGAATGTAATAGGTAATTTCACATACTTGCAGTGTGGTCCATTATAGCCTGGATGACAGTAGCAAGTATTGCTGACACACACTCCATTGTTGTCACAGCCTCCATTACAGTGATAATCCTGTACAATGTGTGTCACTTCAACTGTGCCATTGTTAGTTATAAGCGTACCTGACAAAGCTCATGATAATCTGGACAAACAATGTTTGCCTTTTTTGTTGTATTTATAGTTGCAGGATTGTAAACTTTAAATGTTTTCTGTAATAAAATAGACCAGCTTTGACAAAAATTTGACAACAATTTATTAACATGTAGTACTAGACTTGCGAAACCAGTGCGAAACATTAATTTTTCTAGTCAAAATACTTCATTGGGCTGTTTTTTCATGATACCGTATAGCGGGAAAATTTTGCTGGAGAAAATTTTCGCGAATGCGCGAGATAGAGCCTTTCGCGAATAATATTTTCGCGAATCAGCACTATTGCCCTATCTTTGTCAACAAAAAACAAGACATTCGCGAATAATATTTTCGTGAATAGCCTGTAATTCACGAAATTCGCGAAAATTTCCCGCTATACGGTAGTCATTTCATCATAAATCTTGAAATTTTTTTGCTATAATGCTAAAATTCAAAGGATTTGTTTCACTATCAAACTTAAACATGCACAAACACTTCACTTTATAGTTATTAATAGAAATGCATAGCTTACAATGTCCCCAGCATGTCTACAAAAGACCTTCCTTTCCTTCTTCAGTTTTGATCTAATTTCCAAAATAACTGAACTCTTGCCGCATGTGAACTGCAACGCAAATAATGAATACTCAAAATGATATTCATTGCATGTATGCTCAGTTGCTCACTTCTTGACAGCTTGCTCCCCACTCCTGATCCGCTGTAACCCTAGGCCTGTGTGTTATATCAGCCCACGGTTGATCGTGCTCAAAACAAGCAACTAAACAATCGAAAAACAAAGCTTTAAATAGGCAAGAAAAACAAAAAAAAACAATACAAAAAAACTAAAAGTAACTTTTTCTCCTGATAAGGGCTAGGTATCTCCAAAACATTAACTTTAACCAAATAAGTACTTTTAACTGAGCGTAAGTATACTTACATGCAGCGAGGAAAATGGCATTTCTTGATTGTGTATTTTCTGATGTGGTTCAGGTCTTGCGTGGGGCAATAGTCACCAGAAGGGACACCACCTCCTATTGAAGCTGAGCTCCAGTACTGCATGTGGAGAATACCCAGTTAGCAAATAGAGAACAGTTACAATGCAATTGACTAGTAGATAAGCCGAACATGTATTCCAGTATACATGTCATCAAATTTTAGTAAATTTTTGTTACTACTGAATTACCACGACTTTCCCAAAGTCAAGACGAAAAGCGTAAACACATTTATTAGTTATTCTATTGTGCCTTTATATTTTTCATCTACAAGCTGGTTAATGGAAGCACTATTAAACGGTTTTCGTATTTGATAACCATTCTAACAATGCAACTATGCAAGCTGCTTTTGGATTCATGTTCAACCTACGAGCCTGAGTGAGCATGCATTGAATGTAATTGTACAAACTCTTGAAAGAGTATACTTATTTTAGCAGGTCTGTGTAATCATTTCATCTTGTTAGGACAGCATAAAGTAAATGCGCTCAAAGAATAATACTAGTATGGGACAATAGCTATGGCTAAGAGCCGCTGTCAGTTATTTACTCGAGGCACCAACTTGGTGTTGCTCATGAGCTGTCTATTATATACTGTACACTGGTTGTTGTACTCGGCTGTTGCTCTTACTCTTGGTTCTGAGGACTTACAGTTAGCATTCCACTACATACACATCGCTATATCGGTATTGCTACCTGTGACAGGCTGGGTAGCTGAGTCATGGCTTGGACGATATCGAGCTATTGTTGTTGGACTGGTCTTGTGTTCGATAACTACTCTTACACTGCAAGCTGCTTTTGTAATGCTACAATTTGACTGGATTCCAATTCCAGCACTAACGCTTGCTGTTGTGAGTCTAATGATTGGTATTTTTGGCTTTGGCAGCTTCTATACTATTATGCTACCATTTGCACTTGA
Organism: Haliclona indistincta; assembly: GCA_964017065.1. NCBI lineage: Eukaryota > Metazoa > Porifera > Demospongiae > Haplosclerida > Chalinidae > Haliclona > Haliclona indistincta. The sequence goes on from OZ024789.1 coordinate 3,191,004, forward strand.
CCAAATGATAGGAGCATCAGCTGAGCAGCTCAGTGCTGCAGTACAATGGCACTGTTGGGGATATACTACTGCATTGCTGTTAAAAAATGTGCCTCGGTGTATTCCAATCCCAAACCAGTTGCAACACATGAACATTCTTCCAGTGATCTTCCTCACTTTAGCCACTCTATGTTTGTCAGCTGTTCTGATAATGGACTGCTTGTACCACAAGTGGCTAGACACTAACAACAAAACTGGCAATCCCATCAAGCTGATCTTTCAGGTGCTCAACTATGCTCGAAAGAACAAGTGCCCTCGACTTCGCAGTGCATTGACATACATCGATGAGGAACACCCTTCACGTCTTGACTTTGGGAAGCACAAGTTTGGAGGACCATTCACAGAAGAAGAGGTGGAGGATGTCAAGACAATATTTAATCTCATACCAGTATTATTGTCAGGTTTTGGAGTAGGCTTCTTATGTGAGTTAAACCGTGTTCGGATCCAGTTTACCAAGATATGTGTCATTCATGTAGCAGACTTACGCTGTGTTTTGATTCCGGTTTATTGCTTAGTTTTGCATCCCTTAGTGGATAAACATGTGCCAAGCCTGTTGAAAAGGATCGGAGTAGGTCTAACCGTGTGTTTGGTTGGCTCAGTGATAAATACAGCAGTGCCTGCTACTACGTATTTCTCTCAAAACATCACAATGCCATATACCCATCAAGCATCGTTCTACTGGGTACCAGTCACTGAGCTCTTGAATGCAATAGGTTTAACAGTGGTAATGATATATGGAATAGAGTTTGCTGTGGCTCAGACTCCGAACAGAATGAGAGGAATAATGATGGGAGTATTAGTTGGCTGGAGCACACTCGTCAGCATACGCTTAAAACAAAATTCAATTTTGGGAGTGTCTACTCAAAACTATACATTGTACAGTAGTCTAGTGCTACCTCCACTGGCAATGCTGATGATGATAGTATTCGTTATTGCTGCCAAGAGATACAAGCTGAGAGAGAGGGAGAGGCACGTCAACATACAGGCCATAGTGGAGGAACATTACGAGAGATACTTTGACCAGGAGGAGGAGTACATGAGAGAAGCTGCTGACATTAACTACAACTAATAAATTATTACCGTGAAGCTGATATAATGTAGTTGCAGTTGTGTCCCTTTATTTTTGTTAAAACTCACACTGGATGTTAGATTACATAGACACTGTTACCTAACTAAATGAACCACACCCATTATTGAACAATACTACCACAGCAGTATAGCTCAACATTATTATTTTCAGTAGATGTTGTAATCACAAATCTTGGGTGCATATTCAAATTCATGATGGCATAAATATTGCATATGGTAATGCTTTTGTGTTTAGTTGATTGTTTGTATATCATAGAAACTAACTATGATGCAATCCTTATTACTAAGCCCTTAGTGTAAATATTGTTTGTGGATACAATTTTTGCAGGTTAGCTCAATCCAGGAGCCCATCGAGACGAAATGCGCAAGGGAGCATGCAAATCTGTATACGGCTAAGTCCAACATGGCTGCCCATTCTATTTTTAGCGATGCCTTATACGGTCATGCACACGAAACGCATGTGCAGTCAGCTGAGGCACTGGTACACTCAATCGCATATCGAAGATTGACATGATATGTGCGATCATGCGCGCTCGCTAATTGCTTTCCACAGTGCGTCTTCGCTTGGAGCGTCTTGTCTAGTACACCGTCACAGGAAAGTTTCATGTTACAGTAGAGTGTGTTGGATCACAATGTGCACACCCAGTTTATCAGGGGTTAATTGTAAGTTTATTCCATATAAGGAATCGCCAAACTTGACGCCCCATGTTTGAATTTCGCCATATACACTAACATGCATGCTCCCTCGCCGGTTTGGCAGCTCGATATGCTCCTGATCAAAATGAAAAGTTTAAGATCAGCAAACATTGATGAATAGTAATTCAGCTGTGAAATATTTCAGAGTGCACTAGTTCGAATTCAGTACGTGGCATGTGACTTCCTTTTGTTTGATTGAGTTCGAAACTGTTTATATTTGACACAGCAAGCTATAGTAGAGTAACTTGCTCAAGGACAGTACAAACCAGAAAATAGTACCATTGTAACAATCGTTTTCTTTGGCAGATAAACAATGCAGTATTCTAAATGCAGGAAAAAATGTTGTGACTAATGCAAACTGAAAACTACCGTACATCGGAAAATTTTTAGTCTATAAAAATTTTAGTCTGTTAAATTTTCAACACGATCATTTCTCGTGTTGAAAAGTCTTTTTTGCTGTGCATATAATACAAATGCGCAATGTTGCGTGTTTAATTTTCACCACAAGGATGGACAACGAAAATATTGTAAAGACGAGAGTTACCCAATCTACTGTATACTCAGTTTGCTTTTGTGCATTTTAAGAGAACAATAATTAAGAGAATTGTTTTCCAATATAAACATTTTAACTCCAAAATACTATTGTTTCACTACCATAAATGATACAACTGACATATATAGCTTAACTTCAAATGTATTATCCAAACTAATGATAACCAAAACTATACCGACAATATTTATAGTGTAGGGAAGAATTTGTCATTCGTATGTCTGCAACTATGGCAAAGCTCTGTTGTTGGATTTTTCCTCCTCAAGGTACTACCTTGGTGTTGCTCATGAGTGGTCTACTGTATGCAGTACAACAGTTTGTATACGCAGGCATTTATCATAGTTTTTCTGATTATTTCAAGCCAGCGTTGGACTATGTACATGTTGCTCTCTTGGTATTGCTACCTGTGACAGGCTGGGTAGCTGAGTCATGGCTTGGACGATATCGAGCTATTGTTGTTGGACTGGTCTTGTCTTCGATATCTACTCTCACACTGCAAGCTGCTTTTGTAATGCTACAATTTAACTGGACTCCAATTCCAGCACTAGTGCTTACTGTTGTGAGTCTAATGATTGGCACATTTGGCTTCGGCAGCTTCTATACTATTATGCTACCATTTGCACTTGATCAAATGATAGGAGCATCAGCTGAGCAGCTTAGTGCTGCAGTACAGTGGTACTGTTGGGTGTTCTATTTAGGACTGCTGATGAAAGACTTGCACAAGTGTGTTCCAATTCCAAACCAGCTTCACATCCTTACAATGATCTTCCTCACTTTAGCCACACTATGTTTCTCGGCTGTTCTGATAATGGACTGCCTGTACCACAAGTGGCTTGACACTAACAACAAAACTGGCAATCCGATCAAGCTGATCTTTCAAGTGCTCAACTATGCTCGAAAAAACAAGAGCCCTCGACTTCGCAGTGCATTGACATACATTGATGAGGAACACCCTTCACGTCTTGACTTTGGGAAGCACAAGTTTGGAGGACCATTCACAGAAGAAGAGGTGGAGGATGTCAAGACAATATTTCGTCTAACACCAATATTGACAGCATTTGTAGTGGTTTTTCTAAGTGAGATTGGACCAAGGCAAGTACCAGTCTCTAAACACACTAGCATGTGTACCTCCAGTTTACGCCATTACCCTTATGCTATTACAACCTTGGTTTTGATTCCAGTCTATCGCTTCATTATACTTCCTTTACTTCATAAGTATGTACCAAGCTTGTTGAAGATGATAGGAGCAGGTCTAATCTTGTGTTTGGTTAGCACAATGATAAATACAGCTGTGACTGCTACTGAATATTTTTCGCATAACACTACAACACACGATTCTATTCAAGTGCCACTGTACTGGATGGCAGTGATAGAGCTCTTTAATGGGATCGGTATAACGGTGACAATAACCTATGGGATTGAGTTTGCTATGGCTCAGACTCCAAACAGAATGAGAGGAATAATGATGGGAGTGGTAATTGCTATGATTGGTTGGAGCACAATCGGTAGTACGATTCTTACAAGTATAATCCACATATTCAAAGTATCTACTCAAACTTATACATTGTACAGTAGTCTAGTGCTACCTCCACTGGCAATGCTGATGATGATAATATTTGTCATTGTTGCCAAGCGATACAAACTGAGAGAGAGGGAGAGGCACGTCAACATACAAGCCATAGTGGAGGAACATTACGAGAGATACTTTGACCAGGAGGAGGAGTACTTGAGAGAAGCTGCTGACATGTTTAATGCTTACAACTATTCATGAACCAGTAGCAAAGTTTATCAGACAGTTACTATGAAGTGTGCTTTGTTTTCAGAAAAAATTGTTATGGGCATATAGCATTAGCTTATAATTCATTTTTGTGTCAAAGCCATGTATTTGTGACAATCTTTGAAATTACAACACTGTACTATACAAGTCATGACACGATGTATGGAATATTATCCAGGTTGAAGACAATTTTTGTCTACCACTGACAGTTTCTAGTGTCTTAGTTCCCTTGAAGAAAATCAAGTTGGTCAGGTTATTGCCAAATTGAGTGTTTGTTTATGCATACCAAATTGAGTTTTTGTTTATGTTTAACAAAGAAGCGTCATGACACAAGGTAAGGCTAAGTATATTCAGTAATGGGTTTAAGATATCCATTTATAACAGTGAAACCCCTCGAAGCATCTTTAAGATATCCATTTACATCAGTGAAACCTATCAAAGCATCTTTATTTTTGTTCGATTTTGGATGAACAAATCATGAAGATGGGCATCATCGACATGCTCCAAAAAAGACGGGCAATGTGTATACAACACGGGTAGTCACAAAAATTATAGTACAGGAAACAAAATCCGTTGCTGTTAATCAACAGGTCACTGAATACTGAGAAACCAGCAAGTATTCAATTCCATTACAATGTATATGGCAGTCTTTGTCATTCAGTAACTATGGCTAAGCACTGTTGTCGATGTTATTCTCGAGGTTCTACCTTGGTGTTGCTCATGAGTGGTCTATTGTATGCAGTACATTGGTTCTTATACTCTGTTGTTGGTTTCAGTCTTACTCACTGGTTTGAAATCGAATATATACAAGTTATTCTCTGGGTATTGCTACCTGTGACAGGCTGGGTAGCTGAGTCATGGCTTGGACGATATCGAGCTATTGTTGTTGGACTGGTCTTGTCATTGGCAACAACTCTAACAATACAAGCTGCTTTCATAATGCTACAACTTGACTTGACTCCAATTCCAGTATTTATACTGATTGTTACGAGTTTGGTGTTTGGTACTTTTGGCTTTGGAAGCTTCTATAGTATTATGCTACCATTCGCTCTTGACCAAATGATAGGAGCATCAGCTGAGCAGCTCGGTGCTGCAGTACACTGGTACATCTGGGTGTTCAATACTGGAGTATTATTGGAAATTGTGCTTGAGTGTGTTCCAATCCCAGACCAGCTGGACATTCTTCCAGTGATCTTCCTCACTTTAGCCACTCTATGTTTGTCAGCTGTTCTGATAATGGACTGCCTGTATCACAAGTGGCTAGACACTAACAACAAAACTGGCAATCCCATCAAGCTGATCTTTCAAGTGCTCAACTATGCTCGAAAGAACAAGTGCCCTCGACTTCGCAGTGCATTGACATACATTGATGAGGAACACCCTTCACGTCTTGACTTTGGCAAGCACAAGTTTGGAGGACCATTCACAGAAGAAGAGGTGGAGGATGTCAAGACAATCTTTCGTTTATTTCCAGTACTGCTGTCAGTATTTGCAGTAGCTTTCTTAAGCGATATCGGACACAGGCAAACTCCAGTTGCTAATCACACAATCAAGAGTCTACGATATTACAATAAGAGATTTACAAACTTTGTCATGATTCCAGTATATCGCTTCATTGTGTATCCTTTAGCTCGTAAGCATATTCCAAGCTTGTTGAAGATGATAGGAGCAGGTCTGATCGTGTGTTTGATTAGCACAGTGATAAATACAGTTGTCACTGCAAATGCGTTTTTCTCACAGAATACTACGATATCGGACACTCCTCAAGTACCGATATACTGGATACCAGTAATAGAACTCTTGAATGGAATAGGAATAACAGTGACATTGATGTACGGAATTGAGTTCACTATGGCTCAGACTCCAAACAGAATGAGAGGAATAATGATGGGACTGGTGACAGCTATGATGGGCTGGACTACAAACGGCATCGTTCTATTCCAATACACAGTGGACATATTCAAAGTATCTACTCAAACTTATACATTGTACAGTAGTCTAGTGCTACCTCCACTGGCAATAATGATGATGATAATATTTGTCATTGTTGCCAAGCGATACAAGCTGAGAGAGAGGGAGAGGCACGTCAACATACAGGCCATAGTGGAGGAACATTACGAGAGATACTTTGACCAGGAAGAGGAGTACATGAGAGAAGCTGCTGACATGTTTAATGCTTACAACTATTCGTGAACCAGTAGCAAAGTTTATCAGACAGTTACTATTATGAAGTGTGCATTGTTTCAGAAAAAATTGTGCATAGCGTTAGCTTATAATTCCACTTTTATGTCAAAGTCATGCATTTGCGTCAATCTTTGAAATAATAACACTGTACTATACAAGTCATGACATGATGTGTGGAATATTATCCGGGTTGAAGACAATTTTTGTGTACCACTGACTATGAAGACTACCAGTTACTATGAAGTGTCTTAGTTCTCTTGAAGAAAATCAATTTTGTCCAAATTGAGTGTTTGTTTATGCATACCAAACAAAGAAGCGTCATAACACAAGACAAGGCTTAGTGTTTATTCAGTAATGGCTTTAAGATATCCATTCATATCAGTGAAACCTAGCTCTTGAAGCATCTTTAAGATATCCAATTTTATCAGTGAAACCTATCAAAGCGTCTTTAAGATATCCAAACCTCTCTAAGATCAGTGAAACCTCTCGAAGCATCTTTGTTTTTGTTCGATTTTGGATGAACAAGACATGAAGATGGGCATCATCGACGTGCTCCAAAAAAGACTGACAAAGTGTAAACAACACGGGTAGTCACAAAAAAATTATAGTACAGGAAACAAAATTCATTGCTGCATGTAATAAAGCACCAAAGGTGCAGATGCCTCGGTGCAGTAGCATGTATGCTAGCCTGCAATTAGCAGATGCATATGACAGCACATATGCATGCAGTAGATCAATGGAAGCATCAAACAGTTCCATGGAAGCACGCAATGTGCACTGAAGCTGCAGTAGAAGTGACCAGCAGATCCATGGAACATTCAGGCAAGCAGCAGATCATAGCAACAGTGCTATGGAAGTGCAGGCTAGTGGCAGCTATCCAGCAACTGTACAAGCTGTTGTACAAAAGTTGTATTGAAGCCAAACAGAATAATGCTCAAGTGTACCTGGGCGTGACTGTAACTGCTCTGCTCGCTCCGGCTCACCTGTCGAGCAGCTAAGTGAACTCAAACACGCTTTCGCTCGCTAGTCTCACTGCTGCCAATGGAGTCGCGCGAGCTGTGCTATCACAGATCAAGCCTTCAAGTTGCACTGTAGCCATCTGTAGACAGTTTTGTCTATGAAGTAGGCCCGAGCGCTCAAGACGGCTGTTCAGGTTAGCAAATCACGCCATAACTTCAAAACAAAGGCTTTAATAGCAAATCTGTCAAATTTAATTTTCATATACTATAGAGATCTACCTGTATTGCAAGTTTCAGCGCTTAGTAGCAAGCGGTTGCTGAGATATGCATTGCGAACACACACACACACACACACACACACACACACACACACACACACACACACACACACACACACACACACACACACACACACACACAAACGAACAGACTACTGTATGCCTCGTGGCTCCGCCCACACCTCGGCATAATCAACAGGTCACTGAATACTGAGAAACCAGCAAGTATTCAATTCCATTACAACATGTTAACATAACGTAGTGATTCTGCAATAGACTGCACAAATGACATTATGTATATGGCAGTGTTTGTCATTCATATGATTCAGTAACTATGGCTAGGCACTGTTGTCGATGCTATTCTCGAGGATCTACCTTGGTGTTGCTCATGAGTGGTCTATTGTATGCAGCACACTGGTACTTATTCTCTGTTGTTGCTTTCAGTCTTCCCCACTGGTTTGAAATCGAATATATACATGTTGCTCTCTGGGTATTGCTACCTGTGACAGGCTGGGCTGCTGAGTCATGGCTTGGACGATATCGAGCTATTGTTGTTGGACTGGTTTTGTCATTAGCAACAACTCTAACACTGCAAGCTGCTTTTGTAATGCTACAACTTGACTTGACTCCAATTCCAGTATTTATACTGATTGTAGCTGGTTTGGTGATAGGTACTCTTGGCTTTGGAAGCTTCTATAGTATTATGCTACCATTTGCTCTTGACCAAATGATAGGAGCATCAGCTGAGGAGATCACCGCTGCAGTACAATGGTACTGTTGGGAGTTTGACATCTCACTACTGTTCAAAGATGTGCTTGAGTGTGTTCCAATCCCAAACCAGCTCCAATACCTGGACATCCTTCCAATGATCTTCCTCACTTTAGCCACTCTATGTTTGTCAGCTGTTCTGATAATGGACTGCTTGTACCACAAGTGGCTAGACACTAACAACAAAACTGGCAATCCCATCAAGCTGATCTTTCAAGTGCTCAACTATGCTCGAAAGAACAAGTGCCCTCGACTTCGCAGTGCATTGACATACATCGATGAGGAACACCCTTCACGTCTTGACTTTGGGAAGCACAAGTTTGGAGGACCAAGAACTATTATCAAGTGTGTTTCTAATCTAACATATTGCACCAACAGCATTACAGCTTTTGTACTGATTCCTGTTTACCGTTTAATGGTGCTTCCCTTGGTTAGTAAGTACGTGCCAACTTTGTTGAAGATGATAGGAACAGGTCTAAGTCTGTGTTTGGTTAGCACAATGATAAATACAGTAATGATTATGACTGGATATTTTTCGCATAATACTGAGTACATTCAAGTATCGCTGTACTGGATGCTAGTGATCGAGTTCTTGAATGGGATAGGTTTAATAGTGACAATGGTCTATGGAATAGAATTCTGTGTGGCTCAGACTCCAAACAGAATGAGAGGAATAATGATGGGACTAGTGATAACTATGATTGGCTGGAGTATAAACGGCAGCAAAATCTTAAAGCGCATAGTGGGCATATTCAAAATATCTACTCAAAACTATACACTGTACAGTAGTCTAGTGCTACCTCCACTGGCAATAATGATGATGATAATATTTGTCATTGTTGCCAAGCGATACAAGCTGAGAGAGAGGGAGAGGCACGTCAACATACAGGCCATAGTGGAGGAACATTACGATAGATACTTTGACCAGGAAGAGGAGTACATGAGAGAAGCTGCTGAAATGTACAAAAACTAATAATAATTATTATAATATGTCTTGTACAGATAAAGTTTCTTAGATAAATTTATAATGTAAACATACGTTTAAATCAAGATAACAAACAATAACACGAACCGTACCAGTGATACACTATATCTATCAATAACTACCCAGTGAACGTAACGCTTAAGCATTTAAATAAAACACTCTCTGAAAATTACCTCTATTGCATATTGTCAGCGAATAAAAATATTTTGCTGTAGTTCTCAACAATCACGCATTCCTATCAGGCAGAGCTTTGCACTCTGGGGTACTGAAATGGTATTTTTGTAGCAAGTGGATGCAATGATGCAGATTGTTCTTCAACATACATTAAGTGCAGTTTTGGGAAATCAGAAGAAACACGTGCACATGCATATACTATGGAAATGCAAGTTTTAGTAAATCCTAGTTCACAATCGGTCGCAGTGCCGCGTCGCAAACTTGTTTCTATCCTGGTGTCGCGTCTCATGGTAGTAAAAAACATACACTTCACTGCATTGTGAACGATTTGTCGTGTCGCGTCGCTTAGCTTTGCAACTCATTGTGAACTAGCTCAACACAGTGGCGTAGCAACAAATGGTGAGCAGTTGTAACCCATCACACGCCTATGTAACAGATTGTTCTGATGTTTACTTGCAGTACAATGTAGTTGTTTGTCATCTTCCCAAAAAGGATTAACTTGCACAAGTTTGTAACACTGACACAGCAAAATTCAGTTTAGATAGCCTTAAATCGGCCTAAAATACATTAGTTTGACGTGCTTCAAACACCAAAATAGAACAATAACTTCTTGCAAGGCAGTGTTTATCATTCAAGAACTTTAGCTATGGCTAGGCACTGCTGCCGATGTTTATCTCGAGGCACTACCTTGGTGTTGGTCATGAGTGGTCTACTGTATGCAGTACAACGACTCGAGTTTGCTGCTATTTTTGTCAGTCTTCCTGACAACTTAAATATTGCCATAAAAGATATACTCATCGCATTATATGTATTGCTACCTGTGACAGGCTGGGTAGCTGAGTCATGGCTTGGACGATATCGAGCTATTTTTGTTGGACTGGTCTTGTCTTCGATAACTGTTCTAACACTACAAGCTGCTTTTGTGATGCTGCAATTTGACTGGACTCCAATTCCTGTATTTACACTGCTTGTAATAATCATGCCAATAGGTATTTTTGGGTTTGGAAGCTTCTATACTGTTATGCTCCCATTTGCTCTTGACCAAATGATAGGAGCATCAGCTGAGCAGCTCAGTGCTGTAGTACACTGGTTCTGTTGGGGATACAATAACGCAGTTCTATTTGGTGATGTGCTTGAGTGTATTTCATTCACAAACCTGCTTCACTACTTGAAAGTTAACGTTTTTTCAATAATCTTCCTCACATTAGCCACTCTATGTTTCTCAGCTGTTCTGATAATGGACTGCCTGTACCACAAGTGGCTAGATACTAACAACAAAACTGGCAATCCCATCAAGCTGATCTTTCAAGTGCTCAACTATGCTCGAAAGAACAAGTGCCCTCGACTTCGCAGTGCATTGACATACATTGATGACGAACACCCTTCACGTATTGACTTTGGGAAGCACAAGTTTGGAGGACCATTCACAGAAGAAGAGGTGGAGGATGTCAAGACAATCTTTCGTCTCACACCAATATTACTGTCAATTTTTGGAGTAGCTTTCTTATGTGAGTTGGGACTCAGTCAATTGTCAGTTAACAAACACACTATCAAGTGTGTGTCTACTCAAGAAGAACATATTGCTATCTGCTTGGCTACATTTCTTTTGATTCCAGTCTACCGCTTCATTGTGTATCCTTTAGCACGTAAGCATATTCCAAGCTTGTTAAAGATGACAGGAGCAGGTCTGATCTTGTGGTTGGCTAGCACAGTAGTATATTAGGGAGGCACGGTAGTGATTAGGGAGGCACGGTAGTGACTCCCTATGTAGGGATGAACGAGAAAAAAAGATGGCGGCTACATACAATGTATCAGCGTTCAAACGCTGATATTTCGCCTGGTGATGAATTGTATACGTCCAAAGACACTTAGATCTGCTCTCTGGCATTGCCCCATCTTACAGTAGCAAGGAGATTGCTCGAAATTGTTACTAAAGTGACGAACCTGGAAACGGTGAAAATCGACTTTCGTCATCTTCGTTTTCTTCTTCTTTCTTTCTTTCTTTCTTCCACTCGCCTAGCGCCTTTACGCGGGCAGTGCCGAGACCAAAACACCCACGAACAGTCGTGAAATTCTCCTGGCATGTGCCTTTTGAACTTAGTTTTTAGCGAAACGACGATATACATTTGACGAGCTCACGATCACGAACAGTTGTCAGCTAAGTGTTTGACGCCATTATTGTGATTACGTAATACGCACGTGACCAAACACACTTGTAGAGTATCGCCGTATGGAGAGCGCATATTGGCGTCTGGAGTCTTCGAAGAACATTACAACTCAAAGAGTAAGCTCGTGTAGTATCACCGTTCTGCTGCTTGCCAGATAGTATCACAGCCATGCAGAAAATTCTAAACCAGAGTGGGCGGGGCTCGTATGCTGTGCATCCAGGCTTCAGCATGCATGAATGCATGAGCTAGTTTCAGTATTTATAGGAGCTACAAGTCAAAAAGCAATTGTTAAGAAAAGCAAACCAAACCAATGATGGAAACAAGAAAGAGATACATTATCTTGCCGAATTCGAACTGCACCAAAAATTTGAAACTCACTGTAAAGGAAAAAAGGACACAAACAAGAAAATAAAAAGATTTCTAACGAAATCAAAAGGATGTAGGGATAAAGAAATCTGTTACTGGTCCACAATGTAAACCAACAAGGAGCAAGCATGGAATGGTAACACGATTGACTTGCTAACAGACCATAGATCCCTACATCAGTGGCTGACTACAGCAGTTCTGCTAGTTGCTATTAGCTGACACCTAACATGCATTGAATTGAATTTAGCTTGTGACAAAATAATTATAGTAATGTTATGTACAGCCACTGATGTAGGGATCTATGGTCTGTTAGCAAGTCAATCGTGTTACCATTCCATGCTTGCTCCTTGTTGGTTTACATTGTGGACCAGTAACAGATTTCTTTATCCCTACATCCTTTTGATTTCGTTAGAAATCTTTTTATTTTCTTTACAACAGTGACTGGAGTAAAAAAAAGTTCTGAGCAATCATCGTACAACACAACAATGCCTGAAACTCCTGAAGTATCACTGTACTGGATGCTGCTGATTAAAGTTCTGAATGGAATAGGTGGAGCAGTGACAATGGTTTTTATGTTTGAGTTTACTATGGCTCAGACTCCAAACAGAATGAGAGGAATAATGATGGGACTGGTGATAACTATGGGTGGCTGGGCTACAAGTGGCAGTTCTCTTTTTGCTAAAATATTCGATCTGTTCAAAGTCTCTAAAATATTCAGATTCTACTTCTACCTAGTGCCGACTCCATTGGCAATGCTGACGCTGATAATATTCGTTATTATTGCCAAGCGATACAAGCTGAGAGAGAGGGAGAGGCACGTCAACATACAGGCCATAGTAGAGGAACATTACGAGAGATACTTTGACCAGGAGGAGGAGTACATGAGAGAAGCTGCTGAGAGATTGCATAGCAAATAGTTTCTTTATACAGTAGATGGTGACTGCTCCATAACACAACATCATATTAATCATCCCTACATATCGTTGCCGAGCAGCAATGATAATAATCTCTCATAAATAATAAATATTTTAATGCTGTATTATAATATGACACTGAAGTGAATCAAGTTTGAAAGTGAAACGTTTACTGCTGTTCTTGTATCAGTACAAGTTTACCAACTAATACAGTTATTTTAAGGGCACACCTTGGTCTTTGATTTGATGTACTGGCTGTGTACAAAGTAAACTGAACATACATTTCAACTTATACAACCAAGTAACTTCCATATCATGAATAATGCAGGAAACCATCTGATATGAAAGAGTTTACCTTATAAAAATTAAAAATATTTTTAGTCAATTGATGTATTTGGTATCAACTCAGTTTGTTTATGTACTAGCTATAGGCATACATGGTTTGGATATAAACACTGGGTACATGTATAGTATTTTCATTCCCAGCATTATTTGTTCCCTCTCTGGGTGCATGAACTGGGCTTGTGATTGTGGTTTGTAGCAATAGCAATTTGAGAAAGTAACAGTTTATTTTGTACCAACTGCAGTACCAAGGAAGTGCAAGAATATTGTACATACAGTAGCAACACAATGATGCATTCACTATTTTTTATTCTGCGACTATGGCTAGATGCTCCTGCCAGTTTTTGTCTCGAGGCACTGTCCTAGTGTTGCTCATGAGTGGTCTACTGTATGCTATTAACTGGTTTGTGATCCCAGCAATTGTTGACAGTTTTCCTGATAATCTTAAAATTGCATTAAAATATTTTTATGTTGCTCTCTGGGTATTGCTACCTGTGACAGGCTGGGTAGCTGAGTCATGGCTTGGACGATATCGAGCTATTGTTGTTGGACTGGTCTTAACTTTCATGGCCATTTTAACATTACAAGTTGCCTTTGTATTGCTGCAATTTCAATGGACTCCAGTTCCAGCATATGTGCTTGTAGTTGTGGGCATATCAACTGGCATTATTGGTGTCGGAAGTTTCTACACAATTATGCTACCGTTCGCTCTTGATCAAATGATAGGAGCATCAGCTGAGCAGCTCAGTGCTGTAGTACAGTGGTTCTGTTGGGTTTACAATACTGGAGTACTATTGGAAGATTTGCTCGAGTGTATTCAGATCCCAAGCAAGCTACAATACCTGGACATCCTTCCAATGATCTTCCTCACTTTAGCCACTCTATGTTTCTCAGCTGTTCTGATAATGGACTGCCTGTACCACAAGTGGCTAGACACTAACAACAAAACTGGCAATCCCATCAAGCTGATATTTCAAGTGCTCAACTATGCTCGAAAGAACAAGTGCCCTCGACTTCGCAGTGCATTGACATACATTGATGAGGAACACCCTTCACGTCTTGACTTTGGGAAGCACAAGTTTGGAGGACCATTCACAGAAGAAGAGGTGGAGGATGTCAAGACAATATTCCGTCTCATACCAATAATTTTGTCAGGTTTTGGAGTAGCTTTCTTATGTGAGTTGGGACTCAGTCGATTGTCAATTACCAAACACACTATCAAGTGTGTGTCTAACATAAACCATATCTCTATTGTCATCAGTATGGCTGCCTTTGTTTTGATTCCAGTTTACCGCTTCATTGTGCATCCTATAGTTCGTAATCATATTCCAAGCTTGTTGAAGATGATAGGAGCAGGTCTGATCTTGTGGTTGGCTAGCGCAGTAGTATATACAACAGTGACTGGAGTAAAACAAATTTCTGAACAATCATCGTACAACATCACAATGCCTGATACTCCTGAAGTATCACTGTACTGGATGCTGGTGATTAAAGTTCTTAATGGAATAGGTGGAGCAGTGACAATGGTTTTTGTGTTTGAGTTTACTATGGCTCAGACTCCAAACAGAATGAGAGGAATAATGATGGGACTGGTGATAGCTATGGTTGGCTGGGCTACAAGTGGCAGTTCTCTTCTAACTGAAATATTCGATCACCTTAACGTCTCTAAAATATTCGCATTTTATTTCTACCTAGTGCCGACCACTCTGGCAATATTGATGCTGATATGTTTTGCTGTTTTTGCCAGGCGATACAAGCTGAGAGAGAGGGACAGGCACGTCAACATACAGGCCATAGTGGAGGAACATTATGAGAGATACATTGACCAGGAGGAGGAGTACTTGAGAGAAGCACCAAACATGACTCGTACATACTAGATACTCATGAAGGAATATTCTTCATCTTAGTTTTGGCACTTTGCATGCATAGTTAGCTATAATGAGCCTATATCACAATAATGATCATGACTAACATATAAACTGGAAACTATACACTATACACATTTATTAACATCTTACTTGCTCAATACTAATAACTTGCTGTATTAATAATTGAAACATTTGAATAATGTTATTCTTTAGGATCATAAACCAAGCCAAACAAAATGTGACAATCTGAACAATGTTATGTATGACCTTTGTATCATCACTACAAGTGTAGTCAGACTGTCTGCTCATTGTTTGTCACTTCCATATAAATAGTACTGTATCAGTGTTCTGGCTAGGTCTCATTTTCATACTACATGTACTCTGATTTGTACTGTGATTCTGTACACTGTTTCCAATAAAGAGATTGCTACACAAGGTTTACGTAGAAGAGAATGAGTGGTCTTGTCACTAAGTGTAGTTACCGTGAATCTGATTACAAATCTAGGCAATGCAGCTATTTCTTTTCTCTTGTTCATGAGCGGTCTCTTGAATGCAGTCATAGATACTGATGCAGTACACTATAGCTATTTCACTGGGTAGACTGGACAACATCAAGCCTTGTGGTCTGGTATCCTGTTTTATCGATTGCAAGCTGCTTGTAATTTAGCTTGACTCGACATGGTATTGTCAAGGGCTTGGTGATTTGAAGTCTTGGTTTTGACAGCCGCAAGTGTTGTATAAGGTCAATCGATAATAATATGTGTGCCCTCCGAACGTCTAGGTTTCTACTCTCAACAATAATTCAGAAATGCTTGTGACGTTTTTGAATACTGATTTTTAAACTGAATAACTGTGAATGAATATAAAGAGAGATGGTGGTATAATGAAACAGATTCAGTGTATACTTGTGATCAGTCGTGTAATAATTATGCAAATACGGCGAACAGTGCTTACATGTGGTGCTAATTAAAGCCGTGAATACATGTATAATTATGTTTATTTCGCATTCGTTTTAGCATGGTTAATAGAGTGAGAAGAAGCATGGTTTAAGCATCAATGATATAGAGCTAGGAATTCAGGAGGGAAATAGAATTGACCATGGTAAATCTTGTAAAGGATGGAAAGTGGGAGTCCTATCATCTCCTTCTAGATTCAAGTGATTGAACATCGGCATGTTTAAAGAGATTGTAATATTCAGCGTCCCAGGTATTTAACATTAGAGCAATTTATCGATTTTTTATAAGTTAGCTATCTCCTTTGTAAGATAAGGAGCCCGAACTGGTGTTGCATATTCGAGATGAGGACGATACTTTGACCAGGAAGAATACACAATTAATGATACAAACAGACATTTGTACAATAAATACTGAACTGATTTACTATGCAAGCTAGTAGTACATGTAACTTGTTGCCAAATATAATTATAGTTAAAATAATATAAAGTCAGAATAATGTTATTGATTTCAATAAATCAACAATTTATGGAAGGAAATGTACTCATCAACTCATTCCAAACCGGCAAAACGTTCTGTGTGAATATGGCTATAAACTGCAGCTGTTCTCTGGCTATAAACTGCAGCTGTTCATAATACCGCAGTTCTATTTGATGATATCGATGTGCTTGAGTGTATTTCATTCACAAACCTGCTTCACTATACTTGAATGTTAACGTTTTTTCAATAATCTTCCTCACTTTAGGCACTCTATGTTTCTCAGCTGTTCTGATAGTGGACTGCCTGTATCACAAGTGGCTAGACACTAACAACAAAACTGGCAATCCCATCAAGCTGATCTTTCAAGTGCTCAACTATGCTCAAAAGAACAAGTGCCCTCGACTTCGCAGTGCATTGATGAGGAACACCCTTCACGTATTGACTTTGGGAAGCACAAGTTTGGAGGACCATTCACAGAAGAAGAGGTGGAGGATGTCAAGACAATCTTCCGTCTCATACCAGTATTACTGTCAAGTTTTGGAGTAGCTTTCTTATGTGAGTTGGGACTCAGTCAGTTGTCAGATAACAAACCCACTATCGAGTGTGTGTCTAGTAAAGAAGATCATACTGTTATCTGCTTGGCTAAATTTCTTTTGATTCCAGTCTACCGCTTCATTGTGTATCCTTTAGCTCGTAAGCATATTCCAAGCTTGTTGAAGATGACAGGAGCAGGTCTGATCTTGTGGTTGGCTAGCGCAGTAGTATATACAACAGTGACTGGAGTAAAAAACATTTCTGAACAATCATCGTACAACACCACAATGCCTGATACTCCTGAAGTATCACTGTACTGGATGCTGGTGATTAAAGTTCTGAATGGAATAGGTGGAGCAGTGACAATGGTTTTTGTGTTTGAGTTTACTATGGCTCAGACTCCAAACAGAATGAGAGGAATAATGATGGGACTGGTGATAACTATGGGTGGCTGGGCTACAAGTGGCAGTTCTCTTTTTGCTAAAATATTCGATCTGTTCAAAGTCTCTAAAATATTCAGATTCTACTTCTACCTAGTGCCGACTCCATTGGCAATGCTGACGCTGATAATATTCGTTATTATTGCCAAGCGATACAAGCTGAGAGAGAGGGAGAGGCACGTCAACATACAGGCCATAGTAGAGGAACATTACGAGAGATACTTTGACCAGGAGGAGGAGTACATGTACATGAGAGAAGCTGCTGAGAGATTGCATAGCAAATAGTTTCTTTATACAGTAGATGGTGACTGCTCCATAACACAACATCATATTAATCATCCCTACATATCGTTGCCGAGCAGCAATGATAATAATCTCTCATAAATAATAAATATTTTAATGCTGTATTATAATATGACACTGAAGTGAATGAAGTTTGAAAGTGAAACGTTTACTGCGGTTCTAGTGTTAGTACAAGTTTACCAACAAATACAGTTATTTTATGGGCACACCTTGGTCTTTGATTTGATGTACTAGCCGTGTATCAAAGTAAACGAGACACACTTTTCAACTTATGCAAGGAAGTAACTTACAGATCATTATAGCACATGTAGCTATAGCTAGTATACAAGAAATCATTTGACATCAAAGAAAATACTTTGTTAAACTTAAATTATTTTTAGTGATTTGATGTACCGGCAGTGTATCAAAGTAAACCAGTTTTATGACTGCATGAGGCATCAGCACCTTGGTGCTTTCATTATAGTAGCAACACATAGATGCAATCACTCGTTGTTATTCTGCGACTATGGCTAGATGCTCCTGCCAGTTTTTGTCTCGAGGCACTGTCCTAGTGTTTCTCATGAGCGGTCTACTGTATGCTGTACACTGGCTATTACTTTCAACACTATCTCACAGTATTTCTGATCATAGTCTCAAGTTGGTATTGGACAATTTACATGTAGCTTTCTGGGTATTTTGTGTTTGAGTTTACTATTGGCTCAGACTCCAAACAGAATGAGAGGAATAATGATGGGACTGGTGATAGCTATAGTTGGCTGGGCTACAAATGGCAGTTCTCTTTTTGCTAAAATATTCGATCTGTTCAAAGTCTCTAAAATATTCAGATTCTACTTCTACCTAGTGCCGACTCCATTGGCAATGCTGACGCTGATAATATTTGTTATTATTGCCAAGAGATACAAGCTGAGAGAGAGGGAGAGGCATGTCAACATACAGACCATAGTGGAGGAACATTACGAGAGATACTTTGACCAGGAGGAGGAGTACATGAGAGAAATCGCTGAGATATTGCATATAAACTAGTTACTTTACACAGTAGATGGTGACTGCTCCATAACACAACATCATATTATCATCCCTACATATCCTCGCAGAGTGGCAATGATAATAATCTCTCATAAATAATAAATATTTTAATGCTGTATATAATATGACACTGAAGTTTGAAAGTGAAACGTTTACTGCGGTTCTAGTATCAGTACAAGTTTACCAACAAATACAGTTATTTTAAGGCCACACCTTGGTAGACCAAGGTGTGCCCTTAAAATATGTGCCCTTGATTGTGCCCTCAAGGTGTGCCCTTGATTTGATGTACTAGCCGTGTATCAAAGTAAACTGAACATACTTTTCAACTTATACAACCAAGTAACTTACATAACATAAATATATCCAGCATGCAGGAAATCATTTGATATGAAAGAGTTTAACTTGTAAAAACTTAGATTATTTTATTGAATTGACTACTTGTATTTGGTATCAACGCAGTTTGTTTATGTACTAGTTATAGGCATACATGGTTTGGATATAAGCACTGGTATTAGGGAGACACGGTAGTGTCTCCCTATGTAGGGATGAACGAGAAAACAAGATGGCGGCTACATACAATGTATTAGCGTTCAAACGCTGATATTTCGCCTGGTGATAAATTTTATACGTCCAAAGACACTTAGATCTGCTCTCTGGCGTTGCCCCATCTTACAGTAGCAAGGAGATTGCTCGAAATTGTTACTGAAGTGACGAACCTGGAAACGGTGAAAATCGACTTTCGTCATCTTCGTTTTCTTATTCTTCTTTCTTCCACTCGCCTAGCGCCTTTACGCGAGCAGTGTCAAGACCAAAACACCCACGAACAGTCGTGAAATTCTCCTGGCATGTGCCTTTTGAACTTACTTTTTAGCGAAACGACGACTATATACATTTGACGAGCTCACGATCACGAACAGTTGTCAGCTAAGTGTTTGACGCCATTATTGTGATTACGTAATACGCACGTGACCAAACACACATGTAGAGTATCGCCATATGGAGAGCGCATATTGGCGTCTGGAGTCTTCGAAGAACAACTCACAGAGTAAGGTCGTGTAGTATCACCGTTCTGCTGCTTGCCAGATAGTATCACAGCCATACAGAAAATTCTAAACCAGAGTGGGCGGGGCTCGTATGCTGTGCATCCAGGCTGCAGCATGCATGAGCTAGTTTCACCATTTAAGAGCTACAAGTTAAAAAGCAATTATCAAGAAAAGCAAACCAAACCAATGATGCAAACAAAAAAGAGATACATTATCTTGCCGAATTCGAACTGCACCAAAAATTTGAAACTCACTGTAAAAGAAAAAAGGACACAAACAAGAAAATAAAAAGATTTCTAACGAAATCAAAAGGATGTAGGGATAAAGAAATCTGCTACTGGTCCACAATGTAAACCAACAAGGAGCAAGCATGGAATGGTAACACGATTGACTTGCTAACAGACCATAGATCCCTACATCAGTGGCTGACTACAGCAGTTCTGCTAGTTGCTATTGACTGACACCTAACATGCATTGGTTAGCTTGTAACAAAATAATTATAGTATAGTCAAAATGTTATGTACATCCACTGATGTAGGGATCTATGGTCTGTTAGCAAGTCAATTGTGTTACCATTCCATGCTTGCTCCTTGTTGGTTTACATTGTGGACCAGTAGCAGATTTCTTTATCCCTACATCCTTTTGATTTCGTTAGAAATCTTTTTATTTTCTTGTAATATTTCATTCCCAGCATTATTTGTTCCCTCTCTGGGTGCATGAACTGGGCTTGTGATTGTGGTTTGTAGCAATTGCAATTTGAGAAAGTAACAGTTTATTTTGTACAAACCACAGTACCAAGGAAGTGTAAGAATATTGTACAGTAGCAACACAATGATGCATTCACTATTTTTTATTCTGCGACTATGGCTAGATGCTCCTGCCAGTTTTTGTCTCGAGGCACTGTCTTAGTGTTGCTCATGAGTGGTCTACTGTATGCTGTACACTGGCTATTAATTTCAACACTATCTCTCATTATTTCTGATCATAGCCTCAAGTTGGTATTGGACAACTTACGTGTAGCTTGCTGGGTATTGCTACCTGTGACAGGCTGGGTAGCTGAATCATGGCTTGGACGATATCGAGCTATTGTTGTTGGACTGATCTTGTCTTCGGTAACTGTTCTAACAACACAAGTTACTTTTGTGATGTTGCAATTTGAATTTACTCCAATTCCAGTACTAGTGCTGATAATACAAATTGTGTTTTTGTCAAGTGGTACAATTGGATTTGGCAACTTCTATACTATTATGCTACCTTTCACTCTTGATCAAATGATAGGACCATCAGCTGAGCAGCTCAGTGCTGTAGTTCAGTGGTTCTGTTGGGGATATAATACCGCAGTTCTATTTGATGATGTGCTTGAGTGTATTTCATTCACAAACCTGCTTCACTACATGAATGTTAATGTTTTTTCAATAATCTTCCTCACTTTAGCCACTCTATGTTTCTCAGCTGTTCTGATAATGGACTGCCTGTACCACAAGTGCCTAGACACTAACAACAAAACTGGCAATCCCATCAAGCTGATCTTCCAAGTGCTCAACTATGCTCGAAAGAACAAGTGCCCTCGACTTCGCAGTGCATTGACATACATTGATGAGGAACACCCTTCACGTTTTGACTTTGGGAAGCACAAGTTTGGAGGACCATTCACAGAAGAAGAGGTGGAGGATGTCAAGACAATCTTCCGTCTCATACCAGTAATATTGTCAGGTTTTGGAGTAGCTTTCTTATGTGAGTTGGGACTCAGTCAATTGTCAGTTAACAAACACACTATCAAATGTGTGTCTAGTAAAGAAGAACATATTGTTATCTGCTTGGCTACATTTCTTTTGATTCCAGTCTACCGCTTCATTGCGTATCCTTTAGCACGTAAGCATATTCCAAGCTTGTTGAAGATGATCGGAGCAGGTCTGATCTTGTGGTTGGCTAGCACAGTAGTATATACAACAGTGACTGGAGTAAAAAAATTTTCAGAACAATCATCGTACAACACCACAATGCCTGATACTCCTGAAGTATCACTGTACTGGATGCTGGTGATTAAAGTTCTGAATGGAATAGGTGGAGCAGTGACAATGGTTTTTGCGTTTGAGTTTACTATGGCTCAGACTCCAAACAGAATGAGAGGAATAATGATGGGACTGGTGATAGCTATAGTTGGCTGGGCTACAAATGGTAGTTCTCTTTTTGCTAAAATATTCGATCTGTTCAAAGTCTCTAAAATGTTCAGATTCTACTTCTACCTAGTGCCGACTCCATTGGCAATGCTGACGCTGATAATATTCGTTATTATTGCCAAGCGATACAAGCTGAGAGAGAGGGAGAGGCATGTCAACATACAGGCCATAGTGGAGGAACATTACGAGAGATACTTTGACCAGGAGGAGGAGTACATGAGAGAAATCTCTGAGACAATGCATATAAACTAGTTTCTTTACACAGTACATGGTGACTGGTCCATAACACAACATCATTATTATCATCCCTACATATCGTTGCCGAGCGGCAATGATAATAATCTCTCACATAAATAATAAATATTTTAATGCTGTATATAATAATGACACTGAAGTAAATGAAGTTTGAAAGTGAAACGTTTACTGCGGTTCTAGTGTCAGTACAAGTTTACCAACAAATACAGTTATGTTAAGGGCACACCTTGGTAGACCAAGGTGTGCCCTTAAAATATGTGCCCTTGATTGTGCCCTCAAGGTGTGCCCTTGATTTGATGTACTAGCCGTGTATCAAAGTAAACTGAACATACTTTTCAACTTATACAACCAAGTAACTTACATAACATAAATATATCCAGCATGCAGGAAATCATTTGATATGAAAGAGTTTAACTTGTAAAAACTTAAATTATTTTATTGAATTGACTACTTGTATTTGGTATCAACGCAGTTTGTTTATGTACTAGTTATAGGCATACATGGTTTGGATTTAAACACTGGGTATAATATTTTCATTCCCAGCATTATTTGTTCCCTCTCTGGGTGCATGAACTGGGCTTGTGATTGTGGTTTGTAGCAATAGCAATTTGAGAAAGTAACAGTTTATTTTGTACCAACTGCAGTACCAAGGAAGTGTAAGAATATTGTACATACAGTAGCAACACAATGATGCATTCACTATTTTTTATTCTGCGACTATGGCTAGATGCTCCTGCCAGTTTTTGTCTCGAGGCACTGTCCTAGTGTTGCTCATGAGTGGTCTACTGTATGCTATCAACTGGTTTTTGAACCCAGCAATTGTTGACGGTTTTCCTGATAATCTTAAAATTGCATTAAAATATTTTTTTGTTCCTCTCTGGGTATTGCTACCTGTGACAGGCTGGGTAGCTGAGTCATGGCTTGGACGATATCGAGCTATTGTTGTTGGACTGGTCTTAACTTTCATGGCCATTTTAACATCACAAGTTGCCTTTGTATTGCTGCAATTTTACTGGACTCCAGTTCCAGCATTTGTCCTTGTAGTTGTGGGCATATCAACTGGCACTATTGGTGTCGGAAGTTTCTACACAATTATGCTACCGTTCGCTCTTGACCAAATGATAGGAGCATGAGCTGAGCAGCTCAGTGCTGTAGTACAGTGGTACTGTTGGGTTTACAATACTGGAGTACTATTGGAAGATTTGTTCGAGTGTATCCAGATCCCAAGCAAGCTCCAATACCTGGACATTCTTCCAATGATCTTCCTCACTTTAGCCACTCTGAGTTTGTCAGCTGTTCTGATAATGGACTGCCTGTACCACAAGTGGCTAGACACTAACAACAAACTGGCAATCCCATCAAGCTGATCTTTCAAGTGCTCAACTATGCTCGAAAGAACAAGTGCCCTCGACTTCGCAGTGCATTGACATACATTGATGAGGAACACCCTTCACGTCTTGACTTTGGGAAGCACAAGTTTGGAGGACCATTCACAGAAGAAGAGGTGGAGGATGTCAAGACAATATTCCGTCTCATACCAGTAATATTGTCAGGTTTTGGAGTAGCTTTCTTATGTGAGTTGGGACTCAGTCAATATTCAATTATCAAACACACTATCAAGTGTGTGTCTAACATAAACCGTAGCTCCATTGTCATCAGTATGGCTGCCTTTGTTTTGATTCCAGTCTACCGCTTCATTGTGTATCCTTTAGCTCGTAAGCATATTCCAAGCTTGTTGAAGATGATAGGAGCAGGTCTAATCATGTGGTTGGTTCGTACTATAATAAATGCAACTGTGATTAATGTTACAATGCAATCACACAACAGTACAATGGCTGATACTCCTCAAGTGTCACTGTACTGGATAATAGTGATAGAGGTATTAAATGGAATTGGTGGACTAGTGATAATGGTTTTTATGTTTGAGATTGCTATGGCTCAGACTCCAAACAGAATGAGAGGAATAATGATGGGACTAGTGATAACTATGATTGGCTGGACTACAAGTGGCAGTTCTCTTCTAACTGAAATATTCTCTAAAATATTCGCATTTTATTTCTACCTAGTGCCGACCACTCTGGCAATATTGATGCTGATATGTTTTGCTGTTTTTGCCAAGCGATACAAGCTGAGAGAGAGGGAGAGGCACGTCAACATACAGGCCATAGTGGAGGAACATTATGAGAGATACATTGACCAGGAGGAGGAGTACATGAGAGAAGCACCAAACACGACTCGTACATACTAGATACTCATGAAGGAATATTCTTCATTTTAGTTTTGGCACTTTGCATGCATAGTTAGCTATAATGAGCCTATATCACAATAATGATCATGACTAACATATAAACTGGAAACTATACACTATACACATTTATTAACATCTTATTTGGTCATTTTGAAAATGTGAATAATGTTACATGTATTCTTTAGGATCATAAACCAAACCAAACAAAGTTTACATACGTAGAAGAGAATGAGTGGTCTTGTCACAAAGTGTAGATACCGTGAACGGCACTATCTTGTATTCAGTCATAGATACTGGTGCAGTACACTAGCTATTTCAGCCGTTCTCCTGATAGTATTGCAAGTTGCTCACCTGCGCATAATGGTTAGTTGGCTAGCTGGGTAGACTGGACAATATCAAGCCTTGTGGTCTGGTATCCTGTTTTATCGATTGCAAGCTGCTAGTAATTTAGCTTGACTCGACATGGGACAATGATTGTCATGGATTTGGTGATTTGAAGTCATGGTTTTGACAGCATTTAGACAAGTGTTGTATAAGGTCAATCGTATGAGTACCCTCCTAACGTCTCAGTTACTACTCCTAATTCAGAAATGTTTGTGACGTTTTTGAATACTGATTTTTGTACCCCACCACACCCAAAGATCAAAGGAAAATGGCATGGTATATATCCCACATACCAAGGGAAATATGGATATTTTCCAGGATATTAAAGTTAAGGGTGCACGCAACTAATTAATATTCACGGCGCTGCGCGTTGCTATGGCCAGTGTTTCTGGAAAACTAAAGCAGCAGACAGAGCGATATTAGCAGTATAGCTAGTGCCTATAGATAGCTACTCGTATCATGAAATTTATCGGGCTGACTTGCTCGCAAGAACACGGAGAGGCGCGGTCCATGATCGAAGTGTTTATTCATAAAACTCACCAGTAAAGACTTGAATGAGCTCAAGATTCCAGAAATGCAAGTTTCAACAAAGCTGTAATCTAGTAACAGAGCGATTTTTTCGCTGGCGCGCCTAGAAGCGCCGTTGCCATTCGAGCAGCATGGATTTTCTCGTTTTTCTCGGCAGTGTGGCGTTTATTTAGAAAAATCGTTCTGTTACGGTATAGCCCACGTGTTGGCGATCCCATAGAGCTAAAAGACGTCCAGATACAGCGTGCGATGGCGAAGTTTTATGCCAAAATGCATGTTGGCTAGGGCAGCGCCATTGGAATGCTAGCTGAGTATACAGTTGCTATTGGCTGTGGTTTGTCGTGTAAACAGTTGCTATGTCAGCAACCACACTATAAATTATCAATAAATTTTTGGCGCACGTGTTAACCTTTAGGAAAGGTCAGCCAGCATTGCTGCCTGAAAGCCAAGTTACCGTGCGTTTTAGCTGCACAAAAGTCGACGCCAGGCTTCGTTTGTCGCCCAACTTGAACACGGGCGTTCGCCATTATACTGGGACCTGGCGAGTGTGCGCTTGGAGGCGAGTGCCCTGGGCTCCCATAGGCGGCTGCAGGCCCGGGCATGCCCGGGCTGGGCTGGCCAGCTGAAATTTTTTTCAGCTGGGCGTGCGTGCGCATGTAACAACGTGCAGTGGTCAGGCTTAAATTGTAGTAACAGTGCAGCCACACTATATATACTAATCATGTCTAAGCGTAGCCAAACTTCCATGATGCAGTTCATTTCAAAGAGACCTAAACCAACTGAGACTAACTGTAAGTGTAAACTATGAATTACTGTAAAATGACTTGTTTTAAAATAGTTGGCAATGTCATTGGAAGCCAGTCTACTGAGCCTGAGTCCCAACAGTCATCATCTCAGAGCCAGACTACTTCATCATCAACATCTCAGAGCCAGACTACTTCATCATCAACATCTCAGAGCCAGACTACTTCATCATCAACATCTCAGAGCCAGACTACTTCATCATCAACATCTCAGAGCCAGACTACTTCTTCATCATCTCAGAGCCAGACTACTGAGCTGCCAACTGCTCAGCAGAACCTACAGTTTGATAATCTACCAAGTGACATTGCCCAGCACAAATCCGACGCACCTCAACAACCAAAGAATGTCCAATTTCCATCCAGACAGTATATGGTTCGTCAAAGAGAAGTTTCCAGGTAAATTGGTATAATGACTACCCGTGGATAGAGTACTCAATTGAAAGGGATGCTGTGTTTTGTTTCCCTTGTCGCTTTTTCGGTATTGCGGCAACAGAAGACTCATTGATGCGTATCGGTTTTCGTGACTGGAAGCATGCTAGAGGAAAGAGTGGTACTCTAACCTTCCACCATAGTATTTGCACTAAACATCATGAAGCAATGTTGTCTTGGAATGCGTACAAGTCGACCATTGCTAACAACAGCTCTGTGGCTGTCTGCATCGAGAGAGGTCGATTGAAAACTGTTGAAGACAACAGAGTGTATGTTAAAGCAATAGTCGAAAGCATCCTATACTTGTGCCAACAGGGTCTCCCCTTGCGAGGTCACAGAGAGAGCCTTGATGAAAATGACACGGTAAATATCGGCAATTTTAGGGCACTTATGGTACTTCTAAGCAGAAATAATGAGACTGTGAAGAATAGGTTGACATCTGGTCCTAAAAATGCTGCTTGGCTAGGGCATGACATACAGAACAGCATAATATCTCTTCTTGCTGATTCCGTTAAAGCAATGATCATGAATGAGGTACATAGTGCTCAATACTATACCCTCATTGCCGATGAGACAAAAGATGTCAGCAAGACTGAACAGCTTTCTTTGGTCTTAAGGTATGTGTATAATTGCAAGACATGCGAGCGATTCGTCACTTACAAGAAGTGCGATGAGCTTAGTTCAGAAGCATTGTTCAGATACATTATGAATGCACTCAGAGAGATGGATATTGACATTAATAACTGCGTCAGCCAGTGCTATGATGGTGCCTCGGTTATGAGTGGCTGCAATACTGGAGTGCAAACAAGAGTCAATGATATCAATCCTGCTGCTATTTACATTCACTGTCATGCCCACCAACTAAATTTGGTTCTTGTCGATTCATGTAAAAAGCTCGATCATGCTAGTGCATTTTTTTCTCTTCTTGAATGTGTCTATGTTTATATGTCTTCCTCTGTTCCTCATTCCGTATTCATTAATAAGCAAAGGCAGCTTGGGTTTACAAGGTTAGTGCAACTCAAGCAACTTAGTGACACGAGGTGGTCGTGCAGATATACGTCCATTCAAGCTGTGACATCCACATTGCCTGCAATTGTAAGCACCCTAGAAGAACTAGCTGAAGATAGCAACACTAGATCGGTCCAAGCTAGGGGTTTACTTCATCAGATGAAGTCTTTTTCATTCTTTCTGTCCCTTGTTCTCTTTGAGAAAATTTTTGGAATGACTAATAATCTTTCCAACCTTCTTCAAGCCGAGCATCTAAATTATGCCACTGCAGCAAGTTGCATCAAAGCCACTAAAACTACTTTGTCTGATCTCAGATCAGAAGAAGCATGGGAAAAGGTATGGGAAAAAAGTTTGAGCTTAGCTGAGAAGTTTGGCATTGATGATTGTCCAGCAAGACCACGACGTGCACGAAGAATGCCCCAGATATTTGATCATGCTGATGTTATAGTTGATGCTGCAGTTGTGACACCCGGGGAAACAGCCATAGAGGACTATAGGACGCATGTATACTATGCCACCATTGATGTGCTATTGGAGGAGATGAATAACAGATTCAGTGAATTAAATCTATCCTTATTCACAGCATTAGATGCATTGCTTCCAACCTCAACTCATTTTCTCGACATGTCAACTCTGACTCCATTTTTAAGTCACTATAGCATTGGTAAAACAGCGGTAGAATCTGAAGCATCTCTTGCTAAGAATTTTTTTCTGAGCGACGTGACAGTGACCCGAGTTCTGAGGCCGATACTCTCCATGAAGCATACCATCTCCTATCTCAAGTTTCAGAATGCTTCCCAGAGATTATCAAATGCTACAAGATAGCGATGACAATTGGTGTAAGTTCGGCTACTGCAGAACGAAGTTTTTCGTCACTAAGAAGGACCAAGACATACCTAAGATCGACAATGGGACAGACTCGTTTAAGCGATCTAGCACTTTTGACCATCGAACGAGACTTATCGTCGAAGTTGTGGGACCAAGTGGATGAGCTTGTTCTTCGCTTTGCAGAGACTCACAAGAACAGCCGAATAATAATTATTGTCATGACCATGCAATATCATTATTATAACTACAATATTAATGAAACCACACCCCTATGAATATCATTAACGCAAAAATTTTCGCGGCGCGCAAGCGCGCCGATAGACACTTCTTCTACTGGGCCCGGGTGACTTAAGATTTCTGCAGCCGCCTATGCTCCCATCGCTCGTAGATCTTCGCTTACAAGCTACAGAACAGCTACAGCAGCTACAAGCACCACAAGAAGAGACCGGGAGTTAACTATTACTTAAACTTAGTAACTGTGAGTGAATATAAAGAGAGATGGTGGTATAATGAAACAGATTCAGTGTATACTTGTGATCAGGCGTGTAATATGCAAATGTGATGGTATCATTGTCATGATTTGGATTGAGTTAAATCAGGGTTCTGAGAAAGATAAGAATAAAGGATAAGCACAAGGAGCCCAAACTGGTGTTGCATATTCGAGATGAGGACGATTCGTTGACCAGGAAGACCAAGTACATGTCAGAATCACAAAACCGTCGGCGTGTTGCACATGTAATAGTTATAACACGGGTAGGAGGGATGTATTGAATTTATTGACTGAGCCCGAGGGCGCGTAGCGCCCGAGGGCGAGGTCAATAATTCAATACATCCCGACTACCCGTGTTATGAGTAATTTGTATTCATATTGCGTGGGCGCTAGACGCATGCGCAAATTTATTCCACATGGTCAGCACGTTGCCATACCGCGCCGCGTACCAGCTTATTGTTATCATGGAGGATAAGGAGAATCTTCCTCAATCAGCAGAACCAGAAGCTAAACGAGCAAAACTGTCGCTTTCTTTGCCAAAAGATAGGTTCTCTTTTTCTGTTGATGACAGAGACTTGGAGGAAGCAATGAAGAAGTACTCAGTGAAAACAGCGAGTGTGGACCTAACGGCGCCCAGTAGTTCGCCTATAAACGTGCCAGCTAGAATAGTATATAATACTGGGCGCCGTTAGGTCCATACTGGGCGCTGTTAGATCGCTCGATCGCTTTTTGAACATTGGTTCGAGCAAAATCACTTCCACGGGGTCTTCCGATTATTGGTTCTTCAACTGCTCTCTGTACTGGAGTTCTTAAGCAGATAGTTGCTAAATACATCCACAATGGATCTCCTGTATTCGCATGTTTTCTTGATGCTTCCAAGGCATTTGATCTTGTCAGACATGACATCTTATTTGATCTGCTTGTGTCACGTGGTCTTCCCTCGCCTGTGGTTCGTTTGCTAAGTTCTTGGTACTCTACGCAAAATTTATCTGTGAGGTGGAGAAATGCTCTCTCTTCTCCTTTCACAGTATCCAATGGAGTTCGCCAGGGTGGTGTTTTGTCACCTGTATTGTTTTCTATTTATCTAGATGAGCTGCTTTTAAAGCTTGAGTCTACTGGAGTTGGTTGTTTTTGGAATAGCCATTATGCAGGCGCCCTTGCATACGCAGATGATATAGTGCTTTTGGCACCTTCTGCCTCTGCATTACGCACCCTTCTTGCTACTTGTGAATCACATGGTAGTTGTCTTGGTCTACATTTCAATCCTCTCAAGACTCAGCTTATTAATTTTCGTTTGGGTGTATCTGATTTTGACAATATTAATTCTAATTTCCTCTTCTGTGACTCGCCTCTCCAATTTTCTAATACCGTCGTGCACTTGGGTAACAAGCTAAAGTATAATCTCTGTGACGATGAAGATATTCTGCTAAAATCTCGTTATTTATCCAGGGCTGCTAATAGCTTATTTTCTACTTTTCCAAATATCGGACCGATTCCTATGACATATCTGTTTTCATCATATTGTCTAGCTCTGTATGGTTGCGAACTTTGGAATATTTCTTCTCCTGGTCTAAGGAGTTTAGAGGTTGTATTAAACAACTGTCTGCGGCGTATCTGGAGATTACCTCGTAGAACGCATACCGGTATCCTGCATCGATGTGCTAGAGTCCAAAGTATTTATAACTTGGTTTCTTCAAGATCGCTTAAATTTATCAAAAATGCAAAAAACAACTCAAACACTTTGGTCAAACTGATCTTTAACGAAGATTTGGCTTATACTTTCTCTGGACACAATATTTTCTGTGGTCGAACTTATTTAAAAGAATATTCCAATGATGACGAGAGATGTGCTATAGTATTAAGAGATTTCCTGCTGTCATCAAGCACTGTTAACATTTGTCAGGGAAGCTCTTCTATTGACTTAATGCTAAGGACAATTGCCACTGATTAACATTAATTTTAAATCTACATGTACACCTTATGTGGTGTGTTTTTCAATAATAATAATAATAATAATAATAATTGCTAGTTGTTGACCAGGCAACAAATGCTTCCGGTGTTACAACCTAGTTGTAGCACGGGCGGCGTCTTTGATGTCGCCCACGCAATATAATACAATGTAGAGTTAGCTCCTTATTAGGGAGGCACGGTAGTGCCTCCCTATGTAGGGATGAACGAGAAAACAAGATGGCGGCTACATACATGTATTAGCGTTCAAATGCTGATATTTCGCCTGTTGATGAATATTATACGTCCAAAGACACTTAGATCTGCTATTTGGCGTTGCCCCATCTTACAGTAGCAAGGAGATTGCTCGAAATGGTCACTAAAGTGACGAACCTGGAAACGGTGAAAATCGACTTTCGTCATCTTCGTTTTCTTCTTATTATTCTTCTTTCTTCCACTCGCCTAGCACCTTTACGTGAGCAGTGCCGAGACCAAAACACCCACGAACAGTCGTGAAATTCTCCTGGCATGTGCCTTTTGAACTTTGTTTTTAGCGAAACGACGATATAAATTTGACGAGTTCACGATCACGAACAGTTCTCAGCTAAGTGTTTGACGCCATTATTGTGATTACGTAATGAGCACGTGACCTATCACATCTCGTAGTAGAGTATCGCCGTATGGAGAGCGCATATTGGCGTCTGGAGTCTTCGAAGAACAACTCACCGAATAAGCTCTTGTAGTATCATCGTTCTGCTGCTTGCCAGATAGTATCACAGCCATACAGAAATTGCTAAACCAGAGTGGGCGGGGCTCGTATGCAGTGCAATCCTGCAGCATGCATGAATGCATGAGCTAGTTTGGAGCTACAAGTTAAATCAACAACAGCAAACCAAACCAATGGTGGAATCAAAGAGATACATTATCTTGCCGATTTCTAACTGCACCAAAAATTTGAAACTCAATGAAAAGAAAAAGGACACAAACAAGAAAATAAAAAGATTTCTAACGAAATCAAAAGGATGTAGGGATAAAGAAATCTGCTACTGGTCCACAATGTAAACCAACAAGGAGCAAGCATTGAATGGTAACACGATTGACTTGCTAACAGACCATAGATCCCTACATCAGTGGCTGTACATAAGACAGCTGATTTTGATTTTGATACAAGCTGAATTCATATCAGGTGTCGGTCAACAGCAACTATCTGAACTGCTATAGTCAGCCACAGCAACCACTGATGTAGGGATCTAGGGTCTGTTAGCAAGTCAATCGTGTTACCATTCCATGCTTGCTCCTTGTTGGTTTACATTGTGGACCAGTAGCAGATTTCTTTATCCCTACATCCTTTTGATTTCGTTAGAAATCTTTTTATTTTCTTGTATAGTTATGGTTTGCAGAAGGAGGATTGCAGCTAAAGACAACCTGCAGCTTGTAATTGCTATTGAAATTCCAATGTAATAGATCAACAATTTACGGAAGGAAATGTACACATCAACTCATGATAAACTAAAATTTGTGCGTGAATTTGGCTGACAACTGCAGCTGTTCTCGTGTTGCTTATGAGTGGTCTACTGTATGCAGTACACTGGCTATTACTTTCAACACTATCTCTCAGTATTTCTGATCATAGCCTCAAGTTGGTATTGGACAATGTACATGTTGCTCTCTGGATATTGCTACCTGTGACAGGCTGGGTAGCTGAGTCATGGCTTGGACGATATCGAGCTATTGTTGTTGGACTGGTCTTGTCTTCGGTAACTGTTCTAACAGCACAAGTTACTTTCGTGATGTTGCAATTTGACTTTACTCCAATTCCAGTACTAGTGCTGATAATTGTTGGTTTATTATCAATTGGTACGATTGGAGTTGGCAGCTTCTATACAATTATGCTACCATTTGCTCTTGACCAAATGATAGGACCATCAGCTGAGCAGCTCAGTGCTGTAGTTCAGTGGTTCTGTTGGGGATACAATAACGCATTTCTATTTGATGATGTGCTTGAGTGTATTTCATTCACAAACCTGCTTCACTACTTGAATGTTAACGTTTTTTCAATAATCTTCCTCACTTTAAGCATTATATGTTTCTCAGCTGTTCTGATAATGGACTGCCTGCTCCACAAGTGGCTAGACACTAACAACAAAACTGGCAATCCCATCAAGCTGATCTTTCAAGTGCTCAACTATGCTCGAAAGAACAAGTGCCCTCGACTTCGCAGTGCATTGACATACATTGATGAGGAACACCCTTCACGTCTTGACTTTGGCAAGCACAAGTTTGGAGGACCATTCACAGAAGAAGAGGTGGAGGATGTCAAGACAATCTTCCGTCTCATACCAGTATTATTGTCAGGTTTTGGAGTAGCTTTCTTATGTGAGTTGGGACTCAGTCAATTGTCAGTTAACAAACACACTATCAAATGAATGTGTGTCTAGTAAAGAAGAACATATTGTTATCTGCTTGGCTACATTTATTTTGATCCCTGTCTACCGCTTCATTGTGTATCCTTTAGCTCGTAAGCATCTTCCAAGCTTGTTGAAGATGATCGGAGCAGGTCTGATCTTGTGGTTGGCTAGCACAGTAGTATATTAGGGAGGCACGGTAGTGACTCCCTATGTAGGGATGAACGAGAAAACAAGATGGCGGCTACATACAATGTATTAGCGTTCAAACGCTGATATTTCGCCTGGTGTTGAATTTTATACGTCTTTAGACACTTATATCTGCTCTCTGGCGTTGCCCCATCTTACAGTAGCAAGGAGATTGCTCGAAATTGTTACTAAAGTGACGAACCTGGAAACGGTGAAAATCGAGTTTCGTCATCTTCGTTTCTTCTTTCTTCTTTCTTTCTTCAACTCACCTAGCGCCTTTACGCGAGCAGTGCCGAGACCAAAACATCCACGAACAGTCGTGAAATTCTCCTGGCATGTGCCTTTTGAGCTTTGTTTTTAGCGTAACGGTGATCTAAGTTCCGCGATTTCTCGATCGTGATCCATTGTCAGCTTAGTGTTAGACGCCATTATTGTGAGTGCGCAATACGCACGTGACCAAGCAATGGGTAGCGCACGTGACCAAGCAGCTAAAGTATCGCTGCGCCGTGTGGATCACTATCACGGAGAACACACACCCGGCATTTGTCTGGAGTCTTCGAAGACTCCAGACAATTATAAACGATCCTACTGGCAAGTGCAGTAGGATCGCCATTCTGCACTTGCCAGATAATTATAAACACCGTATAGGTCTACAAACAAGTGTGGGCGGGGCTCGTATGCACTGCATGCATGCGTAGGCGACCAGGCAGACCTGATACGTACAGCTTAACAATTTTAGCTACAAGTTTAAGAAAAGCCATCAACAACAGGAATACTAAACTAATGGTGGAAACAAAGACTTCTCCGTACATGCATGATATTGAACTGCACTTCACTAAAAGAAAAAAGGACACAAACAAGAAATTAAAAAGATTTCTATCGAAATCAAAAGGATGTAGTGATGAAGAAATCTACCACTGGTTCACAATGTAAACCAA
Source organism: Haliclona indistincta (assembly GCA_964017065.1). Taxonomy (NCBI): domain Eukaryota; kingdom Metazoa; phylum Porifera; class Demospongiae; order Haplosclerida; family Chalinidae; genus Haliclona; species Haliclona indistincta. The sequence goes on from OZ024789.1 coordinate 3,225,572, forward strand.
CAAGGAACAAGCATAGAATGGTAACATGATTGACTTGCTAACATACCATAGATCCCTACATCAGTGACTGTACATAAGATCAATATTTTGTCACAAGCTGAATTCTATTCAAAGTGTCAGTCAACAGTAAATAGCTTAACTAGCCATAGTCTGGCCACAGCAGCCACTGATGTAGGGATCTATGGTCTGTTAGCAAGTCAATCGTGTTACCATTCTAAGCTTGTTCCTTGTTGGTTTACATTGTGAACCAGTGGTAGATTTCTTCATCACTACATCCTTTTGATTTCGATAGAAATCTTTTTAATTTCTTTACAACAGTGACTGGAGTAAAAAAATTTTCTGAACAATCATCGTACAACACAACAATGCCTGATACTCCTGAAGTATCACTGTACTGGATGCTGGTGATTAAAATTTTGAATGGAATAGGTGGAGCAGTGACAATGGTTTTTGCATTTGAGTTTACTATGGCTCAGACTCCAAACAGAATGAGAGGAATAATGATGGGACTAGTGATAGCTATGGTTGGCTGGGCTACAAGTGGCAGTTCTCTTTTTGCTAAAATATTCGATCTGTTCAAAGTCTCTAAAATATTCAGATTCTACTTCTACCTAGTGCCGACTCCATTGGCAATGCTAACGCTGATAATATTCGTTATTATTGCTAAGCGATACAAGCTGAGAGAGAGGGAGAGGCACGTCAACATACAGGCCATAGTGGAGGAACATTATGAGAGATACTTTGACCAGGAGGAGGAGTACATGAGAGAAGCTGCTGAGAGATTGCATAGCAACTAGTTACTTTACACAGAAGATGGTGACTGCTCCATAACACAACATCATATTAATCATCCCTACATATCGTTGCCGAGCAGCAATGATAATAATCTCTCATAAATAATAAATATTTTAATGCTGTATTATAATATGACACTGAAGTGAATGAAGTTTGAAAGTGAAACGTTTACTGCTGTTCTTGTATCAGTACAAGTTTACCAACTAATACAGTTATTTTAAGGGCACACCTTGGTCTTTTATTTGATGTACTGGCTGTGTACAAAGTAAACTGAACATACATTTCAACTTATACAACCAAGTAACTTCCATATCATGAATAATGCAGGAAACCATCTGATATGAAAGAGTTTACCTTATAAAAATTAAAAATATTTTTAGTCAATTGATGTATTTGGTATCAACGCAGTTTGTTTATGTACTAGCTATAGGCATACATGGTTTGGATTTAAACACCGGGTATAGTATTTTCATTCCCAGCATTATTTTGTCCCTCTCTGGGTGCATGAACTGGGCTTGTGATTGTGGTTTGTAGCAATAGCAATTTGAGAAAGTAACAGTTTATTTTGTACCAACTGCAGTACCAAGGAAGTGTAAGAATATTGTACATACAGTAGCAACACAATGATGCATTCACTATTTTTTATTCTGCGACTATGGCTAGATGCTCCTGCCAGTTTTTGTCTCGAGGCACTGTCCTAGTGTTGCTCATGAGTGGTCTACTGTATGCTATCAACTGGTTTGTGATCCCAGCAATTGTTGACGGTTTTCCTGATAATCTTAAAATTGCATTAAAATATTTTTATGTTCCTCTCTGGGTATTGCTACCTGTGACAGGCTGGGTAGCTGAGTCATGGCTTGGACGATATCGAGCTATTGTTGTTGGACTGGTCTTATCTTTCATGGCCATTTTAACATTACAAGTTGCCTTTGTATTGCTGCAATTTCACTGGACTCCAGTTCCAGCATTTGTCCTTGTAGTTATGGGCATATCAACTGGCACTATTGGTGTCGGAAGTTTCTACACAATTATGCTACCGTTCGCTCTTGACCAAATGATAGGAGCATCAGCTGAGCAGCTCCGTGCTGCAGTACATGTACTGCAGCACGGAGCTGCTCAGCTGAAACCCAACAGTACCACTGCAGTGGTACTGTTGGGTTTACAATACTGGAGTACTATTGGAAGATTTGCTCGAGTGTATCCAGATCCCAAGCAAGCTACAATACCTGGACATCCTTCCAATGATCTTCCTCACTTTAGCCACTCTGTGTTTCTCAGCTGTTCTGATAATGGATTGCCTGTGCCACAAGTGGCTAGACACTAACAACAAAACTGGCAATCCCATCAAGCTGATCTTTCAAGTGCTCAACTATGCTCGAAAGAACAAGTGCCCTCGACTTCGCAGTGCATTGACATACATTGATGAGGAACACCCTTCATGTCTTGACTTTGGGAAGCACAAGTTTGGAGGACCATTCACAGAAGAAGAGGTGGAGGATGTCAAGACAATATTCCGTCTCATACCATTAATATTGTCAGGTTTTGGAGTAGCTTTCTTATGTGAGTTGGGACTCAGTCAATTTTCAATTATCAAACACACTATCAAGTGTGTGTCTAACATAAACCGTAGCTCTATTGTCATCAGTATGGCTGCCTTTGTTTTGATTCCAGTCTACCGCTTCATTGTGTATCCTTTAGTTCGTAAACATAATATTATTCCAAGCTTGTTGAAGATGATAGGAGCAGGTCTGATCATGTGGTTGGTTCGTACTATAATAAATGCAACTGTGATTACTGTTACAATGCAATCGCACAACATCACAATGCCTGATACTCCTCAAGTATCACTGTACTGGATACTAGTGATAGAGGTATTAAATGGAATAGGTGGACTAGTGATAATGGTTTTTATGTTTGAGTTTGCTATGGCTCAGACTCCAAATAGAATGAGAGGAATAATGATGGGACTGGTGATAACTATGATTGGCTGGACTACAAGTGGCAGTTCTCTTCTAACTGAAATATTCTCTAAAATATTCACATTTTATTTCTACCTAGTGCCGACCACTCTGGCAATATTGATGCTGATATGTTTTGCTGTTTTTGCCAAGCGTTACAAGCTGAGAGAGAGGGACAGGCACGTCAACATACAGGCCATAGTGGAGGAACATTATGAGAGATACATTGACCAGGAGGAGGAGTACTTGAGAGAAGCACCAAACACGACTCGTACATACTATACATACTCATGAAGGAATATTCCTCATTTTAGTTTTGGCACTAGTACTTTGCATGAATAGTTAGCTATAATGAGCCTATATCACAATAGTGATCATGACTGACATATAAACTGGAAACTACACATTAATTTTATTAACATCTTACTTGCTCAATACTAATTAATAACCTGCTGTATTAATAATAATTGAATAATGTTATTCTTTAGGATAATAAACCAAACAAAGTTTACATAGAAGAGAATGAGTGGTCTTATCACTAAGTGTAGTTACCGTGAATCTGATTATAAATGTAGGCAATGCAGCTATTTCTTTTCTCTTGTTCATGAGCGGACTCTTGTATTCAGTCATAGATACTGATGCAGTACACTAGCTATTTCAGCCGTTCTCCTGATAGTATTGGAAGTTGCTTACCTGCGCATATGGTTAGTTGGCTGGGTAGACTGGACAATATCAAGCCTTGTGGTCTGGTATCCTGTTTTATCGATTGCAAGCTGCTTGTAATTTAGCTTGACTCGACATGGGTCAATGATATTGTCATGGGTTTGGTGATTTGAAGTCATTGTTTTGACAGCACAAATTTTAGACAAGTGTTGTATAAGGTCAATCAATAATAATTATGAGTACCCTCCTAACGTCTCAGTTACTACTCTCAACAATGTTCGCGACATTTTTGAATACTGATTTTTAAACTTAATAACTGTGATTGAATATACATATAAAGAGAGATGGTGGAATAATGCAACAGATTCAGTGTATGCTTGTGATCAGTCATGTAATATGCAAATGTGATGGTATCATTTTCATGGTTTGGGTTGAGTGAATTCATGGCTGTAACTAGTTCTGAGAAAGACAGGAATAGAGGATAAGCAGTATGCATACATTTTAAATACATTTTGTACATTTTGTGTACTTTGCAGAAACTATAGTAACAATCTATATTCCGGAGAACAGTGCTTACATGTGGTACTAATTATTAAAGCTGTGTATTAGGGAGGCACGGTAGTGCCTCCCTATGTAGGGTTGAACGAGAAAAAAAGATGGCGGCTACATACAATGTATTAGCGTTCAAACGCTGATATTTCGCCTGGTGATGAATTTTATACGTCAAAAGACACTTAAATCTGCTATCTGGCGTTGCCCCATCATACAGTAGCAAGGAGATTGCTCGAGATTGTTGCTAAAGTGACGAAACTAAAAACGGTGAAAATCGTGTTTCGTCATCTTCGTTTTCTTATTCTTTCTTCTTTCTTCAACTCGCCTAGCGCCTCTACGCGAGCAGTGCAGAGACCAAAACACCCACGAACAGTCGTGAAATTCTCCTGGCATGTGCCTTTTGAACTTAGTTCTTAGCGAAACGGCGATATAAATTCCGCGATTTATCGATCGTGATCCATTGTCAGCTAAGTGTTAGACGCCATTAATGTGATTGCGCAATACGCACGTGACCAAGCAGTGGTTAGGGCACGTGACCAAGCACTAGCTTGAGTATCTCCACCAGTGGCGAATCTAGCCTGAGGTGCTTGGGGGGGCCATAATTTATTCGTATTATAAGTTTGTGCAAGGCTTGTTTACATTCCATTGTGTGGTTTAAAATTTTATTTTTTAGGGGGGCCTGGCCCCCCTGGCCCCCCTGTAGATCCGCCAAGCGCCACTGATCTCCACGCCGTATGGTTCACGGAGAACACATATCTGTATGGAGTCTTCGAAGAACGGCAAGCGATAGGATCACCATTCTGCGCTTGCCAGATATAAATTATAACCGCCGTACAATACAGGTCAACAAAGTAGTGTGGGCGGGGCTCGTATGCACTGCATGCATGCATGCATACATGCGTAGGCGAGCTGATAGTATAGCATAACAATTATTTTTTGCTACAAGTTTAAAATAAAGAAAAGCCATCAACAACAAGAAAATAAACAATGGTGGAACAAAGACGGCTCAGTACGTCCATGATAATCATTTGAACTGCACTTCACTAAAAAAGTAAAAAGGACACAAACAAGAAAATTAAAAAGATTTCTATCGAAATCAAAAGGATGTAGGGTTGTGAAATCTACCACTGGTTCACAATGTAAACTAACAAGGAACAAGCATGGAATGGTAACACAATTGATTTGCTAACAGACCATAGATCCCTACATCAGTGGCTGTACACAAGCTGAATGCACGTCAGGTGTCAGCAGTCAACAAGTAGGTCAACCACACCAGCCACTGATGTAGGGATCTATGGTCTGTTAGCAAATCAATTGTGTTACCATTCCATGCTTGTTCCTTGTTAGTTTACATTGTGAACCAGTGGTAGATTTCACAACCCTACATCCTTTTGATTTCGATAGAAATCTTTTTAATTTTCTTTACATGTATATGTTTGTTACATAAATTATCACAGGAAAATAACCATTTCCCATTTGCCCCTTATTCATAAGCATCTTCCTACACTTTTGTAATTTTTATGAATAATTCTTGTGAGCAGTACAAGCGATAATAAAACTAGAGTTCTAATGAACACATACCCGTGCGCTGAGCTAGGAGCTAAACACGACTACTCCTGCATTACTGCAACACGCACGTTACTTAATGGCTCTGACGTACGGTACATGTGATACTGAGTGAGGACATCGACATTGATAGGAGGTTGGGTGACACACCCACAATACCATAAGTGCTCTTACAAGGACACGTAGCTTTAGATAGCCATGGATTAGCCGCTCGAACAAGGCTTGCCAGCACAGAAAACGTCTTCATAGGACTATAAATTCAGTGAGGAAGCTGTAGAGAGTGTTTTCGTGGAGAATTTCGAGCGGTGAGACGTAAACAAGCGTGTTTTTTTTGATGACACACATATATAATATATACATACCGACGGGCACAAACGCATAACCCTGGCGCATACTGCGCACGGGTAATAATTTGGTCAAGTATACCAAGTTACTGCCTATTGTAGAATGACCCTGACCCTATAAGCAACCAGAACGCACCTAATTATTATTGTCGCTCGCCAATGCTATGTAGGAATGTAATAGGTAATTTCACATACTTGCAGTGTGGTCCATTATAGCCTGGATGACAGTAGCAAGTGTTGCTGACACACACTCCATTGTTGTCACAGCCGCCATTACAGTGATAATCCTGTATAATGAATGTCACTTCAACTTTGTTATTTACATACATCATACATACCTGACATAGCTCATGATAATCTGGACAAACAATATTCGCCTTTCTTGTTGTATTAGTAACATCATCGTAAACTTTAAATGTTTTCTGTGATAAAATAGACCAGCTTTGACAAAATTTGACAAAAAAGTATTAACATGTAGTACTAGACAATTACTGTTGCGAAACATTAATTTTTCTAGTCAAAATACTTCATAGGGCTGTTTTTTCATGATAGTCATTTGATAATAAATCTTGAAAATTTTTTGCTATAATACTAAAATTCAAAGGATTTGTTTCACTATAAAACTTAAACATGCACAAACACTTCACTTTATAGTTGATAATAGAAATGTACAGCTTACAATGTCTCCAGCATGTCTGCAAAAGACCTTCCTTGAATCCTTTTCCAGTTTTGATCTAACTTTCAAAATGACCGAACTCTTGCCGCATGTGAACTGCAATGCAAACAATGAATACTCAAAATGATAATAAATGCATTTATATGCTCACTTCTTGACAGCTTGCTCCCCACTCCTGATCCGCTGTAACCCTAGGCCTGTGTGTGATGTCAGCCCACGGTTGATCGTGCTCAAAACAAGCAACTAAACAATCGAAAAACAAAGCTTTAAATAGGCAAGACAAACAAAAAAACAATACAAAAAATTAAAAGTAACTTTTTCTCCTGATAAGGGATTGGATGTCAGCCCACGGTTGATCGTGCTCAAAACAAGCAACTGAACAACCGAAAAACAAAGCTTTAAATAGGCAAGACTAACAAAAAACAATACAAAAAATTAAAAGTAACTTTTTCTCCTAGGTATCTCCAAAAACATTAACTTTAACCAAATAAGTATTTTTAACTGAGCGTAAGTATACTTACAGCGAGGAAAATGGCATTTCTTGATTATGTATTTTCTGATGTGGTTCAGGTCTTGCGTGGGACAATAGTCACCAGAAGGGACACCACCTCCTATTGAAGCTGAGCTCCAGTACTGCATGTGGAGAATACCCAGTTAGCAAATAGAGAACAGTTGCAATGCAATTGACTAGTAGATAAGCCGAACATGTATTCCAGTATACATGTCATCAAATTTTTAGTAGATTTTGTTATTACCATAACTGAAATACCACGGCTTTCCCGAAGTCAAGACGAAAAGCGTAAACACATTTATTAGCCTTTATATTTTTGTCTACAAGCTGGTTAATGGAAGCACTATTAAACGGTTTTCGTATTTGATAACCATTCTAACAATGCACTATGCAAGCTGCTTTTGGATTCATGTTCAACCTATGAGCCTGAGTGAGCATGCATTGAATGTAATTGTACAAACTCTTGAAACAGTATACTTATTTTAGCAGGTCTGTGTAATCATTTCATCTTGTTAGGACAGCATAAAGTAAATGCGCTCAAAGAATAATACTAGTATGGGTCAATAGCTATGGCTAAGAGCCGCTGTCAGTTATTTACTCGAGGCACCAACTTGGTGTTGCTCATGAGCTGTCTATTATATACAGTACACTGGTTGTTGTACTCGGCTGTTGCTCTTACTCTAGGTTCTGAGGACTTACAGTTAGCATTCCGCTACATACACATCGCTATATCGGTATTGCTACCTGTGACAGGCTGGGTAGCTGAGTCATGGCTTGGACGATATCGAGCTATTGTTGTTGGACTGGTCTTGTGTTCGATAACTACTCTTACACTGCAAGCTGCTTTTGTAATGCTACAATTTGACTGGACTCCAATTCCAGCACTAACGCTTGCTGTTGTGAGTCTAATGATTGGTATTTTTGGCTTTGGCAGCTTCTATACCATTATGCTACCATTTGCACTTGACCAAATGATAGGAGCATCAGCTGAGCAGCTCAGTGCTGCAGTACAATGGCACTGTTGGGGATTATACTACTGCATTGCTGTTAAAAAATGTGCCTCGGTGTATTCCAATCCCAAACCAGTTGCAACACATGAACATTCTTCCAATGATCTTCCTCACTTTAGCCACTCTATGTTTGTCAGCTGTTCTGATAATGGACTGCCTGTACCACAAGTGGCTAGACACTAACAACAAAACTGGCAATCCCATCAAGCTGATCTTTCAGGTGCTCAACTATGCTCGAAAGAACAAGTGCCCTCGACTTCGCAGTGCATTGACATACATCGATGAGGAACACCCTTCACGTCTTGACTTTGGGAAGCACAAGTTTGGAGGACCATTCACAGAAGAAGAGGTGGAGGATGTCAAGACAATATTTAATCTCATACCAGTATTATTGTCAGGTTTTGGAGTAGGCTTCTTATGTGAGTTAAACCGTGTTCGGATCCAGTTTACCAAGATATGTGTCATTCATGAAGGAGACTTGCGCTGTGTTTTGATTCCGGTTTATTGCTTAGTTTTGCATCCCTTGGTGGATAAACATGTGCCAAGCCTGTTGAAAAGAATCGGAGTAGGTCTAACCGTGTGTTTGGTTGGCTCAGTGATAAATACAGCAGTGCCTGCTACTATGTATTTCTCTCAAAACATCACAATGCCATATACCCATCAAGCATCGTTCTACTGGGTGCCAGTCACTGAGCTCTTGAATGCAATAGGTTTAACAGTGGTAATGATATATGGAATAGAGTTTGCTGTGGCTCAGACTCCGAACAAAATGAGAGGAATAATGATGGGAGTGGTAGTTGGCTGGAGCACACTCGTCAGCATACGCTTAAAACAAAATTCAATTTTGGGAGCGTCTACTCAAAACTATACATTGTACAGTAGTCTAGTGCTACCTCCACTGGCAATAATGATGATGATAATATTCGTTATTGCTGCCAAGCGATACAAGCTGAGAGAGAGGGAGAGGCACGTCAACATACAGGCCATAGTGGAGGAACATTACGAGAGATACTTCGACCAGGAGGAGGAGTACATGAGAGAAGCTGCTAACATTAACTACAAATAATGTTACTGTGAAGCTGATATAGTTGCAGTTGTGTCCCTTTATTTTTGTTAAAACTCACACTGGATGTTAGAGCATATTGACACTGTTATACCTAACTAAATGAACCACACCCATTATTGAACAATACTACCACAGCAGTATAGCTCAACATTATTATTTTCAGTAGATGTTGTAATCACAAATCATGGGTGCATATTCAAATTCATGATGGCACAAATATAGCATATGGTAATGCTTTTGTGTCTTTTAGTTGATTGTTTGTACATCATAGAAAGTAACTATGATGCAATCCTTATTACTAAGCCCCTAGTGTAAACATTTTTTGTGGATACAATTTTTGCAGGTTAGCTCAATCCAGGAGCCCATCGAGACGAAATGCGCAAGGGAGCATGCAACTCTGTATACAGCGAAACACAAACACGGCTGCCCATTCTATTTTAGCGATTCCTTATACGGTCATGCATGCACTCGGAACGCATGTGCAGTCAGCTGAGGCACTGGTACAGCGGTACACTCGATCGCATAATTATCGACGATTGATATGTGCGATCATGCGCGCTCGCTAATTGCTTTCCACAGTGCGTCTTCGCTTGGAGCGTCTTGTCTAGTACGCCGTCACAGGAAAGTTTCATGTTACAGTGGAGTGTGTTGGATCACAATGTGCACACCCAGTTTCTCAGGGGTTAATCGTAAGTTTATTCCACAAAAAGGAATCGCCAAACTTGACAGCCATGTTTGGACTTCGCCATATACACTGACAAGTACAGAGTCGCATGCTCCCTAGCCGGCTTGATATGCTCCTGCACAAAATGAAAAGTTCACGATCAGCAAACATTGATGAATAGTAATTCAGCTGCGAAATAATTCAGAGTGCACTAGTTCGAATTCAGTACGTGACATGTGACTTCCTTTTGTTTGATTGAGTTCGAAACCGATAAAATTTGACACAGCAAGCTATAGTACAGTAACATGCTCAAGGACAGTACAAACCAGAAAAAAATACAATCATTAACTTTTGCAGCTAAACAATGCAGTATTCTAAATGCAGCAAAAAATCAGTTTGTGACTAATGCAAACTGAACTACCGTATATCGGAAAATTTTTAATCTATAAAAATTTTCGTCTGTTAAATTTCAACACGAAAATTTTTCGTGTTGAAAAGTCTTTTTTTGCTGCGCATATAATACAAATGCGCAATGTTGCGTGTTTAATTTTCATCGCAAGGATGGACAACGAAAATATTCTAAAGCCGAGAATTTCCCAATCTACGGTATACTCTTTGTTTGCTTTTTGTGCATTTTAAGAGAACAATAATTAAGAGAATTGTTTTCCAATAACAACATTTTAACTCCAAAATACTATTGTTTCACTACCATAAATGATGAAACGGACATATATAGCTTAACTTCAAATGTATTATCCAAACTAATGATAACCAAAACTATACCGACAATATTTATAGTGTAGGGAAGAATTTGTCATTCGTAAGTCTGCAACTATGGCTAAGCTCTGTTGTTGGATTTTTCCTCCTCAAGGTACTACCTTGGTGTTGCTCATGAGTGGTCTACTGTATGCAGTACAACAGTTTGTATACGCAGGCATTTATCATAGTTTTTCTGATTATTTCAAGCCAGCGTTGGACTATGTACATGTTGCTCTCTTGGTATTGCTACCTGTGACAGGCTGGGTAGCTGAGTCATGGCTTGGACGATATCGAGCTATTGTTGTTGGACTGGTCTTGTCTTCGATATCTACTCTCACTCTGCAAGCTGCTTTTGTAATGCTACAATTTAACTGGACTCCAATTCCAGCACTAGTGCTTACTGTTGTGAGTCTAATGATTGGCACATTTGGCTTTGGCAGCTTCTATACTATTATGCTACCATTTGCACTTGACCAAATGATAGGAGCATCAGCTGAGCAGCTCAGTGCTGCAGTACAGTGGTACTGTTGGGTGTTCTATTTAGGACTGCTGATGAAAGACTTGCACAAGTGTGTTCCAATTCCAAACCAGCTTCACATCCTTACAATAATCTTCCTCACTTTAGCCACTCTATGTTTCTCGGCTGTTCTGATAATGGACTGCTTGTACCACAAGTGGCTAGACACTAACAACAAAACTGGCAATCCCATCAAGCTGATCTTTCAAGTGCTCAACTATGCTCGAAAAAACAAGTGCCCTCGACTTCGCAGCGCATTGACACACATTGATGAGGAACACCCTTCACGTCTTGACTTTGGGAAGCACAAGTTTGGAGGACCATTCACAGAAGAAGAGGTGGAGGATGTCAAGACAATATTTCGTCTAACACCAATATTGACAGCATTTGTAGTGGTTTTTCTAAGTGAGATTGGACCAAGGCAAGTACCAGTGTCTAAACACACTAGCTTGTGTACCTCCAGTTTACGACACTACCCTTATGCTATTACAACTTTGGTTTTGATTCCAGTCTATCGCTTCATTATACTTCCTTTACTTCATAAGTATGTACCAAGCTTGTTGAAGATGATAGGAGCAGGTCTAATCATGTGTTTGGCTAGCACAATGATAAATACAGCTGTGACTGCTACTGAATATTTTTCGCATAACACTACAACACACGATTCTATTCAAGTGCCACTGTACTGGATGGCAGTGATAGAGCTCTTAAACGGGATTGGTATAACTGTGACAATAACGTTCGGGATTGAGTTTGCTATGGCTCAGACTCCAAACAGAATGAGAGGAATAATGATGGGAGTAGTAATTGCTATGATTGGTTGGAGCACAATCGGTAGTACGATTCTTACAAGTATAATCCACATATTCAAAATATCTACTCAAAACTATACATTGTACAGTAGTCTAGTGCTACCTCCACTGGCAATAATGATGATGATAATATTTGTTATTGTTGCCAAGCGATACAAGCTGAGAGAGAGGGAGAGGCACGTCAACATACAGGCCATAGTGGAGGAACATTACGAGAGATACTTTGACCAGGAGGAGGAGTACATGAGAGAAGTTGCTGACCTGTTTAATGCTTACAACTATTCGTGAACCAAGTAGCAAAGTTTTACTATGAAGTGTGCTTTGTTTACAGAAAAATTGTTAATCATGGCATAGTGTTAGCTCAATTTTTGTGTCAAAGTCATGTATTTGTATCAATCTTTGAAATTATAATACTACACAAGTCATGACATGATGTGTGGAATATCATCCGGGTTGAAGACAATTTTTGGGCTACCACCTGACAGTTACAAGTGTCTTAGTTCCCTTGAAAAAGATCTAGTTTGTCAGGTTGTTGCCAAATTGAGTGTTTGTTTATGCATACCAAAGAAAGAAGCATCATAACACAAGGTAAGGCTAAGTATATATTCAGTAAAGGCTTTAAGATATCCATTTGTATCAGTGAAACCTCTCGAAGCATCTTTAAGATATCAGTGAAACCTCTTAAGGTGGCGGTATACTGGGTTATACGAATATTAATGAGTGACTTTCTTTTATCTACAGCTCGTGACAGAGCAACGCTAGCAACATCAAACTCGCTCTGATGCATCATCGAGTGTGTCTCGATGTATAATGCAGCTTGACAATATTCTACAACAAAGAATAATCGACATCGTGCGGATACGCATTTTTCTAGCCAAAAATCTCTCCTGGGTAACCGTGCAGCAAAGGTTACCAGCTGAAATTCGACTCTTATAAACCATTTCTAGGTGCTGACGAAGAGCTTTTTGCATTTACATTTTCTGATTTTAAGAAAAACACTTTGACATCCAAAATCATGGCTGATTTTGCAGTGACGCCCATGTTTGTCGGTGCACAAAACAGCTATGTTCAGCGAGGGTCAACAAAACGCTTCGTCCGCACCTGCAAAATTTACTTAGCCTTGTGTAAGTTAGCCCATCTTGAACTAAATAATTGTATAAGTGCAGATTCTTGGCTAGAAGCTAAGCAGACTAGAATCAGCCATGATTATCAATGAATACATTTCAACCAGGAAGCATTGCACAGATGTGGTTGCCGCCTAACGATATTCACAGTGCACATTCTATGCGCATAACTTGTGCGCACTTAATAGTATACCGCCACCTTAAAGCATCTTTATTTTTGTTCAATTTTGGATGAACAAAACATGAAGATGAGCATCATTGACATGCTCCAAAAAAGACGGACAATGTGTATACAACACGGGTAGTCACAAGTACAGGAAACAAAATTCGTTGCTGCATGTGATCAAACAAACAAACCAGCAAGTATTCAATTCCATTACAACATGTTAACATAAAGTAGTGATTCGGCAATAAACTGCATAAATGACATTATGTATATGGCAGTCTTCAAGTTGTCATTCAGTAACTATGGCTATAGGCATTGTTGTCGATGTTATTCTCGAGGTTCTACCTTGGTGTTGCTTATGAGTGGTCTACTGTATGCAACACACTGGTTCTTATACTCTGTTGTTGCTTTCAGTCTTCCTCACTGGTTTGAACTCGAATATATACAAGTTATTCTCTGGGTATTGCTACCTGTGACAGGCTGGGCTGCTGAGTCATGGCTTGGACGATATCGAGCTATTGTTGTTGGACTGGTCTTGTCATTAGCAACAACTCTAACAATACAAGCTGCTTTCGTAATGCTACAACTTGACTTGACTCTAATTTCAGTATTTATACTGATTGTTACTAGTTTGGTGATTGGTACTTTTGGCTTTGGAAGCTTCTATACTATCATGCTACCGTTTGCTCTTGACCAAATGATAGGAGCATCAGCTGAACAGCTCGGTGCTGCAGTACACTGGAACTTCTGGGTGTTCAATACTGGAGTATTATTGGAAACTGTGCTTCAGTATATTCCGATCCCAAACCAGCTCCAATACCTGGACATTCTTCCAGTGATCTTCCTCACTTTAGCCACTCTATGTTTGTCAGCTGTTCTGATAATGGACTGCCTGTATCACAAGTGGCTAGACACTAACAACAAAACTGGCAATCCCATCAAGCTGATCTTTCAAGTGCTCAACTATGCTCGAAAGAACAAGTGCCCTCGACTTCGCAGTGCATTGACATACATTGATGAGGAACACCCTTCGCGTCTTGACTTTGGCAAGCACAAGTTTGGAGGACCATTCACAGAAGAAGAGGTGGAGGATGTCAAGACAATCTTTCGTTTATTTCCAGTACTGCTGTCAGTATTTGCAGTAGCTTTCTTAAGCGATATCGGACACAGGCAAACTCCAGTTGCTAATCACACAATCAAGAGTCTACGATATTGCAATAAGAGCATTACAAACTTTGTCGTGATTCCAGTCTATCACTTCATTGTGTATCCTTTAGCTCGTAAGCATATTCCAAGCTTGTTGAAGATGATAGGAGCAGGTCTGATCTTGTGTTTGGTTAGCACAGTGATAAATACAGTTGTCACTGCAAATGCGTTTTTCTCACAGAATACTACGATATCAGACACTCCTCAAGTAGAGATATACTGGATACCAGTCATAGAACTCTTGAATGGAATAGGTATAACAGTGACATTGATGTACGGAATTGAGTTTACTATGGCTCAGACTCCAAACAGAATGAGAGGAATAATGATGGGACTAGTGACAGCTATGATGGGCTGGACTACAAACGGCATCGTTCTATTCCAATACATAGTGGACATATTCAAAGTATCTACTCAAAACTATACATTGTACAGTAGTCTAGTGCTACCTCCACTGGCAATAATGATGATGATAATATTTGTTATCGTTGCCAAGCGATACAAGCTGAGAGAGAGGGAGAGGCATGTCAACATACAGGCCATAGTGGAGGAACATTACGAGAGGTACTTTGACCAGGAGGAGGAGTACATGAGAGAAGCTGCTGATATGTTTAATGCTTACAACTATTCGTGAACCAAGTAGCAAAGTTTATCAGACAGCTAATGTGAAGTGTGCTTTATTTTCTGAAAAATTGTTAATCATGGCATAGTGTTAGCTTATAATTCCATTTTTGTGTCAAAGTCATGTATAATTTTGTATCAATCTTTGTAGTTAAAGAAAATAAAAAGATTTCTAACGAAACCAAAAGGATGTAGGGATAAAGAAATCTGTTACTGGTCCACAATGTAAACCAACAAGGAGCAAGCATGGAATGGTAACACGATTGACTTGCTAACAGACCATAGATCCCTACATCAGTGGCTGTACATAACATTTTGACTATACTATAATTATTTTGTTACAAGCTAACCAATGCATGTTAGGTGTCAGTCAATAGCAACTAGCAGAACTGCTGTAATCAGCCACTGATGTAGGGATCTATGGTCTGTTAGCAAGTCAATCGTGTTACCATTCCATGCTTGCTCCTTAATTGTTGGTTTACATTGTGGACCAGTAGCAGATTTCTTTATCCCTACATCCTTTTGATTTCGTTAGAAATCTTTTTATTTTCTTGTTTGTGTCCTTTTTTCTTTTACAGTGAGTTTCAAATTTTTGGTGCAGTTCGACTTCGGCAAGATAATGTATCTCTTTTTTGTTTCCATCTTTGGTTTGGTTTGCTTTTCTTGATAATTGCTTTTTAACTTGTAGCTCCTAAATACTGAAACTAGCTCATGCATTCATGCATGCTGCAGCCTGGATGCACAGCATACGAGCCCCGCCCACTCTGGTTTAGAATTTTCTGTATGGCTGTGATACTATCTGGCAAGCAGCAGAACGGTGATACTACACGAGCTTACTCTGTGAGTTGTTCTTCGTAGACTCCAGACGCCAATATGCGCTCTCCATACGGCGATACTCTACAAGTGTGTTTGGTCACGTGCGTATTACGTAATCACAATAATGGCGTCAAACACTTAGCTGACAACTGTTCGTGATCGAGAGCTCGTCAAATGTATATCTTCGTTTCGCTAAAAACTAAGTTCAAAAGGCACATGCCAGGAGAATTTCACGACTGTTCGTGGGTGTTTTGGTCTTGACACTGCTCGCGTAAAGGCGCTAGGCGAGTGGAAGAAAGAAAGAAAGAAGAAGAAAACGAAGATGACGAAAGTCGATTTTCACCGTTTCCAGGTTCGTCACTTTAGTAACAATTTCGAGCAATCTCCTTGCTACTGTAAGATGGGGCAACGCCAGAGAGCAGATCTAAGTGTCTTTGGACATATAAAATTCATCACCAGGCGATATATCAGTGTTTGAACGCTAATACATTGTATGTAGCCGCCATCTTCTTTTCTCGTTCATCCCTACATAGGGAGTCACTACCGTGCCTCCCTAATAATACCATACAAGTCATGACATGATGTGTGGAATATTATCTGGGTTGAAGACAATTTTTGTCTACCACCTGACAGTTACAAGTGTCTTAGTTCCCTTGAAGAAAATCAAGTTTGTCAGGTTGTTGCCAAATTGAGTGTTTGTTTATGTTTAACAAAGAAGCGTCATGACACAAGGTAAGGCTAAGTATATATTCAGTAATGGCTTTAAGATATCCGTTTATAATAGTGAAACCTCTAGAAGCATCTTTAAGATATCCATTTATATCAGTGAAACCTATCAAAGCATCTTTATTTTTGTTCGATGAACAAAACATGAAGATGGGCATGATTGACATGTTCCACAAAGACGGACAATGTGTATACAACACGGGTAGTCACAAAAAATTGTAGTACAGGCAGAGTACAGGAAACAAAATTCGTTGCTGTTGAACAACAGGTCACTGAATACTGAGAAATCAGCAAGTATTCAATTCCATTACAACATGTTAACATAAAGTAGTGATTCGGCAATAAACTGCATAAATGACATTATGTATATGGCAGTCTTTGTCATTCAGTAACTATGGCTAGGCATTGTTGTCGATGTTATTCTCGAGGTTCTACCTTGGTGTTGCTCATGAGTGGTCTATTGTATGCAACACATTGGTTCTTATACTCTGTTGTTGGTTTCAGTCTTCCTCACTGGTTTGAACTCGAATATATACACGTTGCTCTCTGGGTATTGCTACCTGTGACAGGCTGGGCTGCTGAGTCATGGCTTGGACGATATCGAGCTATTGTTGTTGGACTGGTCTTGTCATTGGCAACAACTCTAACAATACAAGCTGCTTTCGTAATGCTACAACTTGACTTGACTCCAATTCCAGTATTTATACTGATTGTTACGAGTTTGGTGATTGGTACTCTTGGCTTTGGAAGCTTCTATAGTATTATGCTACCATTTGCTCTTGATCAAATGATAGGAGCATCAGCTGAACAGCTTGGTGCTGCAGTACACTGGTACATCTGGGTGTTCAATACTGGAGTATTATTGGAAATTGTGCTTGAGTATATTCCGATCCCAAACCAGCTACAACACCTGGACATTCTTCCAGTGATCTTCCTCACTTTAGCCACTCTATGTTTGTCAGCTGTTCTGATAATGGACTGCCTGTATCACAAGTGGCTAGACACTAACAACAAAACTGGCAATCCCATCAAGCTGATCTTTCAAGTGCTCAACTATGCTCGAAAGAACAAGTGCCCTCGACTTCGCAGTGCATTGACATACATTGATGAGGAACACCCTTCACGTCTTGACTTTGGGAAGCACAAGTTTGGAGGACCATTCACAGAAGAAGAGGTGGAGGATGTCAAGACAATCTTTCGTTTACTTCCAGTACTGCTGTCAGTATTTGCAGTAGCTTTCTTAAGCGATATAGGACACAGGCAAAGCATTACAAACTTTGTCATGATTCCAGTCTACCGCTTCATTGTGTATCCTTTAGCTCGTAAGCATATTCCAAGCTTGTTGAAGATGATAGGAGCAGGTCTGATCTTGTGTTTGGTTAGCACAGTGATAAATACAGTTGTCACTGCAAATGCGTTTTTCTCACAGAATACTACGATATCAGACACTCCTCAAGTACCGATATACTGGATACCAGTCATAGAACTCTTGAATGGAATAGGTATAACAGTGACATTAATGTACGGAATTGAGTTTACTATGGCTCAGACTCCAAACAGAATGAGAGGAATAATGATGGGACTAGTGACAGCTATGATGGGCTGGACTACAAACGGCATCGTTCTATTCCAATACATAGTGGACATATTCAAAGTATCTACTCAAAACTATACATTGTACAGTAGTCTAGTGCTACCTCCACTGGCAATAATGATGATGATAATATTTGTCATTGTTGCCAAGCGATACAAGCTGAGAGAGAGGGAGAGGCATGTCAACATACAGGCCATAGTGGAGGAACATTACGAGAGATACTTTGACCAGGAGGAGGAGTACATGAGAGAAGCTGCTGATATGTTTAATGCTTACAACTATTCGTGAACCAAGTAGCAAAGTTTATCAGACAGCTAATGTGAAGTGTGCTTTATTTTCTGAAAAATTGTTAATCATGGCATAGTGTTAGCTTATAATTCCATTTTTGTGTCAAAGTCATGTATAATTTTGTATCAATCTTTGTAGTTATAATACTATACAAGTCATGACATGATGTGTGGAATATTATCTGGGTTGAAGACAATTTTTGGGCTACCACCTGACAGTTACAAGTGTCTTAGTTCCCTTGAAGAAAATCTAGTCTGTCAGGTTGTTGCCAAATTGAGTGTTTGTTTATGCATACCAAAGAAAGAAGCGCCATAACACAAGGTAAGGCTAAGTATATATTCAGTAAAGGCTTTAAGATATCCATTTGTATCAGTGAAACCTCTCAAAGCATCTTTAAGATATCCGTGAAACCTCTCGAAGCATCTTTATTTTTGTTCAATTTTGGATGAACAAAACATGAAGATATCGACATGCTCCAAAAAAGACAGACAATGTGTATACAACACGGGTAGTCACAAAAAATTATAGTACAGGAAACAAAATTCGTTGCTGCATGTGATCAAACAAACAAACCAGCAAGTATTCAATTCCATTACAACATGTTAACATAAAGTAGTGATTCGGCAATAAACTGCATAAATGACATTATGTATATGGCAGTCTTCAAGTTGTCATTCAGTAACTATGGCTAGGCATTGTTGTCGATGTTATTCTCGAGGTTCTACCTTGGTGTTGCTCATGAGTGGTCTATTGTATGCAACACACTGGTTCTTATACTCTGTTGTCGCTTTCAGTCTTCCCCACTGGTTTGAAATCGAATATATACATGTTGCTCTCTGGGTATTGCTACCTGTGACAGGCTGGGCTGCTGAGTCATGGCTTGGACGATATCGAGCTATTGTTGTTGGACTGGTCTTGTCATTAGCAACAACTCTAACACTGCAAGCTGCTTTTGTAATGCTACAACTTGACTTGACTCCAATTCCAGTATTTATTCTGATTGTTGCTGGTTTGGTGATAGGTACTCTTGGCTTAGGAAGCTTCTATAGTATTATGCTACCATTTGCTCTTGACCAAATGATAGGAGCATCAGCTGAGGAGATCAGCGCTGCAGTACAATGGTACTGTTGGGAGTTTGATGTCTCACTATTATTGAAAGATGTTCTTCAGTGTGTTCCAATCCCAGACCAGCTCCAATACCTGGACATTCTTCCAGTGATCTTCCTCACTTTAGCCACTCTATGTTTTTCAGCTGTTCTGATAATGGACTGCCTGTACCACAAGTGGCTAGACACTAACAACAAAACTGGCAATCCCATCAAGCTGATCTTTCAAGTGCTCAACTATGCTCGAAAGAACAAGTGCCCTCGACTTCGCAGTGCATTGACATACATTGATGAGGAACACCCTTCACGTCTTGACTTTGGGAAGCACAAGTTTGGAGGACCATTCACAGAAGAAGAGGTGGAGGATGTCAAAACAATATTGTACCTTATGCCATTGGTACTATCTGTATTTGTAGTGGTTTTCTTAAGCGAGTTTGGACCAAGGCAAGTTCCACTTGATAGAACTATTATCAAGTGTGTTTCTACTCTAACATATTGCACCAACAGCATTACAGCTTTTGTACTGATTCCTGTTTACCGTTTTATGGTGCTTCCCTTGGTTAGTAAATACGTGCCAAGTTTGTTGAAGATGATAGGAACAGGTCTAAGTCTGTGTTTGGTTAGCACGATGATAAATACAGTAGTGATTATGACTGAATATTTTTCGCATAACACTGAGTACATTCAAGTATCGCTGTACTGGATGCTAGTGATCGAGTTCTTGAATGGGATAGGTTTAATAGTGACAATGGTCTATGGAATAGAATTTTGTGTGGCTCAGACTCCAAACAGAATGAGAGGAATAATGATGGGACTGGTGATAACTATGATTGGCTGGAGTATAAACGGCAGCAAAATCTTAAAGCGCATAGTGGGCATATTCAAAATATCTACTCAAAACTATACTTTGTACAGTAGTCTAGTGCTGCCTCCACTGGCAATAATGATGATGATAATATTTGTCATTGTTGCCAAGCGATACAAGCTGAGAGAGAGGGAGAGGCACGTCAACATACAGGCCATAGTGGAGGAACATTACGAGAGATACTTTGACCAAGAGAAGGAGTACATGAGAGAAGCTGCTAACATGTACAAAAAATAATTATTATTATTATGATAGCACTGAAAAATGTTCTTAGATACATGTGTAAAGTTGCTGATGTAAGCATACATTCAATAATATTATTATTAAATTTTTTGTTAACATAGAATAACACGAACCAGTGATGCACTCTATCTATCAATAACTACCTAGTGAATATCAAGCTTAAGTATTTTAATAACAAAATACTCTCTAAAAATCACCTCTACTGCATATTGTTAGCGAATAAAAATATTTCGCTGTAGTTCTCAACAATCACGCGTTCCTATCAGGCAGAGCTTTGCACTCTGGAGTACTGTAGCTAGTGGATGCAGTGATGCAGATAGTTCTTCCACATACTTTAAGTGCAGTTTTAGAAGAAACACGTGCACATGCATATGCTATGGCAATGCAAGTTGTAGTAAATCCTAGTTCACAATGGGTTGCATTGACAGTGACGCGTCGCGCCGCAAGAAATATAACTCATTTCTATCCTCGCGTCGCGTCTTGCGGTGGTAAAAAAAACATGCATTTCACCATGTTGCGACGTATTGTGAACGATTTGTCGCGTCGCTCACTTAGCGAATCATTGTGAACTAGGCTCAATACAGTGTTACTGTGTAGCAACAAATGGTGAGCAGCGAAGTATGTAAATAGCACGCAAAGCGTTGGAAAATCATTGCTCGTTAATATTCATGAGCATGCAATCTCGGGAAGTTTCTACCCGTACATTGCAGCAATGCTTCTCTGCGCCACGCTACAGCTTAGTGGGGCTTATGTGGTGCGCTTGTACTAACAAATGATTTTATAAGTGTGATATTATTAATTTTGTCTATCACACGCCTATGCAACAGATTGTACTGATGTTTACTTGTAGTACAAAAGTTTAGTTGTTTGTCATCTTCCCAAAATGGATTAAAATGGAGTTTGTAACACTGACACAGCAAAATTCAGTTTAGATAGCCTTAAATCGGCCTAAAATACATGATTTGACGTGCTTCAAACACCAAATTAGAACAATAACTTCTTCCAAAGCAGTGTTAGTCATTCAAGAACTATAGCTATGGCTAGGCACTGCTGCCGATGTTTATCTCGAGGCACTGCCTTGGTGTTGCTCATGAGTGGTCTACTGTATGCAGTACAACGACTTGAGTTTGCTGCTATTTTTGTCAGTCTTCCTGACAACTTAAATATTGCCGTAAAAGATATACTCATCGCATTATATGTATTGCTACCTGTCACAGGCTGGGTAGCTGAGTCATGGCTTGGACGATATCGAGCTATTGTTGTTGGACTGGTCTTGTCTTCGATAACTGTTCTAACACTGCAAGCTGCTTTTGTGATGCTGCAATTTGACTGGACTCCAGTTCCTGTATTTACACTGCTTGTAATAATCATGCCAATAGGTATTTTTGGGTTTGGAAGCTTCTATACTGTTATGCTACCATTTGCTCTTGACCAAATGATAGGAGCATCAGCTGAGCAGCTCAGTGCTGCAGTACACTGGTTCTTCTGGGGGTTCAATAATGGAGTATTATTGAAAGATGTGCTTGAGTGTGTTCCAATCCCAAACCAGCTCCAATACCTGGACATTCTTCCAGTGATCTTCCTAACTTTAGGCACTCTATGTTTGTCAGCTGTTCTGATAATGGACTGCCTGTACCACAAGTGGCTAGACACTAACAACAAAACTGGCAATCCCGTCAAGCTGATCTTTCAAGTGCTCAACTATGCTCGAAAGAACAAGTGCCCTCGACTTCGCAGTGCATTGACATACATTGATGAGGAACACCCTTCACGTATTGACTTTGGGAAGCACAAGTTTGGAGGACCATTCACAGAAGAAGAGGTAGAGGATGTCAAGACTTTTTAGTTTAATGCCACCTTTATTGTCAACTATTGGAGTAATTTTCTTAAGCGATATCGGACCCAGGCAAACTCCAGTTGCTAATCACACAATCAAGTGTGTTTCTAGTCAACGATATTGCAATAAGAGCATTACAAACTTTGTCATGATTCCAGTATATCGCTTCATTGTATATCCTTTAGCTCGTAAGCATATTCCAAGCTTATTGAAGATGATAGGAGCAGGTCTGATCGTGTGCTTGGTTAGCACTGTGATAAATACAGTTGTCACTGCAAATGTGTTTTTCTCACAGAATACTACGATATCAGACACTCCTCAAGTACCGATATACTGGATACCAGTCATAGAACTCTTGAATGGTATAGGTGTAACAGTGACATTAATGTACGGAATCGAGTTTACTATGGCTCAGACTCCAAACAGAATGAGAGGAATAATGATGGGACTAGTGATAGCTATGATGGCCTGGACAACAAACGACAGCGTTCTGTTCCAAATCTTAATGCGCATAGTGGACATATTCAAAATATCTACTCAAAACTATACATTGTACAGTAGTCTAGTACTACCTCCACTGGCAATAATGATGATGATAATATTTGTTATTGTTGCCAAGCGATACAAGCTGAGAGAGAGGGAGAGGCACGTCAACATACAGGCCATAGTAGAGGAACATTACGAGAGATACTTTGAGCAGGAAGAGGAGTACATGAGAGAAGCTGCTAACATGTACAAATAATATTAATACCTTGTTTGGCTTTTTTCAGCTGTATAGCAGCAGTCTCAATGTGACCATGATGTGTTTAATGTATTGTAGATATCACTTTTAATTATTGTATGTTGCATTATACCGTATTACCTATATCCCTCTACTACTTTTACTATTGCACAAAAAGCCATAAACTGTGATTTTCAACTTGAAGCACAAAGTGTTTCATCACACGTTGTAGAGCCTGTGGCTGCCTCACAAAGAAACAGACACAAAACACCATAAACAGAAACACACATGCAATACACACATACTTTCATTGTTTCTTGTTAATCTCAATGCATAAAGTACTGACCTGATATTCAGCAGGCATGCAGTGCTTGAGAGTAGTTCTTCAATATACACCGAGTGACAGCCTTGAAATCAGCTGAGCAACCTCTTCTTTGTTGCTCGCCAGAACAATAAGGACGAACTCTTCTAATGTTGTCTCTACAGTATACAAATCATTAATTGAGTCTTTGGTAAATTAACTTGAAAACGGTACTGATGACTTTGGATCATGTGACTTAACTAGTTAAGCAAGACGAGTGTGCAAAAATTATTGACTTAATGCGGACTCTCAGTCAGCAGCCTGCAACACAGCAAAGCAGTCACTGATGTATCGATGCATGATCTATTAGCCGTGTTACCATTCCGTGTTACCTCCACCATGTCTTTATACCAGAGTGCAAGAAAGTAGCAGCCAATTTTAAAAAGTGCTGTTTCTCAAATCGTTGTAATGCGAAACATGCTAAATGACGTTAAAAGCATTTTATTGGAAAGTCTACTGAGTTGTCACAGCTCAACATCACATTCTCTACTGTAGTTGTAGCAACATTAATATCCACATTTTAGTTTGCATGAAGTTAGAGACATCACAATATTCAAATGACTGCAGTATACAGTGGTTTACGAAGATCTTGCGTACCTTAAAGTATTTTTGCGGGTACATTTTTTTGCAGATTTGCTCAAAAACGCAAAAAATAATTAATACTTGTAAATTTTAATTAGTTATGAATACAGTAAAGCCACACCCATACGATCTTAGACATGTTACTATATTAGGGAGACACGGTAGTGTCTCCCTATGTAGGGTTGAACGAGAAAACAAGATGGCGGCTACATACAATGTATTAGCGTTCAAACGCTGATATTTCGCCTGGTGATGAATTTTATACGTCCAAAGACACTTAGATCTGCTCTCTGGCGTTGCCCCATCTTACAGTAGCAAGGAGATTGCTCGAAATGGTTGCTAAAGTGACGAACCTGGAAACGGTGAAAATCGAGTTTCGTCATCTTCGTTTTCTTCTTTCTTTCTTTCTTTCTTTCTTTCTTTCTTTCTTTCTTTCTTTCTTCCTTCCTTCCTTCCTTCCTTCCTTCCTTCCTTCCTTCCTTCCTTCCTTCCTTCCTTCCTTCCTTCCTTCCTTCCTTCCTTCCTTCCTTCCTTCCTTCCTTCCTTCCTTCCTTCCTTCCTTCCTTCCTTCCTTCCTTCCTTCCTTCCTTCCTTCCTTCCTTCCTTCCTTCCTTCCTTCCTTCCTTCCTTCCTTCCTTCCTTCCTTCCTTCCTTCCTTCCTTCCTTCCTTCCTTCCTTCCTTCCTTCCTTCCTTCCTTCCTTCCTTCTTTCTTTCTTTCTTTCTTTCTTCCACTCGCCTAGCGCCTTTACGCGAGCAGTGCCGAGACCAAAACATCCACGAACATTCGTGAAATTCTCCTGGCAGGTGCCTTTTGAACATTGTTTTTAGCGAAACGGCGATCTAAATTCCGCGAGTTCTCGATCGTGATCCATTGTCAGCTAAGTGTTAGACGCCATTATTGAGATTGCGCAACACGCACGTGACCAAGCAGTGGCTAGCGCACGTGACCAAGCACTAGCTTGAGTATCGCCATGCCGTATGGATCATGGAGAACACATATTTGTCTGGAGTCTTCGAATAACGGCAAGCTGGTGTAGGATCGCCATTCTGCGCTTGCCAGATAATTATAACCGGCGTACAGGTCTACAAATAAGTGTGGGCGGGGCTCGTATGCACTGCATGCATGCATGAATGCGTAGGCGAGCTGGTGTGTACCACTTAACAAATATTTTTAGCTACAAGTTTAAAATTGTTAATAATAAAGAAAAGCCATCAGCAACTGGAAAACTAAACCAATGGTGGAAACCATGACAAAGATGACTCAGTACATGCATGATATTGAACTGCACTTCACTGAAAATGAAAAAAGGACACAAACAAGAAAATAAAAAAGATTTCTATCGAAATCAAAAGGATGTAGGGTTGTGAAATCTACCACTGGTCCACAATGTAATCTAACAAGGAACAAGCATGGAATGATAACACGATTGACTTGCTAACAGACCATAGATCCCTACATCAGTGGCTGTACTGACATAAGATCAAGAATTATTTTGTCACAAGCTGAATCCAATTCAATTTAATGCATATCTGGTGTCAGTCAACAGCAATTAGCTGAATTAGCTATAGCCAACCACAGCAGCCACTGATGTAGGGATCTATGGTCTGTTAGCAAGTCAATCGTGTTATCATTCCATGCTTGTTCCTTGTTAGATTACATTGTGGACCAGTGGTAGATTTCACAACCCTACATCCTTTTGATTTCGATAGAAATCTTTTTTATTTTCTTGTTTATTGTACATGTATTTGCTGGAGGGATCTTTTGCCGTTCTGTGCTATTGGAGTGGGAATTACTATCTTGCAACTACAACGTAGTTGGTTGTTTATCTCGCCAATAACAGCTAGTCGTTGAGCCATTGCCATCTTGATTTTGCCGTCAAGCAAGCAGTCCCTGCGACTTTCATAGACTTCCTACAAGTGCCTAACTTTTATTTTGTCGCTATTTTCATCATTGTAGACTTCACTCCAGTTCTATTTCGCATCTCATTTACATCTAAGTGGAGTTTCTTTTCCGCCGACTAATTTTCTCATTATATACTAGTGTTCTTGGCGTGTGCTCTTTGTATGTGACAGAATTCCGTCTAATAGATAGTTAAAATCAGTAGGAATGTACAACAGGAAACATTTTAGCTCGTAAGCATATTCCAAGCTTGTTGAAGATGATCAGAGCAGGTCTGATCTTGTGGTTGGCTAGCACAGTAGTATATACAACAGTGACTGGAGTAAAAAACATTTCTGAACAATCATCGTACAACACCACAATGCCTGATACTCCTGAAGTATCACTGTACTGGATGCTGGTGATTAAAGTTCTGAATGGAATAGGTGGAGCAGTGACAATGGTTTTATGTTTGAGTTTACTATGGCTCAGACTCCAAACAGAATGAGAGGAATAATGATGGGACTGGTGATAACTATGATGGGCTGGGCTACAAGTGGCAGTTCTCTTTTTGCTAAATATTCGATCTGTTCAAAGTCTCTAAAATATTCAGATTCTACTTCTACCTAGTGCCGACTCCATTGGCAATGCTGACGCTGATAATATTCGTTATTATTGCCAAGCGATACAAGCTGAGAGAGAGGGAGAGGCACGTCAACATACAGGCCATAGTAGAGGAACATTACAAGAGATACTTTGACCAGGAGGAGGAGTACATGAGAGAAATCGCTGAGAGATTGCATAGCAAATAGTTTCTTTATACAGTAGATGGTGACTGCTCCATAACACAACATCATATTAATCATCCCTACATATCGTTGCCGAGCAGCAATGATAATAATCTCTCATAATAATAAATATTTTAATGCTGTATTATAATATGACACTGAAGTGAATGAAGTTTGAAAGTGAAACGTTTACTGCTGTTCTTGTATCAGTACAAGTTTACCAACTAATACAGTTATTTTAAGGGCACACCTTGGTCTTTGATTTGATGTACTGGCTGTGTACAAAGAAAACCGAACACACTTTTCAACTTATACAACCAAGTAACTTCCATATCATGAATATAGCCAGTATACAGGAAATCATCTGATATGAAAGAGTTTAACTTATAAAAACTTAAAATATTTTGATGTGTTTGGTATCAACGCAGTTTGTTTATGTACTAGCTATAGGCATACATG
This sequence comes from Haliclona indistincta, assembly GCA_964017065.1. NCBI lineage: Eukaryota > Metazoa > Porifera > Demospongiae > Haplosclerida > Chalinidae > Haliclona > Haliclona indistincta. Next base: position 3,252,848 of record OZ024789.1, read on the forward strand.
GTTTGGATTTAAACACTGGGTATAATAAATTATTTTCATTCCTAGCATTATTTATTCCCTCTCTGGGTGCATAAACTGGGCTTATGATTGCGGTTTGTAGCAATAGCAATTTGAGTAAGTAACGGTTTATTTTGTACAAACCACAGTACCAAGGAAGTGCAAGTAATATTGTACAGTAGCAACACAATGATGAATTCATTATTTGTTATTCTGCAACTATGGCTAGATGCTCCTGCCAGTTTTTGTCTCGAGGCACTGTCTTAGTGTTGCTCATGAGTGGTCTACTGTATGCAGTACACTGGCTATTAATTTCAACACTATCTCTCATTATTTCTGATCATAACCTCAAGTTGGTATTGGACAACTTACATGTAGCTTTCTGGGTATTGCTACCTGTGACAGGCTGGGTAGCTGAGTCATGGCTTGGACGATATCGAGCTATTGTTGTTGGACTGATCTTGTCTGCAGTAACTATTCTAACAACACAAGTTACTTTCGTGATGTTGCAATTTGAATTTACTCCAATTCCAGTACTAGTGCTGATAATGCAAATTGTGTTTTTGTCAAGTGGTACAATTGGATTTGGCAACTTCTATACTATCATGCTACCATTCGCTCTTGACCAAATGATAGGACCATCAGCTGAGCAGCTCAGTGCTGTAGTTCAGTGGTTCTGTTGGGGATATAATACCGCAGTTCTATTTGATGATGTGCTTGAGTGTATTTCTTTCACAAACCTGCTTCACTACTTGAATGTTAATGTTTTTTCAATAATCTTCCTCACTTTAGCCACTCTATGTTTCTCAGCTGTTCTGATAATGGACTGCCTGTACCACAAGTGGCTAGACACTAACAACAAAACTGGCAATCCCATCAAGCTGATCTTTCAAGTGCTCAACTATGCTCGAAAGAACAAGTGCCCTCGACTTCGCAGTGCATTGACATACATTGATGAGGAACACCCTTCACGTATTGACTTTGGGAAGCACAAGTTTGGAGGACCATTCACAGAAGAAGAGGTGGAGGATGTCAAGACAATATTCCGTCTCATACCAGTAATATTGTCAGGTTTTGGAGTAGCTTTCTTATGTGAGTTGGGACTCAGTCAGTTGTCAGTTAACAAACACACTGTCAAGTGTGTGTCTAGTAAAGAAGAACATATTGTTATCTGCTTGGCTACATTTCTTTTGATTCCAGTCTACCGCTTCATTGTGTATCCTTTAGCTCGTAAGCACATTCCAAGCTTGTTGAAGATGACAGGAGCAGGTCTGATCTTGTGGTTGGTTAGCACAGTAGTATATACAACAGTGACTGGAGTAAAAATAATTTCTGAACAATCATCGTACAACATCACAATGCCTGATACTCCTGAAGTATCACTGTACTGGATGCTGGTGATTAAAGTTCTGAATGGAATAGGTGGAGCAGTGACAATGGTTTTTGCGTTTGAGTTTACTATGGCTCAGACTCCAAACAGAATGAGAGGAATAATGATGGGACTGGTGATAGCTATAGTTGGCTGGGCTACAAATGGCAGTTCTCTTTTTGCTAAAATATTCGATCTGTTCAAAGTCTCTAAAATATTCAGATTCTACTTCTACCTAGTGCCGACTCCATTGGCAATGCTGACGCTGATAATATTTGTTATTATTGCCAAGAGATACAAGCTGAGAGAGAGGGAGAGGCATGTCAACATACAGGCCATAGTAGAGGAACATTACGAGAGATACTTTGACCAGGAGGAGGAGTACATGAGAGAAATCGCTGAGACATTGCATAGCAACTAGTTTCTTTCCACAGTACGTGGTGACTGGTCCACACAATATCATATTATCATCACTAAATATCGTTGCCGAGTGGCAATGATAATAATCTCTCATGCTATAATATGACACTGAAGTGAATGAAGTTTGAAAGTGAAACGTTTACTGTGATTCTTGTAGTTTTCAACAATAAATACAGTTATTTTAAGGGCACACCTTGGTATTTGATTTGATGTACTAGCCGTGTACAAAGTAAACTGGACACACTTTTCCAACCAAGTGGAAACTTATACAACTGGAAACTATATACACTATACACATTTATTAACATCTTACTTGCTCAATACTGATAACCTGCTGTATTAATAATTGAAACATTTGAATAATGTTATACTTTAGTTAGGATCATAAACCAAACCAAGCAAAGTTTGAGTGGTCTTATCACAAAGTTTAGATATCATTTAATCTGATCACAATGTATAGGCAATGCAGCTATTTCTTTTCTTTTGTTCATGAGTGGTCTCTTGTATGCAGTCACAGATACTGATGCAGTACACTAGCTATTTCAGTCGTTCTCCTGATAGTATTGCAAGTTGTTCACCTGCACATATGTTTAATTGGCTGGGTAGACTGGACTATATTGAGCCTTATCCGCAATCGATATAGTTATATCAATTGCAAGCTGCTTATAATTTAGCTTGACTCGACATGGTATTGCCATGGGCTTGGTGATTTGAAGTCTTGGTTTTGACAGCAAGTGTTGTATAAGGTCAATACCCTCCTAACGTGTCAGTTAATACTCTTTACAATAATTCAGACGTGCTCGTGACGTTTTTGAAAACTGATTTTTAAACTTAATAACTGTGAATGAATATAAAGAGAGATGGTGGTATAATGAAACAGATTCAGTGTATAGTTGTGATCAGTTGTGTAATATGCAAATGTGATGGTATCTATTTCATGATTTGGGTCGAGTGAATTCATGGCCGTAACTGGTTCTGAGAAAGAGAGGAATAGAGGATAAGCAGTGTATACATTTTTAATGAACTGTGCATTTTGCAGGGACTATAATACCAATCTATATTTCCGGTGAACAGTGCTTACATGTGGTACTAAATAAAGCTGTGTATACATGTATAGGTTTGTTACATAATTTATCACAAACCTCTCACGATTTTTCCCATTTTCCCCACTATTCATAAGCATCTTCCTACACTATTGCAATTTTTATGAATAATTCTTGTGAGCAGTACAAGCGATGATAAAATCATTTGCTCAAGTCAGGGCTCAAGTTATTGTCTATTGTAGAATGACCCTGACCCTAAGCAACCAGAATGCACCTAATTATCATTGCCGCTCGGCAATGAAATGTAGGGATGCGGCAATGATATGTAGGAATGTAGCAGGTAATATCACATACTTGCAGTGTGCTCCATAATAGCCTGGATGACAATAGCAAGTGTTGCTGACACACACTCCATTGTTGTCACAGCCGCCATTACAGTGGTAATCCTGTATAATGCGTGTCACTTCAACTGTTAGTTACATACATCATACGTACCTGACAAAGCTCACGATAATCTGGACAAACAATATTTGCCTTTTTTGTTGTATTAGTAACATCATTGTAAACTTTAAATGTTTTCTGTGATAAAATAGACCAGCTTTGACAAAAATTTGACAACAAAGTATTAACATGTAGTACTAGACAATTACTGTTGCGAAACATTAATTTTTCTAGTCAAAATACTTCATAGGGCTGTTTTTTCATGATAGTCATTTGATAATAAATCTTGAAAAAATTTTTGCTATAATACTAAAATTCAAAGGATTTGTTTCACTATAAAACTTGAACATGCACAAACACTTCACTTTATAGTTGATAATAGAAATGTACAGCTTACAATGTCTCCAGCATGTCTACAAAAGACCTTCCTTGAATCCTTTTCCAGTTTTGATCTAACTTTCAAAATGACCGAACTCTTGCCGCATGTGAACTGCAACGCAAACAATGAATACTCAAAATGATAATGAATGCATTTATATGCTCACTTCTTGACAGCTTGCTCCCCACTCCTGATCCGCTGTAACCCTAGGCCTGTGTGTGATGTCAGCCCACGGTTGATCGTGCTCAAAACAAGCAACTAAACAATCGAAAAACAAAGCTTTAAATAGGCAAGACAAACAAAAAAACAATACAAAAATTAAAAGTAACTTTTTCTCCTGATAAGGGATTGGATGTCAGCCCACGGTTGATCGTGCTCAAAACAAGCAACTGAACAACCGAAAAACAAAGCTTTAAATAGGCAAGACTAACAAAAAACAATACAAAAAATTAAAAGTAACTTTTTCTCCTGATAAGGGCTAGGTATCTCCAAAAACATTAACTTTAACCAAATAAGTATTTTTAACTGAGCGTAAGTATACTTACAGCGAGGAAAATGGCATTTCTTGATTGTGTATTTTCTGATGTGGTTCAGGTCTTGCGTGGGACAATAGTCACCAGAAGGGACAGCACCACCTATCGAAGCTGAGCTCCAGTACTGCATGTGGAGAATACCCAGTTAGCAAATAGAGAACAGTTGCAATGCAATTGACTAGTAGATAAGCCGAACATGTATTCCAGTATGCATGTCATCAAATTTTTAGTACATTTTGTTATTACCGTAACTGAAATACCACGGCTTTCCCGAAGTCAAGACGAAAAGTGTAAACACATTTATTAGCCTTTATATTTTTGTCTACAAGCTGGTTAATGGAAGCACTATTAAACGGTTTTCGTATTTTGATAACCATTCTAACAATGCAACTATGCAAGCTGCTTTTGGATTCATGTTCAACCTACGAGCCTGAGTGAGCATGCATTGAATGTAATTGTACAAACTCTTGAAAGAGTATACTTATTTTAGCAGGTCTGTGTAATCATTTCATCTTGTTAGGACAGCATAAAGTAAATGCGCTCAAAGAATAATACTAGTATGGGTCAATAGCTATGGTTAAGAGCCGCTGTCAGTTATTTACTCGAGGCACCAACTTGGTGTTGCTCATGAGCTGTCTATTATACACAGTACACTGGTTGTTATACTCGGCTGTTGCTCTTACTCTAGGTTCTGAGGACTTACAGTTAGCATTCCGCTACATACACATCGCTATATCGGTATTGCTACCTGTGACAGGCTGGGTAGCTGAGTCATGGGTTGGACGATATCGAGCTATTGTTGTTGGACTGGTCTTGTGTTTGATAACTACTCTTACACTGCAAGCTGCTTTTGTATTGCTACAATTTGACTGGACTCCAATTCCAGCACTAATGCTTGCTGTTGTGAGTCTAATGATTGGTCTTTTTGGCTTTGGAAGCTTCTATGCTATTATGCTACCATTTGCACTTGACCAAATGATAGGAGCATCAGCTGAACAGCTCAGTGCTGCAGTACAATGTTACTGTTGGGGATATACTACTGCATTGCTGTTAAAAAATGTGCCTCGGTGTATTCCAATCCCAAACCAGTTGCAACACATGAACATTCTTCCAATGATCTTCCTCACTTTAGCCACTCTGAGTTTGTCAGCTGTTCTGATAATGGACTGCCTGTGCCACAAGTGGCTAGACACTAACAACAAAACTGGCAATCCCATCAATCTGATCTTTCAAGTGCTCAACTATGCTCAAAAGAACAAGTGCCCTCGACTTCTCAGTGCATTGACATACATTGATGAGGGACACCCTTCACGTCTTGACTTTGGGAAGCACAAGTTTGGAGGACCATTCACAGAAGAAGAGGTGGAGGATGTCAAGACAATATTTAATCTCATACCAGTATTATTGTCAGGTTTTGGAGTAGGCTTCTTATGTGAGTTAAACCGTGTTCGGATCCAGTTTACCAAGATATGTGTCATTCATGAAGGAGACTTGCGCTGTGTTTTGATTCCGGTTTATTGCTTAGTTTTGCATCCTTTAGTTGATAAACATGTGCCAAGCCTGTTGAAAAGGATCGGAGTAGGTCTAACCGTGTGTTTGGTTGGCTCAGTGATAAATACAGCAGTGCCTGCTACTACGTATTTCTCTCAAAACATCACAATGCCATATACCCATCAAGCATCGTTCTACTGGGTGCCAGTCACTGAGCTCTTGAATGCAATAGGTTTAACAGTGGTAATGATATATGGAATAGAGTTTGCTGTGGCTCAGACTCCGAACAGAATGAGAGGAATAATGATGGGAGTGGTAGTTGGCTGGAGCACACTCGGCAGCATACGCTTAAAACAAAATTCAATTTTGGGAGTGTCTACTCAAAACTATACATTGTACAGTAGTCTAGTGCTACCTCCACTGGCAACAATGACGATGATAATATTTGTTATTGTTGCCAAGTCTGAGAGAGAGGGAGAGGCACGTCAACATATAGGCCATAGTGGAGGAACATTACGAGAGATACTTTGACCAGGAGGAGGAGTACATGAGAGAAGCTGCTGACATTAACTACAACTAATAAAATTAATTATTACCGTGAAGCTGATATAATGTAGTTGCAGTTGTGTGCCTTTATTTTTGTTAAAACTCACACTGGATGTTAGAACACATTGACACTGTTACCTAACTAAATGAACCACACCCATTAACTGTCTATGCTGTACAAACAATCAACTAAAAACACATAAGCATTACTATAATTATGCTATATTTATGCCATCATGAATTTGAATATGCACCCAAGATTTGTGATTACAACATCTACTGAAAATAATAATGTTGAGCTATACTGCTGTGGTAGTATTGTTCAATAATGGAATCCTTATTACTAAGCCCCTATTGTAAATATTTTTTGTGGATACAATTTTTGCAGGTTAGCTCAATGCAGGAAGCCTTGAGCTAACCTGGGAGCAAGAGAGCATGCAACTCTGCATACAACATAGCTGCTCATTCTATTTTTAGCAATGCCTTACACGGTCATGCACACGAAACGCATGTGCAGTCAGCTGAGGCACTGGTACAGCGGTACACTCGATTGCATATCGACGATCAATTTGCGCGATTATGTGCGCTCGCAAATTGCTTTCCACGGTGCGTCTTTGCTTGGGGGATTCTTGGAGCGCCTTGTCTAGTACGCCGCCACAGGAAAGTTTCATGCTACAGTAGTGTGTTGGATCACAATGTGCACGCCCAGTTTCTCAGGGGTTAATCGTAAGTTCATTCCACAAAAAGGAATCGCCAAACTTAACAGCCATGTTTGGACTTCGCCATATACACTGACAAGTACAGAGTCGCATGCTCCCTAGCCGGCTTGATATGCTCCTGCACAAACTGAAAGTTCAAGATCAGCAAACATTGATGAATAGTAATTCAGCTGCGAAATAATTCAGAGTGCACTAGTTCGAATTCAGTACGTGACATGTGACTTCTTTTGATTGAGTTCGAAACCGATAAAATTTGACACAGCAAGCTATAGTACAGTAACATGCTCAAGGACAGACAGTACAAACCAGAAATAGTACCATTTTAACAATCATTAACTTTTGCAGCTAAACAATGCAGTATTCTAAATGCAGCAAAAAATTTTGTGACTAATGCAAACTGAACTACCGTACATCAGAAAATTTTTAGTCTATAAAAATTTTAGTCAGTTAAATTTTCAACAAAAACATTTTTCGTGTTGAAAAGTCTTTTTTGCTGCGCCTATAATACAAATGCGCAATGTTGCGTGTTAAATTTTCACCGCAAGGAAAATATTGTAAAGCCGAGAATTTCCCAATCTACGGTATACTCTGTTTGCTTTTTGTGCATTTTAAGAGAAAGAGAATTGTTTTCCATTTTAACTCCCAAATACTATTGTTTCACTACCATAAATGATACAACTGACATATACAGCTTAACTTCAAATGTATTATCCAAACAAATGATAACCAAAACTATACCGACAATATTTATAGTGTATGGAAGAATTTGTCATTCGTATGCCTACAACTATGGCTAAACTCTGTTGCTGGATTTTTCCTCCTCGAGGCACTACCTTGGTGTTGCTCATGAGTGGTCTACTGTATGCAGTACAACAGTTTGTGTATGCAGGCATTTATCACAGTTTTTCTGATTATTTCAAGCCAGCGTTGGACTATGTACATGTTGCTCTCTTGGTATTGCTACCTGTGACAGGCTGGATAGCTGAGTCATGGCTTGGACGATATCGAGCTATTGTTGTTGGACTGGTCTTGTCTTCGATATCTACTCTTACACTGCAAGCTGCTTTTATAATGCTACAATTTGACTGGGCTCCAATTCCAGCACTAGTGCTTACTGTTGTGAGTCTATTGATTGGTACTTTTGGCTTTGGAAGCTTCTATTAGGGAGACACGGTAGTGTCTCCCTATGTAGGGATGAACGAGAAAACAAGATGGCGGCTACATACAATGTATTAGCGTTCAAACGCTGATATTTCGCCTGGTGATAAATTTTATACGTCCAAAGACACTTAGATCTGCTCTCTGGCGTTGCCCCATCTTACAGTAGCAAGGAGATTGCTCGAAATTGTTACTAAAGTGACGAACCTGGAAACGGTGAAAATCGACTTTCGTCATCTTCGTTTTCTTATTCTTCTTTCTTCCACTCGCCTAGCGCCTTTACGCGAGCAGTGTCAAGGCCAAAACACCCACGAACAGTCGTGAAATTCTCCTGGCATGTGCCTTTTGAACTTACTTTTTAGCGAAACGACGATATACATTTGACGAGCTCACGATCACGAACAGTTGTCAGCTAGCTAAGTGTTTGACGCCATTATTGTGATTACGTAATACGCACGTGACCAAACACACATGTAGAGTATCGCCATATGGAGAGCGCATATTGGCGTCTGGAGTCTTCGAAGAACAACTCACAGAGTAAGGTCGTGTAGTATCACCGTTCTGCTGCTTGCCAGATAGTATCACAGCCATACAGAAAATTCTAAACCAGAGTGGGCGGGGCTCGTATGCTGTGCATCCAGGCTGCAGCATGCATGAATGCATGAGCTAGTTTCACCATTTAGGAGCTACAAGTTAAAAAGCAATTATCAAGAAAAGCAAACCAAACCAATGATGGAAACAAAAAAGAGATACATTATCTTGCCGAATTCGAACTGCACCAAAAATTTGAAACTCACTGTAAAAGAAAAAAGGACACAAACAAGAAAATAAAAAGATTTCTAACGAAATCAAAAGGATGTAGGGATAAAGAAATCTGCTACTGGTCCACAATGTAAACCAACAAGGAGCAAGCATGGAATGGTAACACGATTGACTTGCTAACAGACCATAGATCCCTACATCAGTGGCTGACTACAGCAGTTCTGCTAGTTGCTATTGACTGACACCTGACATGCATTGGTTAGCTTGTGACAAAATAATTATAGTATAGTCAAAATGTTATGTACAGCCACTGATGTAGGGATCTATGGTCTGTTAGCAAGTCAATCGTGTTACCATTCCATGCTTGCTCCTTGTTGGTTTACATTGTGGACCAGTAGCAGATTTCTTTATCCCTACATCCTTTTGATTTCGTTAGAAATCTTTTTATTTTCTTTACTATTATGCTACCATTTGCACTTGACCAAATGATAGGAGCATCAGCTGAGCAGCTCAGTGCTGCAGTACAGTGGTACTGTTGGGTGTTCTATTTAGGACTGCTGATGAAAGACTTGCACAAGTGTGTTCCAATTCCAAACCAGCTTCACATCCTTACAATGATCTTCCTCACTTTAGCCACTCTATTTTTCTCAGCTGTTCTGATAATGGACTGCCTGTACCACAAGTGGCTTGACACTAACAACAAAACTGGCAATCCCATCAAGCTGATCTTTCAAGTGCTCAACTATGCTCGAAAGAACAAGTGCCCTCGACTTCGCAGTGCATTGACATACATTGATGAGGAACACCCTTCACGTCTTGACTTTGGGAAGCACAAGTTTGGAGGACCATTCACAGAAGAAGAGGTGGAGGATGTCAAGACAATATTTCGTCTAACACCAATATTGACAGCATTTGTAGTGGTTTTTCTAAGTGAGATTGGACCAAGGCAAGTACCAGTCTCTAAACACACTAGCATGTGTACCTCCAGTTTACGCCATTACCCTTATGCTATTACAACCTTGGTTTTGATTCCAGTCTATCGCTTCATTATACTTCCTTTACTTCATAAGTATGTACCAAGCTTGTTGAAGATGATAGGAGCAGGTCTAATCTTGTGTTTGGTTAGCACAATGATAAATACAGCTGTGACTGCTACTGAATATTTTTCGCATAACACTACAACACACGATTCTATTCAAGTGCCACTGTACTGGATGGCAGTGATAGAGCTCTTTAATGGGATCGGTATAACGGTGACAATAACCTATGGGATTGAGTTTGCTATGGCTCAGACTCCAAACAGAATGAGAGGAATAATGATGGGAGTGGTAATTGCTATGATTGGTTGGAGCACAATCGGTAGTACGATTCTTACAAGTATAATCCACATATTCAAAGTATCTACTCAAACTTATACATTGTACAGTAGTCTAGTGCTACCTCCACTGGCAATAATGATGATGATAATATTTGTCATTGTTGCCAAGCGATACAAACTGAGAGAGAGGGAGAGGCACGTCAACATACAAGCCATAGTGGAGGAACATTACGAGAGATACTTTGACCAGGAGGAGGAGTACTTGAGAGAAGCTGCTGACATGTTTAATGCTTACAACTATTCATGAACCAGTAGCAAAGTTTATCAGACAGTTACTATGAAGTGTGCTTTGTTTTCAGAAAAAATTGTTATGGGCATATAGCATTAGCTTATAATTCATTTTTGTGTCAAAGCCATGTATTTGTGACAATCTTTGAAATTACAACACTGTACTATACAAGTCATGACACGATGTATGGAATATTATCCAGGTTGAAGACAATTTTTGTCTACCACTGACAGTTTCTAGTGTCTTAGTTCCCTTGAAGAAAATCAAGTTGGTCAGGTTATTGCCAAATTGAGTGTTTGTTTATGCATACCAAATTGAGTTTTTGTTTATGTTTAACAAAGAAGCGTCATGACACAAGGTAAGGCTAAGTATATTCAGTAATGGGTTTAAGATATCCATTTATAACAGTGAAACCCCTCGAAGCATCTTTAAGATATCCATTTACATCAGTGAAACCTATCAAAGCATCTTTATTTTTGTTCGATTTTGGATGAACAAAACATGAAGATGGGCATCATCGACATGCTCCAAAAAAAGACGGGCAATGTGTATACAACACGGGTAGTCACAAAAATTATAGTACAGGAAACAAAATTCGTTGCTGTTAATCAACAGGTCACTGAATACTGAGAAACCAGCAAGTATTCAATTCCATTACAATGTATATGGCAGTCTTTGTCATTCAGTAACTATGGCTAAGCACTGTTGTCGATGTTATTCTCGAGGTTCTACCTTGGTGTTGATCATGAGTGGTCTATTGTATGCAGTACATTGGTTCTTATACTCTGTTGTTGGTTTCAGTCTTACTCACTGGTTTGAAATCGAATATATACAAGTTATTCTCTGGGTATTGCTACCTGTGACAGGCTGGGTAGCTGAGTCATGGCTTGGACGATATCGAGCTATTGTTGTTGGACTGGTCTTGTCATTGGCAACAACTCTAACAATACAAGCTGCTTTCATAATGCTACAACTTGACTTGACTCCAATTCCAGTATTTATACTGATTGTTACGAGTTTGGTGTTTGGTACTTTTGGCTTTGGAAGCTTCTATAGTATTATGCTACCATTCGCTCTTGACCAAATGATAGGAGCATCAGCTGAGCAGCTCGGTGCTGCAGTACACTGGTACATCTGGGTGTTCAATACTGGAGTATTATTGGAAATTGTGCTTGAGTGTGTTCCAATCCCAGACCAGCTGGACATTCTTCCAGTGATCTTCCTCACTTTAGCCACTCTATGTTTGTCAGCTGTTCTGATAATGGACTGCCTGTATCACAAGTGGCTAGACACTAACAACAAAACTGGCAATCCCATCAAGCTGATCTTTCAAGTGCTCAACTATGCTCGAAAGAACAAGTGCCCTCGACTTCGCAGTGCATTGACATACATTGATGAGGAACACCCTTCACGTCTTGACTTTGGCAAGCACAAGTTTGGAGGACCATTCACAGAAGAAGAGGTGGAGGATGTCAAGACAATCTTTCGTTTATTTCCAGTACTGCTGTCAGTATTTGCAGTAGCTTTCTTAAGCGATATCGGACACAGGCAAACTCCAGTTGCTAATCACACAATCAAGAGTCTACGATATTACAATAAGAGATTTACAAACTTTGTCATGATTCCAGTCTACCGCTTCATTGTGTATCCTTTAGCTCGTAAGCATATTCCAAGCTTGTTGAAGATGATAGGAGCAGGTCTGATCGTGTGTTTGATTAGCACAGTGATAAATACAGTTGTCACTGCAAATGCGTTTTTCTCACAGAATACTATGATATCGGACACTCCTCAAGTACCGATATACTGGATACCAGTCATAGAACTCTTGAATGGAATAGGTATAACAGTGACATTGATGTACGGAATTGAGTTTACTATGGCTCAGACTCCAAACAGAATGAGAGGAATAATGATGGGACTGGTGACAGCTATGATGGGCTGGACTACAAACGGCATCGTTCTATTCCAATACATAGTGGACATATTCAAAGTATCTACTCAAACTTATACATTGTACAGTAGTCTAGTGCTACCTCCACTGGCAATAATGATGATGATAATATTTGTCATTGTTGCCAAGCGATACAAGCTGAGAGAGAGGGAGAGGCACGTCAACATACAGGCCATAGTGGAGGAACATTACGAGAGATACTTTGACCAGGAGGAGGAGTACATGAGAGAAGCTGCTGATATGTTTAATGCTTACAACTATTCGTGAACCAAGTAGCAAAGTTTATCAGACAGCTAATGTGAAGTGTGCTTTATTTTCTGAAAAATTGTTAATCATGGCATAGTGTTAGCTTATAATTCCATTTTTGTGTCAAAGTCATGTATAATTTTGTATCAATCTTTGTAGTTATAATACTACACAAGTCATGACATGATGTGTGGAATATTATCTGGGTTGAAGACAATTTTTGGGCTACCACCTGACAGTTACAAGTGTCTTAGTTCCCTTGAAGAAAATCTAGTCTGTCAGGTTGTTGCCAAATTGAGTGTTTGTTTATGCATACCAAACAAAGAAGCGCCATAACACAAGGTAAGGCTAAGTATATATTCAGTAAAGGCTTTAAGATATCCATTTGTATCAGTGAAACCTCTCAAAGCATCTTTAAGATATCCGTGAAACCTCTCGAAGCATCTTTATTTTTGTTCGATTTTGGATGAACAAAACATGAAGATATCGACATGCTCCAAAAAAGACAGACAATGTGTATACAACACGGGTAGTCACAAAAAATTATGGTACAGGAAACAAAATTCGTTGCTGCATGTGATCAAACAAACAAACCAGCAAGTATTCAATTCCATTACAACATGTTAACATAAAGTAGTGATTCGGCAATAAACTGCATAAATGACATTATGTATATGGCAGTCTTTGTCATTCAGTAACTATGGCTAGGCATTGTTGTCGATGTTATTCTCGAGGGTTCCGTACAAAACTTCACTAAATGAGAAAATTGCCTACACTATTTGGGGGAGATTTAGTGCCCTATGGCATTAAATCTTGCCAATAACACTTGTGGGATTGGTCACTAAGCAGCTGCACTAACTGTTTCCTCCACTATGTAGGGAGAAATTAGTGCTAGGTAGCACTAAATGTGGCCTACAATAATGAAGGGGTGTTACAGTGGTGGTCACTAAATTTTCCCTACATTACTATAGGGGAGAAATAGTGAACACAGCATTAAATCTTTCCTACAGTAATGTAGGGGAGAAATAGTGCAGCCCACATTAAATCTTGCCCAAGAGGGAATGAATAGTGAAGAGGGCATTAAATGTTTCCTACAGTAATGTAGGGGAGAAATAGTGCAGCCCACACTAAATCTTGCCCAAGTGGTGCAGGGAATGAATAGTGAAGACGGCAATAAATCTTTCCTACAGTAATGTAGGGGAGAAATACTGCAGCCCACACTAAATCTTGCCCAAGTGGTGTAGGGAATGAATAGTGAAGAGGGCATTAAACGTGAAACATCCAAAGTGTAAACATGAACTATCTTCTTGGCAAAGCTCACAACATTAGCAAGGGGACTCTGTAAAACATGGAATGTGATTCTGGAGTCTGGAATGTAATAATTTGAGCGTCTACGCGCGTCACTGAAAAACATAAACCATGGACTGGAATGGCACCATTATTGCATAGTCTCGCACTAGAAACTACTAAACCCTAAACCCAAGACCCTAAAAACCTTCGCCTAACTGCGCAAAGTCGGGAGGGGCGTCCTAAACCGGGCCTTCGGCCCTTACTTGGCCTAAGGATCGTCGGGAGGGTCGTCCTAAACCGGGCCTTCGGCCCTTGCTAAGCCTAAGGATCGTCAGGAAGGTCGTCCTAAACTGGGCCTTCAGCCTTTGCTAAAGGATTGATCTCGTGAACAGTTGATCAGCTGAGAGTTGATCGTGCAAGAGTTGATCTCGAGTGAGTGACCAGATTCCAGAATCACATTCCATGTTTTACAATGTCCCATTAGTAGTGTCCTAGTGAAATCAAAGCTTAGTTGTCACTTAAGATGCGACTTCAAAAATGCCACACGAATTTGTCCCAACACTATTGAATGATTATTTTTGTGCCTACGGCACTAAATCACCAGTTGTGCACTAAAGGTGTCCTACACCACTTGGGGAAGATTTAGTGCAACTGTGCACTAACTGCGTCCTACATCACTTGGGGAAGCTTTAGTGCAACTGTGCATTAAATCTTCCCTAAAATACCTGGGAAAGATTCAGTGAACAGATATAGCGCAGCATCCCACAACTGTTATGGGAGAGAATTAGTGACTTGTGGCACTAAATCTCTCCTACATACTGTAGGCGAGAAATCCCCAATAGTGAAATTTTATCCGGACCCATTCTCGAGGTTCTACCTTGGTGTTGCTCATGAGTGGTCTATTGTATGCAACACACTGGTACTTATTCTCTGTTGTCGCTTTCAGTCTTCCCCACTGGTTTGAAATCGAATATATACATGTTGCTCTCTGGGTATTGCTACCTGTGACAGGCTGGGCTGCTGAGTCATGGCTTGGACGATATCGAGCTATTGTTGTTGGACTGGTCTTGTCATTAGCAACAACTCTAACACTGCAAGCTGCTTTTGTAATGCTACAACTTGACTTGACTCCAATTCCAGTATTTATTCTGATTGTTGCTGGTTTGGTGATAGGTACTCTTGGCTTAGGAAGCTTCTATAGTATTATGCTACCATTTGCTCTTGACCAAATGATAGGAGCATCAGCTGAGGAGATCAGCGCTGCAGTACAATGGTACTGTTGGGAGTTTGACGTCTCACTATTATTGAAAGATGTTCTTCAGTGTGTTCCAATCCCAGACCAGCTCCAATACCTGGACATTCTTCCAGTGATCTTCCTCACTTTAGCCACTCTATGTTTGTCAGCTGTTCTGATAATGGACTGCCTGTACCACAAGTGGCTAGACACTAACAACAAAACTGGCAATCCCATCAAGCTGATCTTTCAAGTACTCAACTATGCTCGAAAGAACAAGTGCCCTCGACTTCGCAGTGCATTGACATACATTGATGAGGAACACCCTTCACGTCTTGACTTTGGGAAGCACAAGTTTGGAGGACCATTCACAGAAGAAGAGGTGGAGGATGTCAAAACAATATTGTACCTTATGCCATTGGTACTATCTGTATTTGTAGTGGTTTTCTTAAGCGAGTTTGGACCAAGGCAAGTCCCACTTGATACAAGTGTGTTTCTACTCTAACATATTGCACCAACAGCATTACAGCTTTTGTACTGATTCCTGTTTACCGTTTTATGGTGCTTCCCTTGGTTAGTAAATACGTGCCAAGTTTGTTGAAGATGATAGGAACAGGTCTAAGTCTGTGTTTGGTTAGCACGATGATAAATACAGTAGTGATTATGACTGAATATTTTTCGCATAACACTGAGTACATTCAAGTATCGCTGTACTGGATGCTAGTGATCGAGTTCTTGAATGGGATAGGTTTAATAGTGACAATGGTCTATGGAATAGAATTTTGTGTGGCTCAGACTCCAAACAGAATGAGAGGAATAATGATGGGACTGGTGATAACTATGATTGGCTGGAGTATAAACGGCAGCAAAATCTTAAAGCGCATAGTGGGCATATTCAAAATATCTACTCAAAACTATACATTGTACAGTAGTCTAGTGCTACCTCCACTGGCAATAATGATGATGATAATATTTGTCATTAATTGTTGCCAAGCGATACAAGCTGAGAGAGAGGGAGAGGCACGTCAACATACAGGCCATAGTGGAGGAACATTACGAGAGATACTTTGACCAAGAGAAGGAGTACATGAGAGAAGCTGCTAACATGTACAAAAAATAATTATTATTATTATGATAGCACTGAAAAATGTTCTTAGATACAGTGCTTCTCATCTAAAGAGTCCATTTTTTAATTTTCAATAATTGGAAACATATTAACTCATATAAACATTTTGCTTAACACTACAGTACTAAAACTTAATATTTACATTAATTCACCTTTCTTGAGTATGTTTGTAAAGTATTTAGCTTATCTTTTATTTCAGTCTGAAAATATCAGCAGCGAGATGGACGCCATTAAATTCATTAGTTTTAACCAAATAAAAATTGTAATCCTGCTAGTTAAGAAAAAACATAAGACATGCAGTTGAGTATGTAGGTCAGCTATTATGTGGGTTAAAATGGAAGTTTAACTCTCACATATGCTACTGTTAGCTTGCAAAATCTCTCAATAGTCAAAGTACGAAACAGTTAACCAACTAACTCCATTAATTTTGTTAGTTAAGAAAAAGCGCTCCGCAGGCAAGTAGCCTTATGCCTTAGCTAATCACAGCTCTTCGCTCGTGGCTGTAACTTACACCGTCGGCGAATACGAGGTGCTGGTAGCAGCAGCACTCGCCCGCTCTGTTCGTTAGTTTATGACGTATCAATGACGTTTTCCAAGTTGATGACCGTACATTCCCGCATATTCTATCGGATATGCAGATAAATTGACGTCATCAATCTGGCAACAGTCATTGGCACGTCATAACTAAGACGAAGACGAACAGAGCGGGCGAGTGCTGCTGCTACCAGCACCTCGTATTCACCAACGGTGTAAGTTACAGCCACGAGCGAAGAGCTATGACTAGCTAAGGCATAAGGCTACTTGCCTGCGGAGCGCTTTGTCTTAACTAACAAAATTAATGGAGTTAGTTGGTTAACTGTTTCGTACTTTGACTACTGAGAGATTTTGCAAGCTAACAGTAGCATAATTATGTGAGAGTTAGACTTCCATTTTAACCCACATAATAGCTGGCCTACATACTCAACTGCACGTCTTATGTTTTTTCTTAACTAGCAGGATTACAATTTTTATTTGGTTAAAACTAATGAATTTAATGGCGTCCATTTCGCTGCTGATATTTTCAGACTGAAATAAAAGATAAGCTAAATACTTTACAAACATACTCAAGAAAGGTGAATTAATGTAATATTAAGTTTTAGTACTGTAGTGTTAAGCAAAATGTTTTTATGAGTTAATATGTTTCCAATTATTGAAAATTAAAAAATGGACTCTTTAGATGAGAAGCACTGTAAAGTTGCTGATGTAAGCATACATTCAATAATATTATTATTAAATTTTTTGTTAACATAGAATAACACGAACCAGTGATGCACTCTATCTATCAATAACTACCTAGTGAATATCAAGCTTAAGCATTTTAATAACAAAATACTCTCTAAAAATCACCTCTACTGCATATTGTTAGCGAATAAAAATATTTCGCTGTAGTTCTCAACAATCACGCGTTCCTATCAGGCAGAGCTTTGCACTCTGGAGTACTGTAGCTAGTGGATGCAGTGATGCAGATAGTTCTTCCACATACTTTAAGTGCAGTTTTAAAAGAAACACGTGCACATGCATATGCTATGGCAATGCAAGTTGTAGTAAATCCTAGTTCACATTGGGTTGCATTGATAGTGCTGCGTCGCGCCGCAAGAAATATAACTATAGTTTCTATCCTCGCGTCGCGTCTTGCGGTGGTAAAAAAAACATGCATTTCACCATGTTGCGACGTATTGTGAACGATTTGTCGCGTCGCTCACTTAGCGAATCATTGTGAACTAGGCTCAATGCAGTGTTACTGTGTAGCAACAAATGGTGAGCAGCGAAGTATGTAAATAGCACGCAAAGCATTGGAAAATCATTGCTCATTAATATTCATGAGCATGCAATCTCGGGAAGTTTCTACCCGTACATTGCAGCAATGCTTCTCTGCGCAATGCTACAGCTTAGTGGGGCTTATGTGGTGCGCTTGTACTAACAAATGATTTTATAAGTGCGATATTACTTGTCTATCACACGCCTATGTAACAGATTGTAGTGATGTTTACTTGTATTAAAATTTAGTTGTTTGTCATCTTCCCAAAATGGACTAACTTGCACGAGTTTGTAACAATGACACAGCAAAATTCAGTTTAGATAGCCTTAAATCGGCCTAAAATACATGATTTGACGTGCTTCAAACACCAAATTAGAACAATAACTTCTTCCAAAGCAGTGTTTGTCATTCAAGAACTATAGCTACGGCCAGGCACTACTGCCGATGTTTATCTCGAGGCACTACCTTGGTGTTGCTCATGAGTGGTCTACTGTATGCAATACAACGACTTGAGTTTGCTGCTATTTTTGTCAGTCTTCCTGACAATTTAAATATTGCCGGAAAAGATATACTCATCGCATTATATCTATTGCTACCTGTGACAGGCTGGGTAGCTGAGTCATGGCTTGGACGATAACGAGCTATTTTTGTTGGACTGGTCTTGTCTTCGGTAACCATTCTAACACTACAAGTTGCTTTTGTGATGCTGCAATTTGACTGGACTCCAATTCCTGTATTTATACTGCTTGTAATAAGCATGCCAATAGGTATTTTTGGCTTTGGAAGCTTCTATACTGTTATGCTACCATTTACTCTTGACCAAATGATAGGAGCATCAGCTGAACAGCTCGGTGCTGCAGTACACTGGTTCTTCTGGGGGTTCAATAACGGAGTATTATTGAAAGATGTGCTTGAGTGTGTTCCAATCCCAAACCAGCTACAATACCTGGACATTCTTCCAGTGATCTTCCTCACTTTAGCCACTCTATGTTTCTCAGCTGTTCTGATAATGGACTGCCTGTACCACAAGTGGCTAGACACTAACAACAAAACTGGCAATCCCATCAAGCTGATATTTCAAGTGCTCAACTATGCTCGAAAGAACAAGTGCCCTCGACTTCGCAGCGCATTGACATACATTGATGAGGAACACCCTTCACGTATTGACTTTGTGAAGCACAAGTTTAGAGGACCATTCACAGAAGAAGAGGTGGAGGATGTCAAGACTATACTTAGTTTAATGCCACCTCTATTGTCAGCTATTGGAGTAATTTTCTTAAGCGATAACGGACCCAGGCAAATTCCAGTTGCTAGTCACACAGTCAAGTGTTTTTCTAGTCAACGATATTGTAACAAGAAATTAAAAAGATTTCTATCGAAATCAAAAGGATGTAGGGTTGTGAAATCTACCACTGGTTCACAATGTAAACTAACAAGGAACAAGCATAGAATGGTAACATGATTGACTTGCTAACAGACCATAGATCCCTACATCAGTGGCTGCTGTGGTTGACCTACTTGCTGATGACTGCTGACACCTGACGTGCATTCAGCTTGTGCACAGCCACTGATGTAGGGATCTATGGTCTGTTAGCAAGTCAATCATGTTACCATTCTATGCTTGTTCCTTGTTAGTTTACATTGTGAACCAGTGGTAGATTTCACAACCCTACATCCTTTTGATTTCGATAGAAATCTTTTTAATTTCTTGTTTGTGTCCTTTTTACTTTTTAGTGAAGTGCAGTTCAATATCATGAACGTCTTTGTTTCCACCATTGATTTAGTTTTCTTGGTGGCTTTTCTTTATTATTAACAATTTTAAACTTGTAGCTAAAAATAAGCCCACACTAGTTTGTAGATCTGTACGGCGGTTATAATTATCTGGCAAGCGCAGAATGGTGTCCTATACGATCAGACGATCTTACAGTTCTTCGAAGACTCCATACAGATATGTGTTCTCCGTGATCCATACGCCATACGGCGCGGAGATACTCAGGGTAGTGCTTGGTCACGTGCGCTAACCACTGCTTGGTCACGTGCGTATTGCGCAATCACGATAATGGCGTCTAACACTTAGCTGACAATGGACCACGATCGAGAACTCACGGAATGTATATCGCCGTTTCGCTAAAAACAAGGTTCAAAAGGCACCTGCCAGGAGAATTTCACTACTGTTCGTGGGTGTTTTGGTCTCGGCACTGCTCGCGTAAAGGCGCTAGGCGCGCCGAAGAAGAAAGAAGAAAGAAGAAGACGAAGATGACGAAACTCGATTTTCACCGTTTCTAGGTTCGTCACTTTAGTAACAGTGTAGAGCACTCTCCTTGCTACTGTAAGATGGGGCAACGCCAGATAGAAGATCTAAGTGTCCTTGAACGTATAAAATTCACCACCTGGCGAAATATCAGCGTTTGAACGCTAATACATGTATGTAGCCGCCATCTTGTTTTCCCGTTCAACCCTACATAGGGACGCACTACCGTGCGTCCCTAATAAGAGCATTACTATCTTTGTCATGATTCCAGTTTATCGCTTCAGTGTGTATCCTTTAGCTCGTAAGCATATGCCAAGCTTGAAAAAGATGATAGGAGCAGGTCTGATCATGTGTTTGGTTAGCACAGTGATAAATACAGTTGTCACTGCAAATGCATTTTTCTCACAGAATACTACGATATCAGACACTCCTCAAGTACCGATATACTGGATACCAGTCATAGAACTCTTGAATGGAATAGGTATTAGGGAGACACGGTAGTGTCTCCCTATGTAGGGTTGAACGAGAAAACAAGATGGCGGCTACATACAATGTATTAGCGTTCAAACGCTGATATTTCGCCTGGTCATGAATTGTACACGTCAAAAGACACTTAAATCTGCTCTCTGGCGTTGCCCCATCCTACAGTAGCAAGGAGATTGCTCGAAGTTGTTACTAAAGTGACGAACCTGGAAACGGTGAAAATCGTGTTTCGTCATCTTCGTTTTCTTCTTTCTTTCTTTCTTTCTTTCTTTCTTTCTTTCTTTCTTTCTTTCTTTCTTTCTTTCTTTCTTTCTTTCTTTCTTTCTTTCTTTCTTTCTTTCTTTCTTTCTTTCTTTCTTTCTTTCTTTCTTTCTTTCTTTCTTTCTTTCTTTCTTTCTTTCTTTCTTTCTTTCTTTCTTTCTTTCTTTCTTTCTTTCTTTCTTTCTTTCTTTCTTTCTTTCTTTCTTTCTTTCTTTCTTTCTTTCTTTCTTTCTTTCTTTCTTTCTTTCTTTCTTTCTTTCTTTCTTTCTTTCTTTCTTTCTTTCTTTCTTTCTTTCTTTCTTTCTTTCTTTCTTTCTTTCTTTCTTTCTTTCTTTCTTTCTTTCTTTCTTTCTTTCTTTCTTTCTTTCTTTCTTTCTTTCTTTCTTTCTTTCTTTCTTTCTTTCTTTCTTTCTTTCTTTCTTTCTTTCTTTCTTTCTTTCTTTCTTTCTTTCTTTCTTTCTTTCTTTCTTTCTTTCTTTCTTTCTTTCTTCCACTCGCCTAGCACCTTTACGCGAGCAGTGCCAAGACCAAAACATCCACGAACAGTCGTGAAATTCTCCTGGCATGTGCCTTTTGAGCGTTGTTTTTAGCGTAACGGCGATCTAAGTTCCGCGATTTCTCGATCGTGATCGATTGTCAGCTTAGTGTTAGACGCCATTATTGTGATTGCGCAATACGCACGTGACCAAGCAATGGGTAGCGCACGTGACCAAGCAGCTAAAGTATCGCTGCGCCGTGTGGATCACTATCACGGAGAACACACACCCGGCATTTGTCTGGAGTCTTCGAAGAACGGTAAGCTCGTGTAGGATCGCCATTCTGCACTTGCCAGATAATTATAACCGTCGTATACTAGGTCTACAAACAAGTGTGGGCAGGGCTCGTATGCACTGCATGCATGCGTAGGCGACTAGGCAGACCTGATACGTACAGCTTAACAATTTTAGCTACAAGTTTAAGAAAAGCCATCAACAACAGGAATACTAAACTAATGGTGGAAACAAAGACTTCTCCGTACATGCATGATATTGAACTGCACTTCACTAAAAAGAAAAAAGGACACAAACAAGAAATTAAAAAGATTTCTATCGAAATCAAAAGGATGTAGTGATGAAGAAATCTACCACTGGTTCACAATGTAAACCAACAAGGAACAAGCATAGAATGGTAACACGATTGACTTGCTAACAGACTATAGATCCCTACATCAGTGGCTGTACATAAGATCAATATTTTGTCACAAGCTGAATTCTATTCAAAGTGTCAGTCAACAGTAAATAGCTTAACTAGCTATAGTCTGGCCACAGCAGCCACTGATGTAGGGATCTATGGTCTGTTAGCAAGTCAATCGTGTTACCATTCTATGCTTGTTCCTTGTTGGTTTACATTGTGAACCAGTGGTAGATTTCTTCATCACTACATCCTTTTGATTTCGATAGAATACTTAGTTTAATGCCACCTCTATTGTCAGCTATTGGAGTAATTTTCTTAAGCGATATCGGACCCAGGCAAACTCCAGTTGCTAATCACACAGTGAAGTGTTTTTCTAGTCAACGATATTGTAATAAGAGCATTACTATCTTTGTCATGATTCCAGTTTATCGCTTCATTGTGTATCCTTTAGCTCGTAAGCATATTCCAAGCTTGAAAAAGATGATAGGAGCAGGTCTGATCATGTGTTTGGTTAGCACAGTGATAAATACAGTTGTCACTGCAAATGCGTTTTTCTCACAGAATACTACGATATCAGACACTCCTCAAGTACCGATATACTGGATACCAGTCATAGAACTCTTGAATGGAATAGGTATAACAGTGACATTGATGTACGGAATTGGGTTTACTATGGCTCAGACTCCAAACAGAATGAGAGGAATAATGATGGGACTGGTGATAACTATGATGGGTTGGACTACAAACGACAGCAAAATCTTAAAGCGCATAGTGGACATATTCAAAGTATCTACTCTAAACTATACATTGTACAGTAGTCTAGTGCTACCTCCACTGGCAATAATGATTATGATAATATTTGTTATTGTTGCCAAGAGATACAAGCTGAGAGAGAGGGAGAGGCACGTCAACATACAGGCCATAGTGGAGGAACATTACGAGAGATACTTTGACCAGGAGGAGGAGTACATTGAGAGAAGCTGCTGATATGTACAAAAACTAATAATAATTATTATGTCTTGCACTGATAACACTGAAAAAGTTTCTTAGATAAAGTTGCTGATGTAAGAACACATTTAAAAATTATCAAGATTATTTTGTTTCTTAACACAGAATAACACGAACCAGTGATACACTCTATCAATCAATAACTACCCAGTGAACGTAAAGCTTAGGCATATAACAAAATACTCTCTAAAAATCGATCACCTCTACTGCACATTGTTAGCACATAAAAATATTTCGCTGTAGTTCTCAACAATCACGCATTCCTATCAGGCAGAGCTTTGCACTCTGGAGTACTGTAGCTAGTGGATGCAGTGATGCTGATAGTTCTTCCACATACTTTAAGTGCAGTTTTAGAAGAAACGCGTGTACATGCATATACTATGGCAATGCAAGTTGTAGTAAATCCTAGTTCACATTGGGTCGCATTGACAGTGCCGCGTCGCGCCACAAGAAATATAACTCGTTTCTATCCTCGCGTCCCGTCTTGCGGTGGTAAAAAAAACATGCATTTCACCATGTTGCGACGTATTAATTATTGTGAACGATTTGTCGCGTCGCTTTGCTTAGCTTTGCGACTCATTGTGAACTAGGCTCAACACAGTGGCGTAGCAACAAATGGGACGCCAAGTGGCGGAAAATCATTGCTCATTAATATTCATGAGCATGCAATCTCGGGAAGTTTCTACCCGTACATTGCAGCAATGCTTCTCTGCGCAATGCTACAGCTTAGTGGGGCTTATGTGGTGCGCTTGTACTAACAAATGATTTTATAAGTGCGATATTACTTGTCTATCACACGCCTATGTAACAGATTGTAGTGATGTTTACTTGTAGTACAATATTTAGTTGTTTGTCATCTTCCCAAAATGGACTAACTTGCACGAGTTTGTAACAATGACACAGCAAAATTCAGTTTAGATAGCCTAAAATCGGCCTAAAATACATGATTTGACGTGCTTCAAACACCAAAATAGAACAATAACTTCTTCCAAAGCAGTGTTTATCATTCAAGAACTTTAGCTATGGCTAGGCACTGCTGCCGATGTTTATCTCGAGGCACTACCTTGGTGTTGCTCATGGGTAGTCTACTGTATGCAGTACAACTACTTGAGTTTGCTGCTATTTTTGTCAGTCTTCCTGACAACATAAATTTTGCCGTAAATGATACACTCATCACATTATTTGTATTGCTACCTGTGACAGGCTGGGTAGCTGAGTCATGGCTTGGACGATATCGAGCTATTGTTGTTGGACTGCTCATGTCTTCAATAACTGTTCTAACACTACAAACTGCTTTTGTGATGCTGCAATTTGACTGGACTCCAATTCCTGTATTTACACTGCTTGTAATAAGCATGCTAATAGGTATTTTTGGCTTTGGAAGCTTCTATTCTATTATTCTTCCATTTGCTCTTGACCAAATGATAGGAGCATCAGCTGAGCAGCTCAGTGCTGCAGTACACTGGTTCTTCTGGGGGTTCAATAATGGATTATTATTGAAAGATGTACTAAAGTGTGTTCCAATCCCAAACCAGCTCCAATACATAGACATTCTTCCAGTGATCTTCCTCACTTTAGCCACTCTATGTTTGTCAGCTGTTCTGATAATGGACTGCCTGTACCACAAGTGGCTAGACACTAACAACAAAACTGGCAATCCCATCAAGCTGATCTTTCAAGTGCTCAACTATGCTCGAAAAAACAAGTGCCCTCGACTTCGCAGTGCATTGACATACATTGATGAGGAACACCCTTCACGTATTGACTTTGGAAAGCACAAGTTTGGAGGACCATTCACAGAAGAAGAGGTGGAGGATGTCAAGACTATACTTAGTTTAACGTTACCTTTATTGTCAGCTTTTGGAGTAATTTTCTTAAGCGACACCGGACCCAGGCAAACTCCAGTTGCTAATCACACAGTCAAGTGTGTTTCTAGTCAACGACATTACAATAACAGCATTACAAACTTTGTCATGATTCCAGTCTATCGCTTCATTGTGTATCCTTTAGCTCGTAAGCATATGCCAAGCTTGTTGAAGATGATAGGAGCAGGTCTGATCATGTGTTTGGTTAGCACAGTGATAAATACAGTTGTGACTGCAAATGCGTTTTTCTCACAGAATACTACAATATCAGACACTCCTCAAGTACCGATATACTGGATACCAGTCATAGAACTCTTGAATGGAATAGGTATAACAGTGACATTAATGTACGGAATTGAGTTTACTATGGCTCAGACTCCAAACAGAATGAGAGGAATGATGATGGGACTGGTGATAACTATGATGGGCTGGACTACAAACGGCATCATTCTGTTCAAACACATAGTGGACATATTCAAAGTATCTACTCCAAACTATACATTGTACAGTAGTCTAGTGCTACCTCCACTGGCAATAATGATGATGATAATATTTGTCATTGTTGCCAAGCGATACAAGCTGAGAGAGAGGGAGAGGCACGTCAACATACAGGCCATAGTGGAGGAACATTAAGAGAGATACTTTGACCAGGAGGAGGAGTACATGAGAGAAGCTGCTGACATGTACAATGCTTACAACTATTCATGAACCAAGTAGCAAAGTTTATCGGACAGATACTATGAAGTGTGCTTTGTTTTCTGTTATGGGCATAGTGTTAGCTTACAATTCCATTTTTGTGTCAAAGTCATGTATTTGTGTCAATTTTTGAAATTATAACACTGTACTATACATGTCATGACATGTGGAATATTATCCGGGTTGAAGACAATTTTTGTCTACCACTGACAGTTACAAGTGTCTTAGTTCCCTTGAAGAAAATCAAGTTTGTCAGGTTGTTGCGAAATTGAGTGTTTGTTTATGCATACCAAAGAAAGAAGCGCCATAACACAAGGTAAGGCTAAGTGTTTATTCAGTAATGGCTTTAAGATATCCATTTATAACAGTGAAACCCCTCGAAGCATCTTTAAGATATCCATATATATAAGTGAAACCCCTCGAAGCATTTTTAAGATGTCCATATATATAAGTGAAACCCCTCGAAGCATCTTTAAGATATCCATATATATAAGTGAAACCCCTCGAAGCATCTTTAAGATATCCATTTATATCAGTGAAACCTCTCGAAGCATCTTTATTTTTGTTCGATTTTGGATCAACAAAAAATGAAGATGGTCATCATCAACGTGCATGCTCCACAAAGACGGACAATGTATATACAACACGGGTAGTCACAAAAATTGTAGTATAGGAAACAAAATTTGTTGCTGTTGAACAACAGGTCACTCAATACTGAGAAACCAGCAAGTATTCAATTCCATTACAACATGTTAACATAACGTATAGTGATTCGGCAATGAACTGCTCAAATGACATTATGTATATGGCAGTGTTTGTCATTCGTATGATTCGGTAACTATGGCTAGGCACTGTTGTCGATGCTGTTCTCGAGGATCTACCTTGGTGTTGCTCATGAGTGGTCTATTGTATGCAACACACTGGTACTTATTCTCTGTTGTTGCTTTCAGTCTTCTTCACTGGTTTGAACTCGAATATATACACGTTGCTCTCTGGGTGTTGCTACCTGTGACAGGCTGGGCTGCTGAGTCATGGCTTGGACGATATCGAGCTATTGTTGTTGGACTGGTCTTGTCATTAGCAACAACTCTAACACTGCAAGCTGCTTTCGTAATGCTAAAACTTGACTTGACTCCAATTCCAGTATTTATTCTGATTGTTGCAGGTTTGGTGATTGGTACTCTTGGCTTTGGAAGCTTCTATAGTATTATGCTACCATTTGCACTTGACCAAATGATAGGAGCATCAGCTGAGGAGATCAGCGCTGCAGTACAATGGTACTGTTGGGAGTTTGACATCTCAGTGCTATTGAAAGATGTTCTTCAGTGTGTTCCAATCCCAGACCAGCTCCAATACCTGGACATCCTTCCAATGATCTTCCTCACTTTAGCCACTCTATGTTTGTCAGCTGTTCTGATAATGGACTGCCTGTACCACAAGTGGCTAGATACTAACAACAAAACTGGCAATCCCATCAAGCTGATCTTTCAACTACTCAACTATGCTCGAAAGAACAAGTGCCCTCGACTTCGCAGTGCATTGACATACATTGATGAGGAACACCCTTCACGTCTTGACTTCGGCAAGCACAAGTTTGGAGGACCATTCACAGAAGAAGAGGTGGAGGATGTCAAGACAATATTGTACCTTATGCCATTGGTACTATCTGTATTTGCAGTGCTTTTCTTAAGCGAGTTTGGACCAAGGCAAGTTCCACTTGATAGAACTATTATCAAGTGTGTGTCTAATCTAACATATTGCACCAACAGCATTACAGCTTTTGTACTGATTCCTGTTTACCGTTTAATGGTGCTTCCGTTGGTTAGTAAGTACGTGCCAAGTTTGTTGAAGATGATAGGAACAGGTCTAAGTCTGTGTTTTGTTAGCACAATGATAAATACAGTAGTGATTATGACTGGATATTTTTCGCATAATACTGAGTACATTCAAGTATCGCTGTACTGGATGCTAGTGATCGAGTTCTTGAATGGGATAGATTTAATAGTGACAATGGTCTATGGAATAGAATTTTGTGTGGCTCAGACTCAAACAGAATGAGAGGAATAATGATGGGACTGGTGATAACTATGATTGGCTGGAGTATAAACGGCAGCAAAATCTTAAAGTGCATAGTGGACATATTCAAAATATCTACTCAAAACTATACACTGTACAGTAGTCTAGTGCTACCTCCACTGGCAATAATGATGATGATAATATTTGTCATTGTTGCCAAGCGATACAAGCTGAGAGAGAGGGAGAGGCACGTCAACATACAGGCCATAGTGGAGGAACATTACGAGAGATACTTTGACCAGGAAGAGGAGTACATGAGAGAAGCTGCTGACATGTACAAAAAATAATTATTATTATTATGATAGCACTGAAAAATGTTCTTAGATAAATTTGCTGATGTAAGCATACATTTAATAATATTGTTAACATAGAATAACACGAACCAGTGATACACTCTATCAATCAATAACTACCTAGTGAACATCAAGCAACACGTATTTTAACAAAATACTTAGAAAATCACCTCTACTGCATATTGTCAGCGCATAAAAATATTTTGCTGTAGTTCTCAACAATCACGCGTTCCTATCAGGCAGAGCTTTGCACTCTGGAGTACTGAACTGGTATTTTTGTAGCTAGTGGATGCAGTGATGCTGACAGTTCTTCCACATACATTAAGTTCAGTTTTAGAAGAAACATGTGCACATGCATATACTATGGCAATGCAAGTTTTAGTAAAGCCTAGTTCACAATGGGTCGCATTGGTAGTGCTGCGTCGCGCCGCAAGAAATATAACTTGTTTCTATCCTCACGTCGCGTTTTGCGGTGGTAAAAAAACATGCACTTTATTGCGTTGCGACGTATTGTGAACGTATCGCGTCGCGTCGCTTTGAGACTCATTGTGAACTAGACTCAACACAGTGGCGTAGCAACAAATTGTGAGCAGTTGTAACCTATCACACGCCTATGTAACAGATTGTACTGATGTTTACTTGCAGTAAAATGTAGTTGTTTGTCATCTTCCCAAAATGGATTAACTTGCACGAGTTTGTAACACTGACACAGCAAAATTCAGTTTAGATAGCCTTAAATTGGCCTAAAATACATGATTTGACGTGCTTCAAACACCAAAATAGAACAATAACTTCTTCCAAAGCAGTGTTTGTCATTCAAGAACTATAGCTATGGCTAGGCACTGCTGCCGATGTTTATCTCGAGGCACTGCCTTGGTGTTGCTCATGAGTGGTCTACTGTATGCAGTACAACGACTTGAGTTTGCTGCTATTTTTGTCAGTCTTCCCGACAACTTAAATATTGCCGTAAAAGATATACTCATCGCATTATATGTATTGCTGCCTGTCACAGGCTGGGTAGCTGAGTCATGGCTTGGACGATATCGAGCTATTTGTGTTGGACTGGTCTTGTCTTCGATAACTGTTCTAACACTACAAACTGCTTTTGTGATGCTGCAATTTGACTGGACTCCAATTCCTGTATTTACACTGCTTGTAATAATCATGCCAATAGGTATTTTTGGGTTTGGAAGCTTCTATACTGTTATGCTCCCATTTGCTCTTGACCAAATGATAGGAACATCAGCTGAACAGCTCAGTGCTGCAGTACACTGGTTCTTCTGGGGGTTCAATAACGGAGTATTATTGAAAGATGTGCTTGAGTGTGTTCCAATCCCAAACCAGCTACAATACCTGGACATTCTTCCAGTGATCTTCCTCACTTTAGCCACTCTATGTTTCTCAGCTGTTCTGATAATGGACTGCCTGTACCACAAGTGGCTAGACACTAACAACAAAACTGGCAATCCCATCAAGCTGATCTTTCAAGTGCTCAACTAGACGCTGTGTTCCTTTTTGGTTATTTCTGTGAGAAGTACTGATGTAAGGACTCCTGTTCTAGACTTTTAGTAGCCAAAATGGCTCCCTGAAGTTACAAGTTTGTCTATTGGCTAGCAATGTCAAGATACGTTGGAACAAACCCAAACTCAAGTATGCAGTACTTCAACTATTATATTTAACGATGCATTTGATAAGAAACTGCAATCCTTGTCTAAAAAAAAGTTCTGACGGCAAATATAACACACACATGACTATGACTATGACTATTAGGGAGGCACGGTAGTGACTCCCTATGTAGGGATGAACGAGAAAACAAGATGGCGGCTACATACAATGTATTAGCGTTCAAACGCTGATATTTCGCCTGGTGTTGAATTTTATACGTCTTTAGACACTTAGATCTGCTCTCTGGCGTTGCCCCATCTTACAGTAGCAAGGAGATTGCTCGAAATTGTTACTAAAGTGACGAACCTGGAAACGGTGAAAATCGAGTTTCGTCATCTTCGTTTTCTTCTTCTTTCTTTCTTCTTTCTTTCTTCCACTCGCCTAGCGCCTTTACGCGAGCAGTGCCGAGACAAAAACATCCACGAACAGTCATGAAATTCTCCTGGCATGTGCCTTTTGAGCTTTGCTTTTAGCGTAACGGTGATCTAAGTTCCGCGATTTCTCGATCGTGATCCATTGTCAGCTTAGTGTTAAACGCCATTATTGTGATTGCGCAATACGCACGTGACCAAGCAATGGGCAGCGCACGTGACCAAGCAGCTAAAGTATCGCTGCGCCGTGTGGATCACTATCACGGAGAACACACACCCGGCATATGTCTGGAGTCTTCGAAGAACGGTAAGCTCGTGTAGGATCGCCATTCTGCACTTGCCAGATGATTATAACCGCCGTATAGGTCTACAAACAAGTGTGGGCGGGGCTCGTATGCACTGCATGCATGCGTAGGCGACCAGGCAGACCTGATACGTACAGCTTAACAATTTTAGCTACAAGCTTAAGAAAAGCCCTCAACAACAGGAATACTAAACTAAACAAAGACTTCTCCGTACATGCATGATATTGAACTACACTTCACTAAAAAAGAAAAAGGACACAAACAAGAAATTAAAAAGATTTCTATCGAAATCAAAAGGATGTAGTGATGAAGAAATCTACCACTGGTTCACAATGTAAACCAACAAGGAACAAACATAGAATGGTAACACAATTGACTTGCTAACAGACTATAGATCCCTACATCAGTGGCTGTACATAAGATCAATATTTTGTCACAAGCTGAATTCTATTCAAAGTGTCAGTCAACAGTAAATAGCTTAACTAGCTATAGTCTGGCCACAGCAGCCACTGATGTAGGGATCTATAGTCTGTTAGCAAGTCAATCGTGTTACCATTCTATGCTTGTTCCTTGTTGGTTTACATTGTGAACCAGTGGTAGATTTCTTCATCACTACATCCTTTTGATTTCAATATAAATCTTTTTAATTTCTTGTAATAAATTGTCATTACTAGGAAAAGAAAGACTAATCATGTTAATTTGCTGTTTTTACTATAACAAACAATTATTGTTCTCTGATATCCTCGCTAGTTTTCATAACATCAACATATGAACATGTTTAGTGATGTGCCCTCTTCACCACAGCACAATGACACTTTAATCTACATACTAATACAACAATGTGGTCATTTTTGGTGCTGAATAGATTCTCTTATACTAGCCATAGCATGAAAAGGTTTTACGGTTAACAGACACAATAAGTGATTTCAAAACCAGGTCACGAAATGGTATGTCTATATTGTAGCTTACAATAATTATAGTTCGAGCTAAGTTTGATTAAAGCTTGATGAAATATTTCTGAAGTATATCATAAATTACATGATGAAAATGTAGGCAATATACAGTGTTCCACACGAAGAGAGTAGAAAAATAGTTTTTGCACATTTTGCTTCATATCTCAGTAACTAATGATCCTACTGGCATGTTGCATGTATCAGAATGATCCTCTATCCTTACTGAACACCCTGATTCATATGGCTTCAAGTCACGTGACACGGGCGTGGCACAACATGGCGGGATATCGGACCCTCTGGAAGGACAACCTTTAGGAGAGAACTTTTGAATTACTGGTAGTTAAGATTTCTTAACGCTGCATTAAAACCCTCACCCAGGGCGCCTACCTGTGGGCTGAGTGTTTTGCCTTAACTTTCATTAGTTCGGCGTCAGGGAGCAAATAATAGCGTCCTCGACCGACCAAAAGCTTTAGGACGGGAAATCCGATTCTCTGGTAGTTAAGGTCCAAGATTAGGAAATTGTATTGCCAATACATTCATCTTTAATTTAGAACTTGCGCAGAGTTTGTAGAAATACGCACATCGACAAACGCGACTGTTCTCTGCTGGAGAGCTGTTATCTGACCGCCATCTTGCTAGTTTAATGGATTTTTGTGATGTCACGCATAATAAATATTATCATACAATGAGTCATAACTAATAAAAAATACATTGAATCGGTTAAGTAGTTATGACTCATCACTGGTTAATAACCAACGTGTGACATCACAAAAATCCATTAACTAGCAAGATGGCGGTCAGAAAACAGCTCTCACCAGCAGAGAACAGTCGCGTTTGTCGATGTGCGTATTTCTACAGACTCTGCGCAAGTTCTAAATTAAAGATGAATGTATTGGCAATACAATTTCCTAATCTTGGACCTTAACTACCAGAGAATCGGATTTCCCGTCCTAAAGCTTTTGGTCGGTCGAGGACGCTATTATTTGCTCCCTGACGCCGAACTAATGAAAGTTAAGGCAAAACACTCAGCCCACAGGTAGGCGCCCTGGGTGAGGGTTTTAATGCAGCGTTAAGAAATCTTAACTACCAGTAATTCAAAAGTTCTCTCCTAAAGGTTGTCCTTTCAGAGGGTCAAGATATCCCGCCATGTTGTGCCACGCCCGTGTCACGTGACTTGAAGCCATATGAATCAGGGTGTTCAGTAAGGATAGAGGATCATTCTGATACATGCAACATACCAGTAGGATCATTAGTTACTGAGATATGAAGCAAAATGTGCAAAAACTATTTTTCTACTCTCTTCATGTGGAACACTGTAGGATATATCATCAAACAACCACTACAAGACATACAGGAGCTAGGAAGAGCACATAATAGAAACTGCACTAATGAGCTGTCCAGTAGATATGTATGTATAAGATCAATGAGATACGCTTATAATCTACACTTAAAATTACACTCGGGTTGTGAGTTTAGTAACTACCAATCATATACCACACATAATTCTAAGAAAAGATAACCATCACAAGTACTTTACCAAAGAAAGTCCTTCAACAGCAAAAATACATCTAAACCAACAAAGGAAACAATTCAAACTTGTGTTCAAAGTAAAACTGTCGGCAATCATGGCTAAATGCTGTTACTACCAGTTCTTTCACGAGGCACTGCCTTAGTGTTGCTCATGAGTGGTCTACTGTATGCAGTACACTGTTTTTTGAGTGCAGCTATTGCTCTTAGTCTTCACGAAAAGTTTGAAAGAGCATTGGAATAAAGCACATGTCGCTTACAGGATACTGCTACCTGTGATAGGCTGGATAGCTGACTCATGGCTTGGACGATATCGAGCTATTGTTGTTGGACTGGTCTTGTCTTCGACAACTGTTCTAACAACACAAGCAGGTTTTGTAATGCTGCAATGCAATTTGACTGGATTTTAATATACTGTAGGACTCCTTGAGCTCAGCAAACGCATACAGGGTGTGTGACTAGCGATGGGTCGTGGCGGCTCCACGTGGACGGGCATAGTGGACATCGACATGATCTGCCAACACATTATAGTAGCATTGCCAGACCCCTATACAGCAGGCACTTGTAGAAAAATAAAATCACATATTAACTGTTAACCCTTTAACCCCTAATGACGCCTTTAGGCGTCATAATTAGTACCACCCACATTGGACATCATAAATAGTGTGTAGAGTGCCTCAGAAATCTCAAATTAAGCCAAAGTGTAGAATGGGAATTTTCCTAAAAAAAAACAAAATTGTTTCTCGCGCTTATTCAACTAAAACATTACTGTAACCGAAGATTGACATAGGCTTGTATTCCTTAGGGTGGAACCGAAAGGCGCTTGGCGCAGGGAAAATGTTTTGCATTTT
This sequence comes from Haliclona indistincta, assembly GCA_964017065.1. Taxonomy (NCBI): domain Eukaryota; kingdom Metazoa; phylum Porifera; class Demospongiae; order Haplosclerida; family Chalinidae; genus Haliclona; species Haliclona indistincta. The sequence goes on from OZ024789.1 coordinate 3,286,736, forward strand.
TGTGGCTTCACGATGCCCGGAAACGCACACTTTGCATTGATTATGGTCTAAACTGTCCTGTTTGCTCACCTGGACACCACCAGGTTTTTGTATCATTCACCATGGCTAGACGAAGACCAAAATCAGCTGAAAAATGACGAGGCAGCAACACTTAAGTGGCTTCAGTTCCGAAGTGGGAGTGGCCAACTTGGAGTTTAGCACATGGTCGTAAAATTTTATATACCAGGAGAAGAGGGTGCTAGTTTGGAACAGCTAGCGTACGGGATGCTGGAGAAAATTGCAAGACAAACTACCAGTTTAGACCAGGTCAAAATTTGGACGAAATAATTCAGCAATTAAAGGGTTAAAACACAATGTGTACCAAGAAAGACTACTGAGGATTGGTATTGACTGTATGAAGTATTCAATTGAGCATAAGAAGCTGAGTATCATATTCTGTAGTACAACTTGCTTCGTATAAAATTACACTCAGGTTGTGAGTTTAGTAACTACTACTCACAGTAATCCAACACAGATTAACATCACAATACTTCCTCAAGGAAATTCCCTTAACAGCAAAAAAACATCTAAACCATCAAAGGAAACGATATAATATAAGCAGCTAAATTCATGCAAGAGCAGTTTCAGACGTGTGTTCATGTGGAAATTTCAGAAATCATGGCTAAATTCTGTTACTACCAGTTCTTTTCTCGAGGCACTGCCTTAGTGTTGGTCATGAGTGGTCTACTGTATGCAGTACACTGGTTACTATATTCATCCATTGCATTAATTCTTCCTGATGAGTATGAAAGGCCTTCGAACTATGTACATGTTGTCTTCTGGGTATTGCTACCTGTGACAGGCTGGATAGCTGAGTCATGGCTTGGACGATATCGAGCTATTGTTGTTGGACTGGTCTTGTCTTTGGTAACTGTTCTAATAGCACAGGTTGGTTTCGCAATGCTACAGTTTGAATGGACTCCAATTCCAGCAATTACACTGCTCTTCACGGGTTTCTTGGTAGGCACATTTGGCATTGGGGGTTTCTATACTATCATGCTACCATTTGCTCTTGACCAAATGATAGGAGCATCAGCTGAGCAGCTCAGTGCTGCAGTACAGTGGTACTATTGGGGCCTTGGTATTGGAGACTTGTTGAAAGAAATACTAAAGTATGTTCCAATCCCAAACCAGCTCCAACACATGGAAATTCTTCCAGTGTTCTACCTCACTTTAGCCACTCTATGTTTCTCAGCTGTTCTGATAATGGACTGCCTGTATCACAAGTGGCTAGACACTAACAACAAAACTGGCAATCCCATCAAGCTGATCTTTCAAGTGCTCAACTATGCTCGAAAGAACAAGTGCCCTCGACTTCGCAGTGCATTGACATACATTGATGAGGAACACCCTTCACGTCTTGACTTTGGGAAGCACAAGTTTGGAGGACCATTCACAGAAGAAGAGGTGGAGGATGTCAAGACAATCTTTCGTCTCACACCATTAATAGTGCTACCATATGGAGTGATTTTCTTCTGCGAGTTCGCAATCAGTCCTATCTTATTTAAAACTAATACTTACGAGAGCCCACCTTCACTAATAAATATTGCTATCACTATTAATATTACGGCATTGGCTTTCGTCTTAATTCCAGTGTATCGCTTCATTGTCTATCCTTTAGTTCGCAAGTGTATTCCAAGCTTGTTAAAAATGACAGGTGCAGGTCTGGTTTTGTGTTTTGTTGGCACAGTAATATTCACAGTCATATTCGGTGTTGAACATTTCTCAGAACAATCCCACAACATCACAATGCCTGATACTCCTCAAATGTCACTTTACTGGGTAGTAGTTGTAGAGTTTTTAAATGGACTAGGCACAGGAATGGCAGTGATGTATTCTATTGAGTTTACTATGGCTCAGACTCCAAACAGAATGAGAGGAATAATGATGGGAGTAGTGCTGTTTACAATCGGCTGGAGCACTGTTGGTAGTCATTTTTTTACTGGAATATTGAACAAGTACAGTATTATGTTCTATCTTTACTTAGCTCTACCTCTACCAGCAATGCTGATACTAATCACAATATTCTTTATTGTTGCCAAGCGATACAAGCTGAGAGAGAGGGAGAGGCACGTCAACATACAGGCCATAGTGGAGGAACATTACGAGAGATACTTTGACCAGGAGGAGGAGTACATGAGAGAAAAAGAACTATTATTTTCAATAAGATCATAGCAAAGAAACTTTGTATAAGAATTTAATGTCAAAACAGTTGCACTAAACTTGTCAGAACAGTAGTAAATAAAAGAAGCATTTATTTCCTGTTTTCCTGATTTTGTTATTGATCACTTTTGTGATTTAATTCCGAACATGATGGTTGATGGTAAACGAGCTTTAATTATTTGTTCTCAACTCCTGATCCTAAAGGATACCAACTGCAGCATACATACTTTCAGTCAAGGTTGTATGCAAATATATTTTTAGCTTGATGTCAGTAGCTCACCTCACATGTGGTATAGGCTAGCATCATCTAATCACAAGGTACCAATGTATGAATGATGCTTTAACGTTGAACCTTTCCTAGACTGACTGCTCGGCCTCAAGAAGAGGTTAAGGGGTTAATCAGTGCGATCGACAACTTGAAATTAAACGTACATGTACCAAAAACAATGCAGTGTATAAAGATTTATATACACACGCTGAAGCTATATATTTAGATTACCGAACTATTGCTGCGCTTTTCAAAACATTCTTGTAAAAATATTGGCGGATTTCCTCAACATTCTGAGTATTTGGGACTTGAAAAGAAGTCAAAAGGTTTGATCTTGTTAAAAGTAGATGTTGAAGACAAACAGGTGAGTTCACAAGTACCAGAGAACTAGTAGTAATACACAACATGAATGATACAAGAACAAGATGATGCTGGACTACTAAGATTAAAGAACTGTTAAAACACACACGAACTACAAGCCGCTGCTGTTTGTACAACACAAACTACAAGCTGTGTTTCAGCTCCAAGAAGAGCTAGGATTTTGCAGTAGGCACTGCTGCACAATACTAATCACTACAATTAGCCGTTATACCTTTTAAAAATAATTTAGTATAACAAATATTTCATTCTGATATGCTGCCTCGTCTTCATATACCAACAAGTCTAGTGATCTTCCTCTACAGTAGAGCACGATGATATTGTACTGACACATGTACACTAATCTGGTCATTTTCATTACTGATTTGATAAAACAAGAAAGGTTTTCACTGTTGATAGACACAATGTAGTGATTTCAAATACAGGAACACTATCTATACTGCAGCATACAATAGTTTCAGCAATTAAACTAGACAGCCGATATGTTTTTATACAAAATAGAGCTTGTGTGTCAGTAGGTACCTCACAAGTGGTATAGGCTATCAACTAAACACAAAGTACACACAAATAATGCAGTGATCTTCAATCTGTAAATTGTAATACTAACGTACAAATGGTACAATAAACGTTTAAAAAGATTGTGCCTAGTTTTGACTGCAAAAAGATTTTTATATTTATTTTTTTGGATAAAGACTACAGGCTATAAGATGACAAGGTGGGCAATATGACGTCAGGAGAGTATAAGGGGAAGGAGCGTTCTCGAAATTTGAGGTTTTTTGCTGGGCGCATAAGACGGTGATCATGGCTCTGGCTGAACGCTCACTTGTTTTAGCTGGAAACGGGCAGGATGAAGCGTGGATGAATGTATAGGTAGGAAATAGCGAGCCACAATGTGCAAAGAAAGGCCCAAGTTCCAAGTAGCAACAGTGCACGGTGGCGGACTTTAGACTTCGATATTACTATAGTGAATACGGCAGTTGAACGCTCATTCCTCTTATATGCTCCTGATGAGATATATTTCACCACACAGATTTTCCTGTTGTTAAATATAAATACCGTACAACCAGATATTTTAGTTAGGATTAAGTTGACCAAGTGACGAAAATTAATAAAGTATTTCAAAAATAATATTATTGAGCTTATATATTTTTTTTTCAGCAAAAAAATATCAAGTCTGTTCATTAGTGCAAGCACGTGCTACATGTAGCTTGAGTGGACGGCGTGGTGCGATCAACAACCGAATACAACCCATCGAAGGACGAAGGACAGTGGATGGCATTTACACTTACTGTAGGACTCCTCGAGCTCAGCAAACACATACAGGGTGCTTGGCTAAGTGGTGGTTCATGGCGGCTCCACGTGGACGGCATAGTGAACATCGACATGCTCAGCCAACGCATTATAGTAGCATTGCCAACGCCCCTCGGCTAAAGCAGTCACTTGTAGAAAAATAAAATCGCATGATAGCTGTTAAAATACAGCGTGTACCAAGAAAGACTACTGAGGATTGGTATTGACTATATGAAATATTCAACTGAGCATAAGAAGCTGAGTATCATATTCTGTAGTACAATTTGCTTCCTATAAATTGCACTCAGGTTGTGAGTTTAGTAACTACTACTCACATACCACATGTAATCCAACACAGATTAACATCACAATAATTCCTCAAAGAAAGTCCTTCAACAGCAAAAATACATCTAAATCATTAAAGGAAATGATATATTAGCAGCTAAATTCATGCAAGATCAGTTTTCAACGTCTCTTCATGTGGAAATTTGTGTAATCATGGCTAAATGCTGTTACTACCAGTTTTTTTCTCGAGGCACTGCCTTAGTGTTGGTCATGAGTGGTCTACTGTATGCAGTACACTGGTTCTTATATGCATCCATTGCTTTAATTCTTCCTGATGAGTATGAAAGGCTTTCGGACTATGCACATGTTGTCTTCTGGGTATTGCTACCTGTGACAGGCTGGATAGCTGAATCATGGCTTGGACGATATCGAGCTATTGTTGTTGGACTGATCTTGTCTTTGGTAACTGTTCTAACAGCACAGGCTGGTTTTGTAATGCTACAATTTGAATGGACTCCAATTCCAGCATTTACACTGCTTGTCATAGGTTTGCTATTAGGCACATTTAGTATTGGCAGCTTCTATACTATTATGCTACCATTCGCTCTTGACCAAATGATAGGAGCATCAGCTGAGCAGCTCAGTGCTGTAGTACAGTGGTACTGCTTGGGGGTTGGAGTTGGAGACTTGTTGGATAAAATACTACAGTATGTTCCAATCCCAAACCGGCTCCAACACATGGACATTCTTCCAGTGATCTACCTCACTTTAGCCACTCTATGTTTCTCAGCTGTTCTGATAATGGACTGCCTTTACCACAAGTGGCTAGACACAAACAACAAAACTGGCAATCCCATCAAGCTGATCTTTCAAGTGCTCAACTATGCTCGAAAGAACAAGTGCCCTCGACTTCGCAGTGCATTGACATACATTGATGAGGAACACCCTTCACGTATTGACTTTGGGAAGTACAAGTTTGGAGGACCATTCACAGAAGAAGAGGTGGAGGATGTCAAGACTATCTTTAGTTTATTTCCAGTACTATTGGTGACATTTGGAGTAGCTTTCTTATGTGAGTTGGGACTCAGTCCTAACTTATCAAAAAAGGCTTTCAAGTGCGTATATGTATCTAACATTACAGTTATGAATATCGATGCTCTGTGCTTTTTTCTGATCCCTGTCTATCGCTTTGTCGTGTATCCTTTAGCTCGTAAGCATCTTCCAAGCTTATTGAAGATGATAGGGGTAGGTCTGATCTTGTTTTTGGTTAGCACCGTAGTAAATATAACAGCGTCTGCTACTATGCATTTTTTCGGATCATGCAATATCACAATGTCTGACACTCCTCAAGTATCCCAGTACTGGACACTAGTGATAGGCATCTTTAATGGACTTGGAGCAGTAGTGACAGTGATGTTTTTATTCGAGTTTACTATGGCTCAGACTCCAAACAGAATGAGAGGAATAATGATGGGACTGGTGATAGCTATAGTCGGCTGGAGCACTAACGGTAGTCCATTTTTTACTGGAATATTGAACAAGTTCATTCCAGAAAGAATTATGTTCTATGTTTATTTAGCACTACCTCCACTGGGAATGCTGATACTCATTACAATATTCGTTATTGTTGCCAAGCGATACAAGCTGAGAGAGAGGGAGAGGCACGTCAACATACAAGCCATAGTAGAGGAACATTATGAGAGATACTTTGACCAGGAGGAGGAGTACATGAGAGAAGAACAAGAAACCATATCAATGAACAGATTTCACGAAACCCTCGGCGTGTTGCACATTGTAGAGTTAGCTCCTTTATTTTAGTTTTGGTTTGCAGAAGGAGCTTTGCAGCTAAAGCCAACCTGCTTGCTATTGAAACTGCACTTCTAACGAGAAGACAGCAAAGTGCTGACCACAAGGACAAGGTGTGTCAAGTGGGCGTGACCGTGAACACTGAGTAGGTAGCCATTGCTCTTGGCTTCGATAGGCTTTTTCTTGAGATGTCTACGCACCCCCAGAGCTGTCCTGCTGTTTAGATGGAATCTACAAGTACCTAGGTAGTCAACTATGGGCGCGTTTGTTGTCAGAGAAGTCTAAGATGGTCGTCATGCAAGGTGAGCCAGCCATAACTCAAGAACGAAAGCACTTTAGCAAAATCCACGAGTCACATTGCAAGCCATTGTCGTGCTAAGCCTGTTCATACCTTTACCGAGTTTCAGAAGTGAGCGATGGTCTCTGCAGCTCATTGGACAGACAGAATGAGTGAATGACAAACTGAGTACCGTAACCCTCGCGCTTGCGCCGAGGGTTAATAAGATCATAGCAAAGAAACTTTGTAACGTTAGTCTTTTTCAAACAGTTGCACTAAAATTGTCAGTACAGTAGTAAATAAAAGACGTGTTAATTTGCTGTTTATCCTGTTTTTGTTAGTAGAACAAGCAATTATTGTACTCTGATATCCTGCCTGGTCTTCATAAAAATTATCAACAAGTTTAGTGATCTTTCTTCATCAGCAGTACCACACAAATAAATTATGAATATGAAGGTTGCATGCAAAGATCTTTAGCTTGATATGTCAGTAGGTCACCTCACATGTGATATAGGCTAGCATCATCTGATCACAAGGTAAAAAAGGCCGGAATGATGCTCTAATGTTGAACCTTTACTAGACTGACTGCTCGGCCTCAAGGAAAGGTTCAACATGTGAAGGGTTAATCAGTGTGATCGACAACTTGAAATTAAACGTACATGTAGCAAAAAAACAATGCTGTGTATAAAGATTTAAAGCTGAAGCTATATATTTAGATCACTGAACTATTGCAGCGCTTTTCAAAACATTCTTGTAAAAATATTGGCGGATTTCTTTGACAATCTGAGTATTTGGGACTTGAAAAGAAGTCAAAATGTTTGATCTTGTTAAAAGTAGATGTTAAAGAGAAACATGTGATTTCACAAGCACCAAGAGAAGGAAAGTAAATACAACATGAATGATACAAGATCAAGATGATGTTGGACTACTAAGATTAAAGAACTGTTAAAGCACACACAGACTACATTCTGCTGCTGTTTGTACAACACGAACTACAAGCTGTGTTTCAGCTCCAAGAAGCACTCCCAAAAATGCTAGGATTTTGTAGTAGTCAAATGGCTAGGCGCTGCTGTACGTTCTTTTCTCGAGGCACTCTCTTGGTGTTGATCATGAGTGGTCTACTTTATGCAACACACTGGCTTATGTACTTGGCGATTCTCCTCAGTCTTCCTGATAACCTTAAGATTGTAATAGAATGTGTCTATGTTACTCTCTGGATATTGCTACCTGGGACAGGCTGGGTAGCTGATTCATGGCTTGGACGATATCGAGCTATTGTTGTTGGACTGGTCTTGTCTATGGTAACCATCCTAATACTACAAGCTGGTTTTGTGATGCTGCATTTTGACTGGATTCTAATTCCAGGACTAGTGTTCATAATAGTCGGTTCAATGATTGGCGCATTTGGCTTTGGCAGCTTTTACGCTATTATGCTGCCTTTCGCTCTTGACCAAATGATAGGAGCAACAGCTGAGCAGCTCAGTGCTGCAGTACAGTGGTACTACTGGGAAATAGATGCAGGAGCTCTGTTTCAAGATATACTGAAGTGCATACCGATCCCGAGCCAACTACAATTCTGGGAGATTCGTCAAACAACGTCACTAGCTTTAGGCACTCTATGTTTGTCAGCTGTTCTGATAATGGACTGCCTGTACCACAATTGGCTAGACACTAACAACAAAACTGGCAATCCCATCAAGCTGATCTTTCAATTGCTCAACTATGCTCGAAAGAACAAGTGCCCTCGACTTCGCAGTGCACTGACATACATTGATGAGGAACACCCTTCACGTCTTGACTTTGGGAAGCACAAGTTTGGAGGACCATTCACAGAAGAGGTGGAGGATGTCAAGACAATAGTTCGTCTCTTACGGATATCAGCATTGGGATATGCAGTTATTCTGTTCTGCGAATTAGGCAATAGTCACATTGCAACCGAGAAGACCAATTTCAAGTGCGGTTCTAGTTTGAAAAATTTCACTATCAGTGCTATATGCTTTGTTTTCATTCCAGTCTACCGCTTCATTGTGTATCCTTTGGTTCGTAAGCATATGCCAAGCTTGTTGAAGATGATAGGAGCAGGCCTAATCTTGTGTTTTGTCAGCGCAATGATAAATACAGCTGTGACTGCTACTGTGTATTTTTCGCACAATACCACGATGATTGATGATTCTTATCAAGTACCACTTTACTGGCAATTAGTAGTAGATATATTGAATGGACTAGGAACAGGAGTGACTACAATATGTTCAGTCGAATTCACGATGGCACAGACACCAAACAGAATGAGAGGAATAATGATGGGTGTATTGATAATTGCAATTGGTTGGAGCTCACTTGGTAGCTACATATACACTGAACTATTCAAACTATCTCAATGAACAGATTTCACAAAACCCTCGGCGTGTTGCAACTTGCACATTGTAGAGCTAGCTCCTTAGTTATGGTTTGCAGAAGGAGCTTTGCAGCTAAGGCTAACCTGCTTGCTATTGAAACTGCACTGCTAACCAGAAGACAGCAAAGTGTTGACCACAACCGAGACAAAGTGTGTCAAGTGGGCGTGACCGTGAACACTGAGTAGGTAGCCATTGCTCTTGGCTTTGATAGGCTTTTTCTTGAGATGTCTACGCACCCCCAGGAGCTGTCCTGCAGTTTAGATGGAATCTACAAGTACCTAGATAGTCAACTATGGGCGCTTTTGTCGTCAGAGAGGTCAAAGACGGCCGTCAAGGTGAGCCAGCCATAACTCGAGAACGAAAGCACTTTAGCAAAATCCACGAGTCAACTTGCAAGCCATTGTCGAGCTTGTCATGCTCATAACCTCACCAGCGCGTAGAAGTAATCGCTGATCTCTGCAGCTCGATAGACAGAACGAACGAATGACAAACCAAGTACCGTAACCCTCGCGCATGCGCCGAGGGTTAAAAATACACATTCTACTTCTACCTAGTGCCAACTCCATTGGCAATGCTGTTTCTAATAATATTCATTATTGCTGCCAAGCGATACAAGCTGAGAGAGAGGGAGAGGCACGTCAACATACAGGCCATAGTGGAGGAACATTACGAGAGATACATTGACCAGGAGGAGGAGTACATGAGAGAAGCTGTAAACAACTATAGAGCAATTAACATCAACAATTGACCAACTACCATTAAAGTAATAAAACCTGACATTAAAAATTATGATGTGCATTATAAATGTATTTTAACTGGGGAACTTTAAATTTAATAATTAATCATATTTGGTGATGTTAATTACAGTGCACACATACACTTTCGATCCTTTTATATCACTTCCATTTCCAAGGCGGAATAAAGCATATGTTAAAATTAATTTGTGGTGAGTGAGTTATAGAATAACACTGGTACTATGAGAATCGAGGAGCGTGGAATTTTGTGTAAGATAGTCAAGTTAATATTTTGTTGAGCAGATATTCGGCATAATGATAGCTTAACAAACTAAATTATTAGTTCACAGTCTACACAGAGGAAATGGTTGATAGACTCATGTAAATGTAATTATTTAAATCAAACAACACTTCTTGTATAATATAATAATTATAATAATACTTTTCATGAATGCATTTTGCGAGATGTCGACGTGTCATACATACATACTTTTCACAAGATCACATAAAATTATACTCTCTATATTATCACACAGTGCGCACTAGCTTTCACGTGTACAATATCATATATTTTTCACACAATGACATGCGTATTATAGAATTGTACATGATTATAATTATTAGGGAGGCACGGTAGTGACTCCCTATGTAGGGATGAACGAGAAAACAAGATGGCGGCTACATACAATGTATTAGCGTTCAAACGCTGATATTTCGCCTGGTGTTGAATTTTATACGTCTTTAGACACTTAGATCTGCTCTCTGGCGTTGCCCCATCTTACAGTAGCAAGGAGATTGCTCGAAATTGTTACTAAAGTGACGAACCTGGAAACGGTGAAAATCGAGTTTCGTCATCTTCGTTTTCTTCTTTCTTTCTTTATTTCTTTCTTCCTTCCTTCCTTCCTTCCTTCCTTCCTTCCTTCCTTCCTTCCTTCCTTCCTTCCTTCCTTCCTTCCTTCCTTCCTTCCTTCCTTCCTTCCTTCCTTCCTTCCTTCCTTCCTTCCTTCCTTCCTTCCTTCCTTCCTTCCTTCCTTCCTTCCTTCCTTCCTTCCTTCCTTCCTTCCTTCCTTCCTTCCTTCCTTCCTTCCTTCCTTCCTTCCTTCCTTCCTTCCTTCCTTCCTTCCTTCCTTCCTTCCTTCCTTCCTTCCTTCCTTCCTTCCTTCCTTCCTTCCTTCCTTCCTTCCTTCCTTCCTTCCTTCCTTCCTTCCTTCCTTCCTTCCTTCCTTCCTTCCTTCCTTCCTTCCTTCCTTCCTTCCTTCCTTCCTTCCTTCCTTCCTTCCTTCCTTCCTTCCTTCCTTCCTTCCTTCCTTCCTTCCTTCCTTCCTTCCTTCCTTCCTTCCTTCCTTCCTTCCTTCCTTCCTTCCTTCCTTCCTTCCTTCCTTCCTTCCTTCCTTCCTTCCTTCCTTCCTTCCTTCCTTCCTTCCTTCCTTCCTTCCTTCCTTCCTTCCTTCCTTCCTTCCTTCCTTCCTTCCTTCCTTCCTTCCTTCCTTCCTTCCTTCCTTCCTTCCTTCCTTCCTTCCTTCCTTCCTTCCTTCCTTCCTTCCTTCCTTCCTTCCTTCCTTCCTTCCTTCCTTCCTTCCTTCCTTCCTTCCTTCCTTCCTTCCTTCCTTCCTTCCTTCCTTCCTTCCTTCCTTCCTTCCTTCCTTCCTTCCTTCCTTCCTTCCTTCCTTCCTTCCTTCCACTCGCCTAGCGCCTTTACGCGAGCAGTGCCGAGACCAAAACACCACGAACAGTCGTGAAATTCTCCTGGCATGTGCCTTTTGAGCTTTGTTTTTAGCGTAATGGCGATCTAAGTCCCGCGATTTCTCGATCGTGATCCATTGTCAGCTTAGTGTTAGACGCCATTATTGTGATTGCGCAATACGCACGTGACCAAGCAATGGGTAGCGCACGTGACCAAGCAGCTAAAGTATCGCTGCGCCGTGTGGATCACTATCACGGAGAACACACACCCGGCATTTGTCTGGAGTCTTCGAAGAACGGTAAGCTCGTGTAGGATCACCATTCTGCTCTTGCCAGTTAATTGTAACCGCCGTATAAGTGTACAAACAAGTGTGGGCGGGGCTCGTATGCACTGCATGCATGCGTAGGCGACTAGGCAGACCTGATACGTACAGCTTAACAATTTTAGCTACAAGTTTAAAAAAAGCCATCAACAACAGGAATACTAAACTAATGGTGGAAACAAAGACTTCTCCGTACATGCATGATATTGAACTGCACTTCACTAAAAAGAAAAAAGGACACAAACAAGAAATTAAAAAGATTTCTATCGAAATCAAAAGGATGTAGTGATGAAGAAATCTACCACTGGTTCACAATGTAAACCAACAAGGAACAAGCATAGAATGGTAACACGATTGACTTGCTAACAGACCATAGATCCCTACATCAGTGGCTGTACATAAGATCAATATTTTGTCACAAGCTGAATTCTATTCAAAGTGTCAGTCAACAGTAAATAGCTTAACTAGCTATAGTCTGGCCACAGCAGCCACTGATGTAGGGATCTATAGTCTGTTAGCAAGTCAATCGTGTTACCATTCTATGCTTGTTCCTTGTTGGTTTACATTGTGAACCAGTGGTAGATTTCTTCATCACTACATCCTTTTGATTTCGATAGAAATCTTTTTAATTTCTTTAATAGTATGTATTCGAACATACATTGTATCAGTATTGTTGTTCACAGTCTGAGTCACTTAGTACTGTTGTTCTCTTATGTCTTCCCATAGATCACTCTCCATTTCACTGTCAAAATCCTCAGTGGGCAAGAGAATAGCTCTATTTTGTGAGAGCACCTCACTACATGTAAGACTGTGACATCCATATAGCCAGATCACAAACCTGTTGTAATGTATTAAGTGGGTCTAGTGTGCTAATCTTCTGTGTAGTCTCTCAAGTATCATCTGCGAGTCGCTGTCTCTACTACTTGTTTTTTGCTCTTGTAGGATTACTATGTGTGACTTGTTGCATGGGTGGCAATCTTATCTCTGGTACTAAATAGCCCTCAAAACCATGCAACTGTTTCTCTTAAATGCTTGGAAATTGTTTCTGCATTTGGGCATCACCTTGACTGTACACGCTTTAGGCAAATTCCACATGTGCAGCAGTTGGTTTGGGGAGACTGTGCAGCGTTATGAACTGATGGTTACAAAAAAGGTGGGGGAAGGGAATTGCATCTTCTACCGTTTGAAGATCAATTTTATCTGGTGTCATGCTGTATTGCTTTGGTATGTACAAAACTGATGTTTTCACATCCCTTCACACTGAACATCAACCTTTCTTTTTTTCCATCTAGGAATGTGATTGGGGTGCCCCGGCATCTTACGAATATCGTCACAGCAACGTCTGCATACTATGTCATCTCAATATTTGGCAACCTCATCCTGGGCCTTGGTGTTCTGCCATTCTAGCTGCTACTTTACTGATGTGGCTGTGATGTTGTGTGCATAGTGCACATACTTGTGTTGAAGGAGCTTTCACCTCATCTGCAACAGGCACTTATTGATTATTGATCCACTTATTGATTAGAGACAATTTAAAATAGATGTTTTATTATGTATCTTCAGGTAATACTGTTCGTGCAAGCGCATCTGAAAACTCTCATAACATTTGTGCTATACGTAGGAACAACTAGAATGTTACTTTGCAGATGCGTCTCTATGTCTATTTGTAACTTCCAAAAGATCGATTAAATAGCGTTGTCTAAAAACTTTTTCTGACGGCAAACATGAACAGGATCGTTTTTCGATTTATACTCAATCGCATTGCATGCAACCAGCGATACCTGGAAGATCGAAAGGGAAGTTACTTGTGATACTGTATTGCAAATGTAGAAAGCGTATAATTTATTGGAGCTGAGTTATGCAAGGTTGTTCAGTGTCGGGTGGGACGCCATTGCTGGGCGTCTGCTATAAATAAATTTATACACGGCTAATTGAGCTTCCGGTCATGTGGCGGAATGACTGTGCAGTGATGCTGATAGTTCTTCCACATACTTTAAGTGCAGTTTTAGAAACAACACGTGCACATGCATATACTATGGCAATGCAAGTTGTAGTAAATCTTAGTTCACATTGGGTCGCATTGATAGTGCTGCGTCGCGCCGCAAGAAATATAACTCGTTTCTATCCTCGCGTCCCGTCTCGCGATGATAAAAAACATGCATTTCACCACATTGCGACGTATTATGAACGATTTGTCGCATTGCTTAGCTTTGCGAGTCATTGTGAACTAGGCTCAACACAGTGGAGTAGCAACAAATGGTGAGCAGTGGAGTGTGTTAATGGGACGCCAAGTAGTGGAAATCATTGTTCATTAATATTCATGACCACGCAATCTCGGTAGTTTCTACCCACGCAGTGCAGCAATGCTTCTCTGCGCCACGCTACAGCTTAGTGGGGCTTATGTGGTGCGCTTGTACCAACAAATGGTTTTATAAGTGTGATATTACTTGTCTATCACACGCCTATGTAACAGATTGTACTGATGTTTACTTGTAGTACAAAAATATAGTTGTTTGTCATCTTCCCAAAATGGATTAACTTGCACAAGTTTGTAACACTGACACAGCAAAATTCAGTTTAGATAGCCTAAAATCGGCCTAAAATACATGATTTGACGTGCTTCAAACACCAAATTAGAACAATAACTTCTTCCAAAGCAGTGTTTGTCATTCAAGAACTATAGCTATGGCTAGGCACTGCTGCCGATGTTTATCTCGAGGCACTACCTTGGTGTTGCTCATGAGTGGTCTACTGAATGCAGTACAACGACTTGAGTTTGCTGCTATTTTTGTCAGTCTTCCTGACAACTTAAATATTGCCGTAAAAGATATACTCATCGCATTGTATGTATTGCTACCTGTGACAGGCTGGGTAGCTGAGTCATGGCTTGGACGATATCGAGCTATTTGTGTTGGACTGGTCTTGTCTTCGATAACTGTTCTAACACTACAAGCTGCTTTTGTAATGCTGCAATTTGACTGGACTCCGATTCCAGTATTTACACTGCTTGTAATAATCATGCCAATAGGTATTTTTGGGTTTGGAAGCTTCTATACTGTTATGCTCCCATTTGCTCTTGACCAAATGATAGGAGCATCAGCTGAACAGCTCAGTGCTGCAGTACACTGGTTCTTCTGGGGGTTCAATAACGGAGTATTATTGAAAGATGTGCTTGAGTGTGTTCCAATCCCAAACCAGCTACAATACCTGGACATTCTTCCAGTGATCTTCCTCACTTTAGCCACTCTATGTTTCTCAGCTGTTCTGATAATGGACTGCCTGTATCACAAGTGGCTAGACACTAACAACAAAACTGGCAATCCCATCAAGCTGATCTTTCAAGTGCTCAACTATGCTCGAAAGAACAAGTGCCCTCGACTTCGCAGTGCATTGACATACATTGATGAGGAACACCCTTCACGTCTTGACTTTGGGAAGCACAAGTTTGGAGGACCATTCACAGAAGAAGAGGTGGAGGATGTCAAGACTATACTTAGTTTAATGCCACCTCTATTGTCAGCTATTGGAGTAATTTTCTTAAGCGATATCGGACCCAGGAAAACTCCAGTTGCTAATGACACAATCAAGTGTGTTTCTAGTCAACGATATTGCAGTAGGAGCATTACTATCTTTGTCATAATTCCAGTCTATCGCTTCATTGTGTATCCTTTAGCTCGTAAGCATAAAATTATTCCAAGCTTGTTGAAGATGATAGGAGTAGGTCTGATCATGTGTTTAGTTAGCACAGTGATAAATACAGCTGTCACTGCAAATGCGTTTTTCTCACAGAATACTACGATATCAGTCTCTCTCTTCAAGTACCGATATACTGGATACCAGTCATAGAACTCTTGAATGAAATAGGTATAACAGTGGCATTAATGTATGGAATTGAGTTTACTATGGCTCAGACTCCAAACAGAATGAGAGGAATAATGATGGGACTGGTGATAACTATGATGGCCTGGACTACAAACGACAGCGTTCTGTTCCAACTCTTAATGCGCATAGTGGACATATTCAAAGTATCTACTCAAAACTATACATTGTACAGTAGTCTAGTGCTACCTCCGCTGGCAATAATGATGATGATAATATTTGTCATTGTTGCCAAGCGATACAAGCTGAGAGAGAGGGAGAGGCACGTCAACATACAGGCCATAGTGGAGGAACATTATGAGAGATACCTTGACCAGGAAGAAGAGTACATGAGAGAAGCTGCTGACATGTACAAATAATATTAATACCAATTGGTTTATTCATTTTGTTGGCCTTTTTCAGCTGTGACTATGATGTGTTTAATGTAGATTTCACTTTTAATTGTTGTTTATTACATAGTACGTCATCTTTGACCAATCGGATTGCTCTATTCGAGGGCATTAACCCTTTAATTACTAAATTATCCAGCTGAAATTTTAACCTCGTAAATGCTGACCGCTTCTCTCGTGAATATCTCGTGTGTCTTTTGTGCTACTGGTCTCAAATTAGCGTCCGTTTACCCCAGTGAGTAGCCGCAATTGCCCACACTCAAGTCGGTCAATATGCCCCTCCCACTTCGAAAGTGAAGCCGATAAAGTGCGACGACCTCGTCAAATTTTGCTCAAAGTTAGTACTTTGGGGCTGGCTGCTGAAAAGTACACACAGATAGCAGTGGTTTTGGTGAGTGCAAAATGTAGCCCAGATCATAGAGAATGCACAAAAATGTGTTTGCGAGCACCCCTGAAGCCATAAAATGTCCAAATTTTCTTGGCGGCCATTTTGTTTTTCCTAAAATGTTGTGAAATTTGCGCTGAAGCCATAGAAATGCAGTCGCCATAACGTTTAGCGCAGTGGGCGCGCCGAAAACCGGTCAATTTTTTCCGGTTATTTGTATTCTTCAATTTGGCTTAATTTTGGGATATTTTAACACTTTTTGATAAAGTTATGGTGTCTGAAGTATGTATGTCGCCAAAAGGCGACAATAGGGGTTAAAGGGTTAATGTAGGTTATTGACCGCGCGTAGCGTCTTCTATAGCAACAGACCGTTGCGTCTTTGCGAGTTTGAAAAATCCGCAATGTTATTGCGCTCACAGTAATGAACTATGTAATAAATCATTTATTGCCCTACACAACTCGGGCATTAACCAACATTAATGACCTCAGGAAAGTCGGTTGCCCTCGTACAGTCTCGGGCTGCGCCCTCGACCGTTACTCGGGCAAACGACTTTCCCACGGTCATTAATGTCGGTTAATGCCCTTGCGTGAGGGAAACAACTAATACATATTGCATATACCGTATTACCTGTATCCCTCTACAATTTTTTACCATTACAAAAAGCAACATAAACCATAAATTGTGATTTTCAACTAGAAGCACAAAGTGTTACATTACACATTGTATAGAGCCTGTGGCAGCCTCACAAGGTAACAGACACCAAAACACCATAGACAGAAACACATATGCAATATGCACATACTTTTATTATCTCTTGTTAACGTTAATGCATAGAGTACTGACCTGATATTCAGCAGGCAATGCTTGAGAGTAGTTCCCTAAAATACATCGAGTTACAGCCTTGAAATCAGCTGAGCAACCTCTTCTTTGCTGATCGCCAGAACAGTAAGGACGAATTCTTCTGATGTTGTCTCTGTCTCTATAGCATACAAATCATTAGTTGAGTCTTTGGTAAATTAACTTGAAAACGGTATAGATAAGTAATAGTTAGATCACCGGAAGAGGGATCTAACTGACATGAACGCCCCGCGGGACAATCCCTCGCCCAAGGATGGTTTTATTATTATTATTATTATTATTATTATTATTTGATTTTACAGTACATACAGAAGTGCAGTAGTAATGCATGGCTGTTTGAGAGGATGGCAGAGACAGTATAGCAGTACTGACGGAATACCAATAAGAACTACTGGTATCCTATAGGGATAAGTGATATAAATTAGTTAGTAAATGTAGGAGGAACATAGCCACTACACCTGCAGCAAGGGCAAATGTAGTGAAAAGAGCAAGGGTTAGTTGGAGAAAAATTGTTTAAAAAGTGTCTCCACATATGGTCTTTAATCTTGGTTTTAATCGTGTGGAGAGATAGACTTAGATCAATTGGAGGAAGAGAGTTCCAAAGACGAGCAGTCCTCTTGAAGTACGAATGGTGAGTAATGATTGAGCTGGACGATTGATGCACTAGTTTCATAGATTTTCCTGATCTAGTGTTAGAGGAAGAAAATGCGATGTAGTTCTTGACGGGGAAACTTGGGTCAGGGTTTTACAGCCCGAGGGCGAAGCCCGAGGGCTGTAAGACCATCCGAGGGCGAGGGATTGGCCCAAGGGACATTCATGTCAGTTAGATTCCGAGTCCAGGTGATCTAACTGACTTAGACCACGCTTACACTGACCTGACGACGACGGCCGCCATTTTATGCGTGCTGGGAGCTCGTTCGCCGTTCGTGAAGAACGTAGCGGCGTAGTTTCTTCGCTCCAGGCCACGCGAGGAACTGTACTTCGTCTTGGTAAGCTCTTCGACACATTCTCGATCTTCCACAGCGAAAGAAACGGTGTTTTGACAAAATGAATTTATTCATAAGGATCTAACTGACACAAACGCCCTCCGCTAATTCGTGACTTCAAAGCTTCCGACTCAATGAATTATTAATGAGTGGTCTAACTTTGGATCATGTGATTTAACAAGTCAGTAACTAGTTAAGCAAGACTGGCTGATGAGTGTGTAAAAATTATTGACTTAATGCGGACTCTCAGTCAGCAGCCTGCAACACAGCAAAGCAGTCACTGATGTATCGATGCATGATCTATTAGCCGTGTTACCATTCCGTGTTACCTCCACCATGTCTTTATACCAGAGTGCAAGAAAGTAGCAGCCAATTTTAAAATTTGCTGTTTCTCATGATCAAATCGTTGTAATGCGAAACATGCTAAATGACGTTAAAAGCATTTTATTGGAAAGTCTAATGAGTTGTCGCAGCTCAACATCTCTACTGTAGTTGTAGCAAAATTAATATCCACATTTCAGTTTGCATGAAGTTAGAGACATCACAATATTCAAATGACTGCAGTATACAGTGGTTTACGAAGATCTTGCGTACCTTAAAGTATTTTTGCGGGTACATTTTTTGCAGATTTGCTCAAAAACGCAAAAAATAATTAATACTTGTAAATTTTAATTAGTTATGAATACAGTAAAGCCACACCCATACGATCTTAGACATGTTACTATATTAGGGAGACACGGTAGTGTCTCCCTATGTAGGGTTGAACGAGAAAACAAGATGGCGGCTACATACAATGTATTAGCGTTCAAACGCTGATATTTCGCCTGGTGATGAATTTTATACGTCCAAAGACACTTAGATCTGCTCTCTGGCGTTGCCCCATCTTACAGTAGCAAGGAGATTGCTCGAAATGATTGCTAAAGTGACGAACCTGGAAACGGTGAAAATCGAGTTTCGTCATCTTCGTTTTCTTCTTTCTTTCTTTCTTTCTTTCTTTCTTCCACTCGCCTAACGCCTTTACGCGAGCAGTGCCGAGACCAAAACATCCACGAACATTCGTGAAATTCTCCTGGCAGGTGCCTTTTGAACATTGTTTTTAGCGAAACGGCGATCTAAATTCCGCGAGTTCTCGATCGTGATCCATTGTCAGCTAAGTGTTAGACGCCATTATTGAGATTGCGCAACACGCACGTGACCAAGCAGTGGCTAGCGCACGTGACCAAGCAGTGGATAGCGCACGTGACCAAGCACTAGCTTGAGTATCGCCATGCCGTATGGATCATGGAGAACACATATTTGTCTGGAGTCTTCGAATAACGGCAAGCTGGTGTAGGATCGCCATTCTGCGCTTGCCAGATAATTATAACCGGCGTACAGGTCTACAAATAAGTGTGGGCGGGGCTCGTATGCACTGCATGCATGCATGAATGCGTAAGCGAGCTGGTGTGTACCACATAACAAATATTTTTAGCTACAAGTTTAAAATTGTTAATAATAAAGAAAAGCCATCAGCAACTGGAAAACTAAACCAATGGTAGAAACCATGACAAAGATGACTCAGTACATGCATGATATTGAACTGCACTTCACTGAAAATGAAAAAAGGACACAAACAAGAAAATAAAAAAGATTTCTATCGAAATCAAAAGGATGTAGGGTTGTGAAATCTACCACTGGTCCACAATGTAATCTAACAAGGAACAAGCATGGAATGATAACACGATTGACTTGCTAACAGACCATAGATCCCTACATCAGTGGCTGTACTGACATAAGATCAAGAATTATTTTGTCACAAGCTGAATCCAATTCAATTTAATGCATATCTGGTGTCAGTCAACAGCAATTAGCTGAATTAGCTATAGCCAACCACAGCAGCCACTGATGTAGGGATCTATGGTCTGTTAGCAAGTCAATCGTGTTATCATTCCATATTTGTTCCTTGTTAGATTACATTGTGGACCAGTGGTAGATTTCACAACCCTACATCCTTTTGATTTCGATAGAAATCTTTTTTATTTTCTTGTTTATTGTACATGTATTTGCTGGAGGGATCTTTTGCCGTTCTGTGCTATTGGAGTGCATGGGAATTACTATCTTGCAACTACAACGTAGTTGGTTGTTTATCTCGCCAATAACAGCTAGTCGTTGAGCCATTGCCATCTTGATTTTGCCGTCAAGCAAGCAGTCCCTGCGACTTTCATAGACTTCCTACAAGTGCCTAACTTTTATTTTGTCGCTATTTTCATCATTGTAGACTTCACTCCAGTTCTATTTCGCATCTCATTTACATCTAAGTGGAGTTTCTTTTCCGCCGACTAATTTTCTCATTATATACTAGTGTTCTTGGCGTGTGCTCTTTGTATGTGACAGAATTCCGTCTAATAGATAGTTAAAATCAGTAGGAATGTACAACAGGAAACATTTTAGCTCGTAAGCATAATCCAAGCTTGTTGAAGATGATCGGAGCAGGTCTGATCTTGTGGTTGGCTAGCACAGTAGTATATACAACAGTGACTGGAGTAAAAAACATTTCTGAACAATCATCGTACAACACCACAATGCCTGATACTCCTGAAGTATCACTGTACTGGATGCTGGTGATTAAAGTTCTGAATGGAATAGGTGGAGCAGTGACAATGGTTTTTATGTTTGAGTTTACTATGGCTCAGACTCCAAACAGAATGAGAGGAATAATGATGGGACTGGTGATAACTATGGGTGGCTGGGCTACAAGTGGCAGTTCTCTTTTTGCTAAAATATTCGATCTGTTCAAAGTCTCTAAAATATTCAGATTCTACTTCTACCTAGTGCCGACTCCATTGGCAATGCTGACGCTGATAATATTCGTTATTATTGCCAAGCGATACAAGCTGAGAGAGAGGGAGAGGCACGTCAACATACAGGCCATAGTAGAGGAACATTACGAGAGATACTTTGACCAGGAGGAGGAGTACATGAGAGAAGCTGCTGAGAGATTGCATAGCAAATAGTTTCTTTATACAGTAGATGGTGACTGCTCCATAACACAACATCATATTAATCATCCCTACATATCGTTGCCGAGAAGCAATGATAATAATCTCTCATAAATAATTTAATGCTGTATATAATATGACACTGAAGTGAATCAAGTTTGAAAGTGAAACGTTTACTGCTGTTCTTGTATCAGTACAAGTTTACCAACAAATACAGTTATTTTAAGGGCACACCTTGGTCAATGATTTGATGTACTGGCTGTGTACAAAGTAAACCGAACACACTTTTCAACTTATACAACCAAGTAACTTCCATATCATGAATATAGCCAGTATACAGGAAATCATCTGATATGAAAGAGTTTAACTTATAAAAACTTAAAATATTTTTAGTCAATAATTGGTATCAACGCAGTTTGTTTATGTACTAGCTATAGGCATACATGGTTTGGATATAAACACTGGGTAATATAGTTTCATTCCAAGCATTATTTTTTCCCTCTCTGGGTGCATGAACTGGGCTTATGATTGTGGTTTGTAGCAATAGCAATTTGAGAAAGTAACAGTTTATTTTGTACAAACCACAGTACCAAGGAAGTGTAAGAATATTGTACAGTAGCAACACAATGATGCATTCACTATTTTTTATTCTGCGACTATGGCTAGATGCTCCTGCCAGTTTTTGTCTCGAGGCACTGTCTTAGTGTTGCTCATGAGTGGTCTACTGTATGCTGTACACTGGCTATTAATTTCAACACTATCTCTCATTATTTCTGATCATAACCTCAAGTTGGTATTGGACAACTTACGTGTAGCTTGCTGGGTATTGCTACCTGTGACAGGCTGGGTAGCTGAATCATGGCTTGGACGATATCGAGCTATTGTTGTTGGACTGGTCTTGTCTTCGGTAACTGTTTTAACAACACAAGTTACTTTCGTGATGTTGCAATTTGAATTTACTCCAATTCCAGTACTAGTGCTGATAATACAAATTGTATTTTTGTCAAGTGGTACAATTGGATTTGGCAGCTTCTATACTATCATGCTACCTTTCACTCTTGATCAAATGATAGGACCATCAGCTGAGCAGCTCAGTGCTGTAGTTCAGTGGTTCTGTTGGGTTTACAATACCGCAGTTCTATTTGATGATGTGCTTGAGTGTATTTCTTTCACAAACCTGCTTCACTACTTGAATGTTAATGTTTTTTCAATAATCTTCCTCACTTTAGGCACTCTATGTTTCTCAGCTGTTCTGATAATGGACTGCCTGTACCACAAGTGGCTAGACACTAACAACAAAACTGGCAATCCCATCAAGCTGATCTTTCAAGTGCTCAACTATGCTCGAAAGAACAAGTGCCCTCGACTTCGCAGTGCATTGACATACATTGATGAGGAACACCCTTCACGTCTTGACTTTGGGAAGCACAAGTTTGGAGGACCATTCACAGAAGAAGAGGTGGAGGATGTCAAGACAATCTTCCGTCTCATACCAGTATTATTGTCAGGTTTTGGAGTAGCTTTCTTATGTGAGTTGGGACTCAGTCAATTGTCAGTTAGCAAACACACTATCAAATGTGTGTCTAGTAAAGAAGAACATATTGTTATCTGCTTGGCTACATTTATTTTGATCCCTGTCTACCGCTTCATTGTGTATCCTTTAGCTCGTAAGCATCTTCCAAGCTTGTTGAAGATGATCGGAGCAGGTCTGATCTTGTGGTTGGCTAGCACAGTAGTATATACAACAGTGACTGGAGTAAAAAAATTTTCAGAACAATCATCGTACAACATCACAATGCCTGATACTCCTGAAGTATCACTGTACTTGATGCTGGTGATTAAAGTTCTGAATGGAATAGGTGGAGCAGTGACAATGGTTTTTGCATTTGAGTTTACTATGGCTCAGACTCCAAACAGAATGAGAGGAATAATGATGGGACTAGTGATAGCTATGGTTGGCTGGGCTACAAATGGTAGTTCTCTTTTTGCTAAAATATTCGATCTGTTCAAAGTCTCTAAAATATTCAGATTCTACTTCTACCTAGTGCCGACTCCATTGGCAATGCTGACGCTGATAATATTCGTTATTATTGCCAAGCGATACAAGCTGAGAGAGAGGGAGAGGCACGTCAACATACAGGCCATAGCGGAGGAACATCATGAGAGATACTTAGACCAGGAGGAGGAGTACTTGAGAGAAATAGCTGTGATGTTGGCTGAGAACTCTTAATTTAATGAACCCTTTCATATAGTTCATTTACTGATATAAACACAGTATTTTTGAGTAATATGCTAGTACAAAACTTAATTATGTTATGACTTTTACAGGTTCTGCTCAAATGTTCCTAGTCACTGCTGCATGAAGTGTCTTCACTAGGAGATTCTGAACTAATTGTGTCTCTGTACTGTGGGTTTTCATACAAAATTCCTAGTTCCAGTGCCATGCATAAACAAAAGCGCAGTACAGCTCCTCATCCTGTGGTAGTATAGAGCACACATTTACCAATGACATACAGAAAGTGGGAACAACGTATATATACTGTGTATTACATGACTGTATTGTGCAGGTCCACACATTATCTATGTACAAGAAAATTAAAAAGATTTCTATCGAAATCAATAGGATGTAGGGTTGTGAAATCTACCACTGGTCCACAATGTAAACTAACAAGCTTAAGGAACAAGCATGGAATGGTAACACGATTGACTTGCTAACAGACCATAGATCCCTACATCAGTGGCTGCTGTGGTTGACTATAGCTAATATAGCTATAGTTGCTGTTGACTGACACCAGATGTGCATTCAGCTTGTGACAAAATATTGATCTTATGTACAGCCACTGATGTAGGGATCTATGGTCTGTTAGCAAGTCAATCGTGTTACCATTCCATGCTTGTTCCTTAAGCTTGTTAGTTTACATTGTGGACCAGTGGTAGATTTCACAACCCTACATCCTATTGATTTCGATAGAAATCTTTTTAATTTTCTTGTTTGTGTCCTTTTTTTCTTTTTCAGTGAAATGCAGTTCAATATCATGCAAGTACCGAGCCGTCTTTGTTTCCACCATTGGTTTAGTTTTCCTGTTGTTGATGGCTTATCTTTATTATTAACTATTTTAAACTTGTAACTAAAAATAATTGTTATGCTGTACATATCAGTTCGCCTACGCATGCATGCATGCATGCAGTGCATGTGAGCCCCGCCCACACTTGTTTGTAGACCTGTACGGCGGTTATAATTATCTGGCAAGTGCAGAATGGTGATCCTATACGAGCTTACCGTTCTTCGAAGACTCCAGACAGATTATGTGTTGTCCGTGAACCATACGGCGCGACGATACTAAAGCTAGTGCTTGGTCACGTGCGCTAACCAATGCTTGCATGGTCACGTGCGTATTGCGCAATCACAATAATGGCGTCTATCACTTAGCTGACAATGGATCACGATTGAGAAATCGCGGAATTTATATCGCCGTTACGCTAAAAACAAAGTTCAAAAGGCACCTGCCAGGAGAATTTCACGACTTTTCGTGGGTGTTTTGGTCTCGGCACTGCTCGCGTAAAGGCGCTAGGCGCGCTGAAGAAAGAAAGAAAGAAAGAAAGAAGAAGAAGAAGGAAGAAAACGAAGATGACGAAACTCGATTTTCACCGTTTCTAGGTTCGTCACTTTAGTAACAGTGTAGAGCGCTCTCCTTGCTACTGTAAGATGGGGCAACGCCAGATAGCAGATCTAAGTGTCCTTGGACGTATACAATTCACCACCTGGCGAAATATCAGCGTTTGAACGCTAATACATTGTATGTAGCCGCCATCTTGTTTTCTCGTTCAACCCTACATAGGGAGACACTACCGTGTCTCCCTAATAGTTCTATAGCTCTATAGCTATACCTGGTATTGTTGCACGAGTGTTTGTCACATGTTGCAAATATTTTGCATCCCGGCTGAAACCACCTGAAAAGCTGTTTGTCTATTGACAATCATTGCATTATGCTAGAGCGAACAACAGTAATTGAGCACAATTATAGTGAGTGCACAATATAGAATGAGGTGATAACACATTACTGAGCAATACGACATTAATTTCCATACATTGGTGTGCATATCTATATAAGTGCAAGCAATAGCAATATTATTGTGCTGTGATTATCTTTAACTATATTAGGGAGGCACGGTAGTGACTCCCTATGTAGGGATGAACGAGAAAAGAAGATGGCGGCTACATACAATGTATTAGCGTTCAAACGCTGATATTTCGCCTGGTGATGAATTGTATACGTCCAAAGAAACTTAGATCTGCTCTCTCGCGTTGCCCCATCTTACAGTAGCAAGGAGATTGCTCGATATTGTTACTAAAGTGACGAACCTGGAAACGGTGAAAATCGACTTTCGTCATCTTAGTTTTCTTTCTTTCTTTCTTCAACTCGCCTAGCGCCTGTACGCGAGCAGTGTCGAGACCAAAACACCCACGAACAGTCGTGAAATTCTCCTGGCATGTGCCTTTTGAACTTAGTTTTTAGCGAAACGACGATATACATTTGACGAGCTCACGATCACGAACAGTTGTCAGCTAAGTGTTTGACGCCATTATTGTGATTACGTAATACGCACGTGACCAAACACACTTGTAGAGTATCGCCGTATGGAGAGCGCATATTGGCGTCTTGAGTCTTCGAAGAACAACTCACAGAGTAAGCTCGTGTAGTATCATCGTTCTGCTGCATGCCAGATAGTATCACAGCCATACAGAAATCTCTAAACCAGAGTGGGCGGGGCTCGTATGCAGTGCAATCCTGCAGCATGCAACAACAGCAAACCAAACCAATGGTGGAATCAAAGAGATACGTTATCCTACCGATTTCAAACAGCATCAAAAATTTGAAACTCACTGAAAAGAAAAAAGGCCACAAACAAGAAAATAAAAAGATTTCTAATGAAATCAAAAGGATGTAGGGATAAAGAAATCTGCTACTGGTCCACAATGTAAACCAACAAGAAGCAAGCATGGAATGGTAACACGATTGACTTGCTAACAGACCATAGATCCCTACATCAGTGGCTGACTGACTACAGCAGTTCTGCTAGTTGCTATTGACTGACAACTGACATGCATTGAATTGACAAAATAATTATAGTATAGTCAAAATGTTATGTGTACAGCCACTGATGTAGGGATCTATGGTCTGTTAGCAAGTCAATCGTGTTACCATTCCATGCTTGCTTCTTGTTGGTTTACATTGTGGACCAGTAGCAGATTTCTTTATCCCTACATCCTTTTGATTTCATTAGAAATCTTTTTATTTTCTTTAGTGCTAACAGCTATAACATGACAAGATTATTGTTTTGATTATCATTGAAAGAGTAACCCTCGCGCATGCGCCTAGGATTAATGATATGTAGATGTGCTGTATTGCATTACGTGATGGGTGCTACACTCTTTGACACTACAACAACCTAGAGCTTGTTGCATGTAAACCAGATGGTGTTGCTTAGTACACTTTTTTCTACATGCACACACTGACACACCTGAACAGTCAGCTATTATTTGTTGTGAAGAATGTATGGTATGATGTAAAACAACATAAATACAGAAAACAAAACTCACATTGTCATTATTGAGTGCAAGTCTAAACCATGGCTAGGCACCATTGCCAATCTTTTTCTCGAGGCACTACCTTGGTGCTGCTCATGAGTGGTCTACTGTATGCTGTACACCGATTTGTGTACTCAGCTATTTCTCACATTCTTCCTCATAATCTCAAGTTTGCACTAGAGTACGTAGAAATGGCTCTCTTTGTGTTTCTACCTGTGACAGGCTGGCTAGCTGAGTCATGGCTTGGACGATATCGAGCTATTGTTGTTGGACTGGTCTTGTCTTCAGTAACTATTCTAGCACTACAAGCTGTTTTCGTGATGCTGCATTTTGATTGGACTCCAATTTCAGCGTTAGTACTGATTGTTTTGGGCTTATTAATATCAACTTTTGGCATTGGCAGCTTCTATACAATTACACTACCGTTTGCTCTTGACCAAATGATAGGAGCATCAGCTGAGCAGCTCAGTTCTGTAGTACAGTGGTACTGTTGGGTGTTCTTTTTAGGGCTACTGATAAAACACATATACTTGAGTGCATTCCGATCCCAATCCAGTTCCATTACCTGGACATTCTTCCAGTGATCTTCCTCACTTTAGGCACTCTATGTTTCTCAGCTGTTCTGATAATGGACTGCCTGTACCACAAGTGGCTAGACACTAACAACAAAACTGGCAATCCCATCAAGCTGATCTTTCAAGTGCTCAACTATGCTCGAAAGAACAAGTGCCCTCGACTTCGCAGTGCATTGACATACATTGATGAGGAACACCCTTCACGTCTTGACTTTGGGAAGCACAAGTTTGGAGGACCATTCACTGAAGAAGAGGTGGAGGATGTCAAGACAATCTTTCGTCTTATACCAATTCTACTGCCAATGTCTGGAGTGTTCTTTTTCGGTGAATTAGAATTTAGTAAAATTCCTTTGTCCAAAAACTGTCATTCCATTTTTGAACATTATGCTATTAGTACCACAGTCTCTGTTCTGATTCCAGTCTACCGCTTCATTGTGTATCCTTTTGTTCATAAGCATATTCCAAGCTTATTGAAGATGATAGGTGCAGGTCTGGTTTTGTGTATTGTTAGCACAGTAATGTACACAGTCGTGACTGGTGTTCAACATTTTTCAGAACAATCACACAACATCACAATGGCTGATACTCCTCAAGTGCCACTGTACTGGATACTAATTATGGAATACTTGAATGGAATAGGTTCAGCACTGGCCATGATTTTTGGGACCGAATTTGTCATGGCTCAGACTCCAAACAGAATGAGAGGAATAATGATGGGACTGGTGATAGCTATGGTTGGATGGACCAGACATGGTGGTAATTACACTATTACTAGAGGATTCCATACTTGCCAAGCGATACAAGCTGAGAAAGAGGGAGAGGCACGTCAACATACAGGCCATAGTGGAGGAACATTACGAAAGATACTTAGACCAGGAGGAGGAGTACATGAAAGAAATAGCTGTGATGCTGGCTGGCAACTCTTAATCTAATCAACCCTTTCATAATTCATTTACTGATTTAAACATTTTCAGCATTTTAAAGTAATAATTGCAACAAACATTTTATGTAACATCAATTATGTTATGACTTTTACAGTTTCTGCATTAAATTTTAAAGCAAACTTTCCTAGTCAGTGCTGCATGAAGTGTCTTCACTAGAAGATTCTGAACTAATTCTGTCTCTGTACTGTGGGTTTTCACGCAAAAATTCTTCCTGTTGATCCATGTACCTCTCATAGTGTTCCTCTACTATGACATGTAAGTTGATCACTCTGTTCCTCTCTCGTAACTTGTAGCATTTAGAGAGTACATCAACTATCACAAAAAGTAATGCAAACAGCACCACTGTTGACACATCATAACACACAGTGAATGATATGTGCTTTGCCCACTCTGATACAATAAGTGTAGTTAGGCTAGACAAGGCAAACATTAAGCCAATTCCAAGGCCTTTCATCTTCTCCGGTATTTGTGCAATCAAGAATATAAGAAAAACAACACTAAAAATTGTCCTTCCTGTGCCATAAACAAGGAATGGAGCCAGCTTCCAATACCATGGGATATAGTAATCAGGCCACATAGCTGCTCTTGCATGGTGGCACTTCGATGCAGGAAAGATATCTGTGTGTGTCATTAGACACAATGACTCCCCATATGCCTGGCATCACTAGCATTGTGTATCCAACTAGATACAACAGCAAACCAGCAGTAATGCAGTTCAGCATGTTAGGAAAATATTTTTGAAAGCAAGGGTTTATCAAGAATTGATGAATTGGAACAAGCAGTATAGGAAACAGCCATGACTTCATTCCAATATTTAATACAATATCTCGGTACTCAAGGTCGATCACTAGGCTAATGGGACTCATATTAGCAATACCTGCAGCAATACTTAAGCATATCAACAAAGGGAGTAATCTCAGAACTAGTTTGACGTCCTCTACCTCCTGTTCGATAAAGGGTCCGCCAAACTTAGTCTTGCCAAAGTCTATTCGTGCAGGTTGTTCCTCATCGATATAGGTGAAGGCACTGCGTCTCTCAGGGTATCTGTGCTTCCTAGTGTAGTTGAGTACCTGTATGATGAGCTTGATGGGGTTAGTGACCTTATGAGTCCTGTCCAACCACTGCTGACACATGCAATCACTTACAATAATTGCAGCAAGGAAAATTGCGAAAATACCAGCAACTCCTACACCAATAACATTGATGTAGGGAACTAAAGCCATATAAGCAATCGTAAAAGACAATCCAAATCCAAAATTTTTTGCCCAGACATACCAACATATTAGTGAACTAAGCTCATCTGTTGAGGAGCCAATCATCTGATCAGTAAAGAAAGGAATAATAGCAACTGTGAAAGCAGCATTTCCAAAAGTCACTAGCACAATTGCCAGTGAAAAAAGCCATTCGCTTAGAGTAGAAACACCTCCAGTAAATAATGCAAAGAAGAAAAATATGCTTCCAGAAAATGAGACTATTGAACCAAATTTGATAGTTTTATATCGTCCAATTTTAACGTCAGCAAGCCAACCAATGAAAGGAGCAAAAACTCCTGAAAAGAATTCCGATCCAGTTGTAACCCATGGTGAAGTGAAATGCAAAATGGCTGCACAAGACAGTAATAGACTACTAGAGAAAGAAAACAATGCCTGCCACACAAGTAAAAGCAATAATTCCTTCCTACAGCATGAACGAAAGGATCAATCCCAGTGCTTGTAACAAGACAATGATGGTTTTCGAAAATCCATGATACAATTAATGATGAATGCCTTCAGAAGCACTGCATTTAGCGCATAAAACAACACTGTGTAAGTTTTTTACCTTGTACATAATACATGGGTTTGTTAAATGTGTACAATACTAAAAAAGAACTGAGAATAAATTATTTAAACACTGGCTATTATCACAGGTCCCCAAGGACTAAGCATCTGCCAAAAACCAAACTTGAAACGAACAATGTTACCAATACGGCTGCAGCATGACACTGCCATAGTTTGTCCACTTTCAGCTTAGAGCAAATTCTAGTTTGGTAGCTAGAAAGTAAACCTACTATAGCATTCCTTATGCTACAATCTGATTGGTCTGTTGGAGAAAAAAATTATTTTCTGCAACAGCTCTTACTGTTTAAAGAACTCATATTTTTCCTCTGGAAGTTATCAATGACCATAATCATTTCATAGATTCACTAAGCTATTAAATACTACAGTGTAATCGATTATACACTCCTAGTACATATCGTTGTTCAGAATTACAATAATTTATAACTAAAATTCATTTCGTATACACCACAAATGTGCGTAGTATCAGTGTTTGTATATTGATGGCAGACATCAGAAAATAGTAAGTATACATATCAACCAAAATACAGTCTCTTGCTCTCCACCATTGACCCGGAAGAGCATACAGCAACCAATCACTACAACGAACATGAGATACTGCGAGATCACTGAGACACTCACACCTAAGCACAAGTTAAATCTTTAGTTACTGAGCAAAAATGTCATATGTTCTAAGTTTCTGCTACATGCAGTATGCTAATTGTCCGACTACCATTGTTTTGAGGTTTGCTAGTGCAACTAATCATTGCATACAAAGAAACACACACTAAAATACTGTTACTAAACACGTATGCACCTGTACTGTGAAATATCTTTGTTATTGTCAATTTAGCAATGAATTTGTAATCATGCTTGGGTTGTCGCGTCCAGTCGACTTCTGACCATAAGAAATTGAGTGAGACTGTCTTGTCAATCAGCAGCTATAAAAGAGGGCAAGACTATAAGTTGAAAAACCCAGTAGCAGTGATTATACATTTATATCCTAGCTGTTTGGTTCACTCACTTCACTGACTTACTGCGGTGGACATCAATCGGCATCGACATGGGCGTGATAGTAAACACGTGGAGAGGTGGGCGTTACCTTAAGTCTTCATCATGGGAGCAGCAACTCGATCAGTAGCTGTCGCTATGTCTGGTGGAGTGGATTCCAGCGTGGCTGCTCTACTCCTCAAGAGAGCTGGTAACATCTTACATCACCGATCATGTT
This sequence comes from Haliclona indistincta, assembly GCA_964017065.1. Lineage (NCBI taxonomy): Eukaryota > Metazoa > Porifera > Demospongiae > Haplosclerida > Chalinidae > Haliclona > Haliclona indistincta. The sequence goes on from OZ024789.1 coordinate 3,318,005, forward strand.
CAGACATTGAATCTGGTGACCTCACACTCACAGGTTGGCACGTGACTGGAGTGTTTATGTCGAACTGGGACGAACGAGAAGAGAGGGGAATTTGCACGAGCGAAGATGACTATAGAATGGTAGCCAATGTGTGTGAACAGATTGGTGTGCCCGCTCAGCGAGTATCCTTTGTCAAAGAATACTGGAATGAGGTTTTCAGGTACGCAGCTGACATTCAAGTATGCTGAGGTGTATGCCCAGAGCTAGGGGTCTGACACTAGTGAAAGCTCGTACGCTAACCGGTGAAATCAGGGTATTCTCATTAGTTTTCTAGTATACTAGCACTGGAAAACTAATGATCAGTCCTTGTCAGACCCTCGATATATGCCCATTTTTACTAATAGCTCTAATTTCTACAGTGACTTTCTTGATGGTTATAAGGAAGGTTACACTCCTAATCCGGACATCTTGTGCAACCAAAAAATCAAGTTTGGCGTGTTTTACAAACACGTAATGACCTCACTCGGTGTGGACAAGATGGCTACTGGTCACTACGCACAAACACAGACTAGCAGTAATGGTGAGGTCTATGCCCAAGTAATTCAACATCTTATGGTTTATGATGGAAATGGATGCATTTCTTTTTAAACTGTGCCTTTAGGTGTGATGCGATTGCTCCAGGCTGTGGATAAAACTAAGGACCAGACGTTTTTCCTTTCAACTGTATCTCAGGCAAGTTCAGCCTCCAATGGTTCTTTTCTATTCCAATTTTTGTTACTCTTGCAGTCAATGCTGAAAGACACTTTATTCCCTGTTGGAGGTCTAACAAAGAAGGAGGTAAGAGATATTGCTATGAAAGCTGGATTACAGAGAGTAGCCAGGAAAAAGGAAGTAAGTATTTCACATGACAGTCGTGAGCATGTAGTTGAAATTTATTTACTAGTTAGCTAAACATTTGTTTTTCTCCTAAAACAAACATTCACTTGTTATTTAGAGTATGGATCTGTGCTTTGTCGGAGAAAGGAAGTTCGTAGATTTTATTGCCCAGGTATTTACCATTTCTGTGTTGTAATTTTTCTTAGTAATTTATTCCAATAATGTCTAGTATATAGAAGAGAAAGAAGGTTATTTTGTTGACGTGGAGAACAGAAAGGTCATAGGTAGACACAATGGTCATCATTTATACACCATTGGTCAGCGTGCTCGTATTGGTGGACTATCCGAGGCGTATTATGTGGTTGACAAAGAAAACAACACCAACAAAGTTTTACTAGTAAGGCCCCGGGGGGGGGGGGAGGGGGGGTACATGTGCTATTCACTTTTATACTTGAATCAGGCTAAAGGGAGGGACCATCCTGCACTATACACTCACGGATTCACTACTTCTGTGCCCAGCTGGGTAGCCGGCACTCCTCCTCCTGCTCTCCTTCATGAGGGAGAACTGACCTGTTTACTACGATACAGACACCTCAGCCCTCTTAGTAAGATAATGTACATGTATACTAGTATCACTATTGCATTCGAAATAAGGAAATTATTGTTGTCTTATGATTGTACATGTCTGAGTCATCTTTGATCGTAGCCCAGATATACAGTATCTACAGATGCAATGTATAGCTCGGACACGTTTTGATCGTGTTCGAACGCAAAGCCAAACACAATCACTCCCAAAAGCAAACACCGCACAAATTCAACACACTCGCTCACCACTACACTAGCTGCCTCTATGCTTAGTGGTATCAGAATATTTTTCATTCTTAACACTTGCATACTCTTGTTTTTCAAACGTGTTTGCGAGTGATCGCTGTTTGCAATTGAGTTCAAACGTTCGCTTTATATGTTGCATCTAGACAATACTCTATGTTACGCCCCACCCCCGACTATAAGGTGCTAGTGAAAATTTCATAAACTTGCTATTTCCCGCCTTCGTCAAATTAAAACCCCTAGTGGTTTCTCTTATAAAAGTCCCCTTTTCTCATGCAGCTTTGTGCAAGGTAACTATGGCTAGTGGATCACTTGGTCTACGGGTTACTAGTGCTACTCCTCTCCGTGCAGTAACCCCAGGACAGGTGATGCTACATCTCTTGTACAGTACTGTCCTTTACTGTGTTACACTGTAGTATGCTGTGCTCTACAATGGAGACGAATGCATCGGAGGAGCTTGTATTAATAGAACAGAACCAAATGATGTAATACGGAATATACAGACAGCAACAAAACAAGCTATAAATTCATAGACTTTGTAAATGTATGGTGTGATACTGTAATTATGCGTAGCAACATGCATTTCCGTTCTTAGAAGTGGTAGATCATTCTTCACATGCCAACACTGATTAAGCAAACAATTTATGAATTCTTTGCCTAAATATACATGTACGTACGTACTATCAGCAAAGCAATGAAATATGTACATTAACATCATATTCACAAGAACAAAATTGTTGTGTTGCTGTGAAACGGTTTTATTTCGTAGCTATGGCTAGGCACTGCTGCCGATTGTTTTCTCGAGGCACTGCCTTAGTGTTGGTCATGAGTGGTCTACTGTATGCAGTACACTGGTTCTTATGTGAAGCCATTGCTAACACTCTTGCAGAAAAGTTCGAGTTAGTATTCAAATATGTATACTTCTCTCTCTGGGTATTGCTACCTGTGACAGGCTGGGTAGCTGAGTCATGGCTTGGACGATACCAAGCTATTGTTGTTGGACTGGTCTTGTCTTCGGTAACTGTTCTAACACTACAAGCTGGTTTTGTAATGCTGCAAATTGACTGGACTCCAATTCTAGCATTTCTACTGATTGTTGTGGGTTTGTTACTTGGCACATTAGGTATAGGAGGCTTATATACTATTATGCTACCGTTCGCTCTTGACCAAATGATAGGAGCATCAGCTGAGCAGCACAGTGCTGTAGTACAGTGGTTCTGTTGGGGCTTTGACATTGCCTTGCTCTTAATACACATACTCGAGTGTGCTCCAATCCCAGACCAGCTCCAATACATGGACATTCTTCCAGTTATCTACCTCACTTTAGCCACTCTATGTTTGTCAGCTGTTCTGATAATGGACTGCTTGTACCACAAGTGGCTAGATACTAACAACAAAACTGGCAATCCCGTCAGGCTGATCTTTAAAGTGCTAAACTATGCTCGAAAGAACAAGTGCCCTCGACTTCGCAGTGCATTGACATACATTGATGAGGAACACCCTTCACGTCTTGACTTTGGGAAGCACAAGTTTGGAGGACCATTCACAGAAGAAGAGGTGGAGGACGTCAAGACAATATTCCGTCTCACACCAGTATTATTGTCTGGTTTTGGAGTATTTGTTTTCAGTGAGTTTGTAGTCAGCTCACTCCCTGCTAATAACTTATATCATTGTCTTTCTATGTTTGATCAGATTTCTTTTGGCACTTTAATCTTTGTTTTGATTCCAGTCTATCGCTTCATTGTGTATCCTCTAGCTCGTAAGCATATTCCAAGTTTGTTGAAGATGATAGGAGTTGGTCTGTTCTTGTCTTTGCTCAGCTCAGTAATAAACACCATCGTGGCTGGTGTAGATCATTTTTCAGAACAATCACACAACATCACAATGCCTGATACTCCTCAAGTGCCACTGTACTGGATACTAATAGTACAATACTTAAATGGAATAGGTGCAGTAATGACATTTGTATTTGCAGTAGAGTTTGCTATGGCTCAGACTCCAAACAGAATGAGAGGAATAATGATGGGACTGGTGATAGCCATGGCTGGTTGGACCAGACATGGTGGTGATTTTATTACGTTAATCAGAGTGTCTACTCAGAAATACCTGTTTTTCTGCTACCTAGTGTTATTTCCACTGCTGATACTATCATTTGCTGTGTTTCTTATTCTCGCAAAGAGATACAAGCTGAGAGAGAGGGAGAGGCACGTCAACATACAGGCGATAGTGGAGGAACATTACGAGAGATACTTTGACCAGGAGGAGGAGTACTTGAGAGAAATCGCTGCGACATTGCATAGCAACTAGTTTCTTTACACAGTACATGTTGACTGGTCCATAACACAACATCATATTGCAATCTCACATTTTTCATTAATCATCATAAAATATCATTATAATCTCTCATCTCTCATTAATAAATCTTTTAATTCATGTCTTATAAAATGCATGAATATCTGCATGTATAATTATTATGACAATATTTGAATCTAAAGTTTGAAAGTGAAACGTTTACTGCTGTTCTTGTATCAGTACAAGTTTACCAACAAATACAGTTATTTTAAGGGCACACCTTGGTCTTTGATTTGATGTACTGGCGTGTATCAAAGTAAACGAGACACACTTTTCAACTTATGCAAGCAAGTAATTGACAGATCATTATAGCACATGTAGCTATAGCTAGTATACAAGAAATCACTTGACATCAAAGAAAATACTTTGTTAAACTTAAATTATTTTTAGTGATTTGATGTACCGGCAGTGTATCAAAGTAAACCAGTTTTATGACTGCACGAGGCATCAGCACCTTGGTGCTTTCATTATAGTAGCAACACATAGATGCAATCACTCGTTGTTATTCTGCGACTATGGCTAGATGCTCCTGCCAGTTTTTGTCTCGAGGCACTGTCCTAGTGTTTCTCATGAGCGGTCTACTGTATGCAGTACACTGGTTCTTACTTTCAACACTATCTCTCACTATTTCTGATCATACCTTCAAGTTGGTATTGGACAATGTACATGTTGCTCTCTGGATATTGCTACCTGTGACAGGCTGGGTAGCTGAGTCATGGCTTGGACGATATCGAGCTATTGTTGTTGGACTGATCTTGTCTTCGATAACTGTTCTAACAGCACAAGTTACTTTCGTGATGTGGCAATTTGACTTTTTTCAAATTCCAGCACTAGTGCTGATAATTGTTGGTTTCTCAATTGGTACGATTGGAGTTGGCAGCTTCTATACTATCATGCTACCATTCGCTCTTGACCAAATGATAGGACCATCAGCTGAGCAGCTCAGTGCTGCAGTACAGTGGTTCTGTTGGGGATACAATAACGCTGTTCTATTTGATGAGGTGCTTGAGTGTATTTCATTCACAAACCTGCTTCACTACTTGAAAGTTAACGTTTTTTCAATAATCTTCCTCACTTTAGCCACTCTATGTTTCTCAGCTGTTCTGATAATGGACTGCCTGTATACCACAAGTGGCTAGATACTAACAACAAAACTGGCAATCCCATCAAGCTGATCTTTCAAGTGCTCAACTATGCTCGAAAGAACAAGTGCCCTCGACTTCGCAGTGCATTGACATACATTGATGAGGAACACCCTTCACGTCTTGACTTTGGGAAGCACAAGTTTGGAGGACCATTCACAGAAGAAGAGGTGGAGGATGTCAAGACAATCTTTCGTCTCACACCAATATTACTGTCAAGTTTTGGAGTAGCTTTCTTATGTGAGTTGGGACTCAGTCAATTGTCAGTTAACAAACACACTATCAAGTGTGTGTCTACTCAAGAAGAACATATTGCTATCTGCTTGGCTACATTTCTTTTGATTCCAGTCTACCGCTTCATTGTGTATCCTTTAGCACGTAAGCATATTCCAAGCTTGTTAAAGATGACAGGAGCAGGTCTGATCTTGTGGTTGGCTAGCACAGTAGTATATACAACAGTGACTGGAGTAAAAAAAATTTCTGAGCAATCATCGTACAACACAACAATGCCTGAAACTCCTGAAGTATCACTGTACTGGATGCTGGTGATTAAAGTTCTGAATGGAATAGGTGGAGCAGTGACAATGGTTTTTATGTTTGAGTTTACTATGGCTCAGACTCCAAACAGAATGAGAGGAATAATGATGGGACTAGTGATAACTATGGGTGGCTGGGCTACAAGTGGCAGTTCTCTTTTTGCTAAAATATTCGATCTGTTCAAAGTCTCTAAAATATTCAGATTCTACTTCTACCTAGTGCCGACTCCATTGGCAATGCTGACGCTGATAATATTCGTTATTATTGCCAAGCGATACAAGCTGAGAGAGAGGGAGAGGCACGTCAACATACAGGCCATAGTAGAGGAACATTACGAGAGATACTTTGACCAGGAGGAGGAGTACATGAGAGAAGCTGCTGAGAGATTGCATAGCAAAATTAATAGTTTCTTTATACAGTAGATGGTGACTGCTCCATAACACAACATCATATTAATCATCCCTACATATCGTTGCCGAGCAGCAATGATAATAATCTCTCAATATTTTAATGCTGTATATAATATGACACTGATGTGAATCAAGTTTGAAAGAGAAACGTTTACTGCTGTTCTTGTATCAGTACAAGTTTACCAACTAATACAGTTATTTTGAGGGCACACCTTGGTCTTTGATTTGATGTACTGGCTGTGTACAAAGTAAACTGAACATACATTTCAACTTATACAACCAAGTAACTTCCATATCATGAATAATGCAGGAAACCATCTGATATGAAAGAGTTTACCTTATAAAAATTAAAAATATTTTTAGTCAATTGATGTATTTGGTATCAACTCAGTTTGTTTATGTACTAGCTATAGGCATACATGGTTTGGATATAAACACTGGGTACATGTATAGTATTTTCATTCCCAGCATTATTTGTTCCCTCTCTGGGTGCATGAACTGGGCTTGTGATTGTGGTTTGTAGCAATAGCAATTTGAGAAAGTAACAGTTTATTTTGTACCAACTGCAGTACCAAGGAAGTGCAAGAATATTGTACATACAGTAGCAACACAATGATGCATTCACTATTTTTTATTCTGCGACTATGGCTAGATGCTCCTGCCAGTTTTTGTCTCGAGGCACTGTCCTAGTGTTGCTCATGAGTGGTCTACTGTATGCTATTAACTGGTTTGTGATCCCAGCAATTGTTGACAGTTTTCCTGATAATCTTAAAATTGCATTAAAATATTTTTATGTTGCTCTCTGGGTATTGCTACCTGTGACAGGCTGGGTAGCTGAGTCATGGCTTGGACGATATCGAGCTATTGTTGTTGGACTGGTCTTAACTTTCATGGCCATTTTAACATTACAAGTTGCCTTTGTATTGCTGCAATTTCAATGGACTCCAGTTCCAGCATATGTGCTTGTAGTTGTGGGCATATCAACTGGCATTATTGGTGTCGGAAGTTTCTACACAATTATGCTACCGTTCGCTCTTGATCAAATGATAGGAGCATCAGCTGAGCAGCTCAGTGCTGTAGTACAGTGGTTCTGTTGGGTTTACAATACTGGAGTACTATTGGAAGATTTGCTCGAGTGTATTCAGATCCCAAGCAAGCTACAATACCTGGACATCCTTCCAATGATCTTCCTCACTTTAGCCACTCTATGTTTCTCAGCTGTTCTGATAATGGACTGCCTGTACCACAAGTGGCTAGACACTAACAACAAAACTGGCAATCCCATCAAGCTGATATTTCAAGTGCTCAACTATGCTCGAAAGAACAAGTGCCCTCGACTTCGCAGTGCATTGACATACATTGATGAGGAACACCCTTCACGTCTTGACTTTGGGAAGCACAAGTTTGGAGGACCATTCACAGAAGAAGAGGTGGAGGATGTCAAGACAATATTCCGTCTCATACCAATAATTTTGTCAGGTTTTGGAGTAGCTTTCTTATGTGAGTTGGGACTCAGTCGATTGTCAATTACCAAACACACTATCAAGTGTGTGTCTAACATAAACCATATCTCTATTGTCATCAGTATGGCTGCCTTTGTTTTGATTCCAGTTTACCGCTTCATTGTGCATCCTATAGTTCGTAATCATATTCCAAGCTTGTTGAAGATGATAGGAGCAGGTCTGATCTTGTGGTTGGCTAGCACAGTAGTATATACAACAGTGACTGGAGTAAAACAAATTTCTGAACAATCATCGTACAACATCACAATGCCTGATACTCCTGAAGTATCACTGTACTGGATGCTGGTGATTAAAGTTCTTAATGGAATAGGTGGAGCAGTGACAATGGTTTTTGTGTTTGAGTTTACTATGGCTCAGACTCCAAACAGAATGAGAGGAATAATGATGGGACTGGTGATAGCTATGGTTGGCTGGGCTACAAGTGGCAGTTCTCTTCTAACTGAAATATTCGATCACCTTAACGTCTCTAAAATATTCGCATTTTATTTCTACCTAGTGCCGACCACTCTGGCAATATTGATGCTGATATGTTTTGCTGTTTTTGCCAGGCGATACAAGCTGAGAGAGAGAGACAGGCACGTCAACATACAGGCCATAGTGGAGGAACATTATGAGAGATACATTGACCAGGAGGAGGAGTACTTGAGAGAAGCACCAAACACGACTCGTACATACTAGATACTCATGAAGGAATATTCTTCATCTTAGTTTTGGCACTTTGCATGCATAGTTAGCTATAATGAGCCTATATCACAATAATGATCATGACTAACATATAAACTGGAAACTATACACTATACACATTTATTAACATCTTACTTGCTCAATACTAATAACTTGCTGTATTAATAATTGGAACATTTGAATAATGTTATTCTTTAGGATCATAAACCAAGCCAAACAAAATGTGACAATCTGAACAATGTTATGTATGACCTTTGTATCATCACTACAAGTGTAGTCAGACTGTCTGCTCATTGTTTGTCACTTCCATATAAATAGTACTGTATCAGTGTTCTGGCTAGGTCTCATTTTCATACTACATGTACTCTGATTTGTACTGTGATTCTGTACACTGTTTCCAATAAAGAGATTGCTACACAAGGTTTACATAGAAGAGAATGAGTGGTCTTGTCACTAAGTGTAGTTACCGTGAATCTGATTACAAATCTAGGCAATGCAGCTATTTCTTTTCTCTTGTTCATGAGCGGTCTCTTGTATGCAGTCATAGATACTGATGCAGTACACTATAGCTATTTCACTGGGTAGACTGGACAATATCAAGCCTTGTGGTCTGGTATCCTGTTTTATCGATTGCAAGCTGCTTGTAATTTAGCTTGACTCGACATATTATTGTCAAGGGCTTGGTGATTTGAAGTCTTGGTTTTGACAGCCGCAAGTGTTCTATAAGGTCAATCGATAATAATGTGTGTGCCCTCCGAACGTCTAGGTTTCTACTCTCAACAATAATTCAGAAATGCTTGTGACGTTTTTGAATACTGATTTTTAAACTGAATAACTGTGAATGAATATAAAGAGAGATGGTGGTATAATGAAACAGATTCAGTGTATACTTCACTTGTGATCAGTCGTGTAATAATTATGCAAATACGGCGAACAGTGCTTACATGTGGTACTAATCAAAGCCGTGAATACATGTATAATTATGTTTATTTCGCATTCATTTTAGCATGGTTAATAGAGTGAGAAGAAGCATGGTTTAAGCATAAATGATACGGAGCTAGGAATTCAGGAGGGGAATAGAATTATTGACCATGTTAAATCTTGTAAAGGGTGGAAAGTGGGAGTCCTATCTTCTCTTTCTAGATTCAAGTGATTGAACATCGGCATGTTTAAGGAGATTGTAATATTCAGCGTCCCAGGTATTTAAACTTAACTTTAGAGCAAATTATCGATTTTTTATAAGTTAGCTATCTCCTTTGTAAGATAAGGAGCCCGAACTGGTGTTGCATATTCGAGATGAGGACGATACTTTGACCAGGAAGAATACACAATGATACAAACAGACTTTTGTACAATAAATACTGAACTGATTTACTATGCAAGCTAGTAGTACATGTAACTTGCTGCCAAATATATAGCTAAAATAATATAAAGTCAGAATAATGCTATTGATTTCAATAAATCAACAATTTATGGAAGGAAATGTACTCATCAACTCATTCCAAACCGGCAAAACGTTCTGTGTGAATATGGCTATAAACTGCAGCTGTCCTCTGGCTATAAACTGCAGCTGTTCATAATACCGCAGTTCTATTTGATGATATCGATGTGCTTGAGTGTATTTCATTCACAAACCTGCTTCACTACTTGAATGTTAACGTTTTTTCAATAATCTTCCTCACTTTAGGCACTCTATGTTTCTCAGCTGTTCTGATAATGGACTGCCTGTATCACAAGTGGCTAGACACTAACAACAAAACTGGCAATCCCATCAAGCTGATCTTTCAAGTGCTCAACTATGCTCAAAAGAACAAGTGCCCTCGACTTCGCAGTGCATTGATGAGGAACACCCTTCACGTATTGACTTTGGGAAGCACAAGTTTGGAGGACCATTCACAGAAGAAGAGGTGGAGGATGTCAAGACAATCTTCCGTCTCATACCAGTATTGCTGTCAAGTTTTGGAGTAGCTTTCTTATGTGAGTTGGGACTCAGTCAGTTGTCAGATAACAAACCCACTATCGAGTGTGTGTCTAGTAAAGAAGAACATATTGCTATCTGCTTGGCTACATTTCTTTTGATTCCAGTCTACCGCTTCAATGTGTATCCTTTAGCTCGTAAGCATATTCCAAGCTTGTTGAAGATGACAGGAGCAGGTCTGATCTTGTGGTTGGCTAGCACAGTAGTATATACAACAGTGACTGGAGTAAAAAACATTTCTGAACAATCATCGTACAACACCACAATGCCTGATACTCCTGAAGTATCACTGTACTGGATGCTGGTGATTAAAGTTCTGAATGGAATAGGTGGAGCAGTGACAATGGTTTTTATGTTTGAGTTTACTATGGCTCAGACTCCAAACAGAATGAGAGGAATAATGATGGGACTGGTGATAACTATGGGTGGCTGGGCTACAAGTGGCAGTTCTCTTTTTGCTAAAATATTCGATCTGTTCAAAGTCTCTAAAATATTCAGATTCTACTTCTACCTAGTGCCGACTCCATTGGCAATGCTGACGCTGATAATATTCGTTATTATTGCCAAGCGATACAAGCTGAGAGAGAGGGAGAGGCACGTCAACATACAGGCCATAGTAGAGGAACATTACGAGAGATACTTTGACCAGGAGGAGGAGTACATGAGAGAAGCTGCTGAGAGATTGCATAGCAAATAGTTTCTTTATACAGTAGATGGTGACTGCTCCATAACACAACATCATATTAATCATCCCTACATATCGTTGCCGAGCAGCAATGATAATAATCTCTCATAAATAAGAAATATTTTAATGCTGTATTATAATATGACACTGAAGTGAATCAAGTTTGAAAGTGAAACGTTTACTGCGGTTCTTGTATCAGTACAAGTTTACCAACTAATACAGTTATTTTAAGGGCACACCTTGGTCTTTGATTTGATGTACTGGCTGTGTACAAAGTAAACTGAACATACATTTCAACTTATACAACCAAGTAACTTCCATATCATGAATAATGCAGGACCATCTGATATGAAAGAGTTTACCTTATAAAAATTAAAAATATTTTTAGTCAATTGATGTATTTGGTATCAACTCAGTTTGTTTATGTACTAGCTATAGGCATACATGGTTTGGATATAAACACTGGGTATAGTATTTTCATTCCCAGCATTATTTGTTCCCTCTCTGGGTGCATGAACTGGGCTTATGATTGTGGTTTGTAGCAATAGCAATTTGAGAAAGTAACAGTTTATTTTGTACCAACTGCAGTACCAAGGAAGTGCAAGAATATTGTACATACAGTAGCAACACAATGATGCATTCACTATTTTTTATTCTGCGACTATGGCTAGATGCTCCTGCCAGTTTTTGTCTCGAGGCACTGTCCTAGTGTTGCTCATGAGTGGTCTACTGTATGCTATCAACTGGTTTTTGATCCCAGCAATTGCTGACGGTTTTCCTGATAATACTAAAATTGCATTAAAATATTTTTATGTTCCTCTCTGGGTATTGCTACCTGTGACAGGCTGGGTAGCTGAGTCATGGCTTGGACGATATCGAGCTATTGTTGTTGGACTGATCTTGTCTTTCATAGCCATTTTAACATTACAAATTGCCTTTGTATTGCTGCAATTTCACTGGACTCCAGTTCCAGCATTTGTCCTTGTAGTTGTGGGCACATCAACTGGCACTATTGGTGTCGGAAGTTTCTACACAATTATGCTACCGTTCGCTCTTGACCAAATGATAGGAGCATCAGCTGAGCAGCTCAGTGCTGTAGTACAGTGGTACTGTTGGGTTTACAATACTGGAGTACTATTGGTAGATTTGCTCGAGTGTATCCAGATCCCAAGCAAGCTCCAATACCTGGACATTCTTCCAGTGATCTTCCTCACTTTAGCCACTCTATGTTTGTCAGCTGTTCTGATAATGGATTGCCTGTGCCACAAGTGGCTAGACACTAACAACAAAACTGGCAATCCCATCAAACTGGTCTTTCAAGTGCTCAACTATGCTCGAAAGAACAAGTGCCCTCGACTTCGCAGTGCATTGACATACATTGATGAGGAACACCCTTCACGTCTTGACTTTGGGAAGCACAAGTTTGGAGGACCATTCACAGAAGAAGAGGTGGAGGATGTCAAGACAATATTCCGTCTCATACCAGTAATATTGTCAGGTTTTGGAGTAGCTTTCTTATGTGAGTTGGGACTCAGTCAATTTTCAATTATCAAACACACTATCAAGTGTGTGTCTAACATAAACCGTAGCTCCATTGTCATCAGTATGGCTGCCTTTGTTTTGATTCCAGTCTACCGCTTCATTGTGTATCCTCTAGCTCGTAAGCATATTCCAAGCTTGTTGAAGATGATAGGAGCAGGTCTGATCATGTGGTTGGTTCGTACTATAATAAATGCAACTGCGATTAATGTTACAATGCAATCGCACAACATCACAATGGCTGATACTCCTGAAGTGTCACTGTACTGGATAATAGTGATAGAGGTATTAAATGGAATAGGTGGACTAGTGATAATGGTTTTTATGTTTGAGTTTACTATGGCTCAGACTCCAAACAGAATGAGAGGAATAATGATGGGACTGGTGATAACTATGATTGGCTGGACTACAAGTGGCAGTTCTCTTCTAACTGAAATATTCTCTAAAATATTCGCATTTTATTTCTACATAGTGCCGACCACTCTGGCAATATTGATGCTGATATACTTTGCTGTTTTTGCCAGGCGATATAAGCTGAGAGAGAGGGAGAGACACGTCAACATACAGGCCATAGTGGAGGAACATTACGAGAGATACTTTGACCAGGAGGAGGAGTACATGACAGAAGCATCAAACACGGCTCGTACATACTAGGTACTCATGAAGGAATAAATTATTCTTCATTAATTTTGGTACTTTGCAAGCAGCCATAGTTAGCTATAATGAGCCTATATCACAATAATGATCATGACTAACATATACACTGGAAACTATACACTATACACATTTATTAACATCTTACTTGCTCAATACTGATAACCTGCTGTATTAATAATTGAAACATTTGAATAATGTTATACTTTAGCTACTGAGGATTATAAACCAAACCAAATACAGTTTATATAGAAGAGAATGAGTATAGCTTAGAACATGCCCGCGAGGGATTTATCGTGTATACACGAAGCAATAACCAATAAACCCAAGGGTTTATTGGTTATTGCTTAGTGTATTCACGATAACACAACGTGGGCATGTTCTTATCATAGCAACACGAATGATGTAGTTAGCACATTTTATGTTATTCGAGTCTTCTAATACTAATGGGTCCTGTGATTAACACAATAATTATTCATTCTGTTAATAACAGGACCCATTAGTATTAGAACACTCGAGTAACATAAAAGAAGTGTGTGATTGCGCAAGCATTAAGCTTTCTGGTAGGGTTGGCTTTCAACTTTTACCTCCTCCTTTTTTAACTTCATGGAGGGTTACCCATGTGGGTCATGTGACTTTACTATGTAGAGCACATGACTTCCAGGAAAATATGCGATATTCCCTAGGGATTTCTCATATTGGACAGGAAATCACATGGCTTTTTTGCATATTGCCCTTGAGTCACATGATCTCCAGGGAAATATGCTCTATATACTGTGAGCGGTGCCTTTGATCTAAAGGCCTGCTTTGATACAAGTGGTCTTATCACAAAGTGTAGTTACCGCGAATCTGATTACAATAATATAGGCAATGCAGCTATTTCTTTTCTCTTGTTCATGAGCGGCACTCTCTTGTATTCAGTCACCAGTATACTGGTTGAGCCTGGGAACGAGGCTACACAAGAGCCCGAAACGTTAAATTGTAGCCTAGGTGTGGCTCAGAGGAGGAGGTTGGAAGCATTAATATGCGCACGTGATTTCTTATGGTAATGATATGCTCAAGTGAATTCTTATCGTTCCAACGCGTGGCGTGGCTCAGAGCCTCAGCTTACTGCAATGGCTCAAAGCGCTCTCTGGAGCGCTTTCTACGTCATGGAATGGAAATTATAGGCTTGGCTACTGCTCTCTCCACAGCGAACGCCGGCAACTACAACTTTCTCATATCAACATCAGTAGACATAAGAGCATACAAGATGCTTGGTCTAATCTGCAGGAGCTTTAGTCACACTGTTTCAGTTCCAGTCAGAAGAATGTTACATACCTCTCTCCCATAATTTATTGGTCAGTTATCTGGACACACTACTTGGGTAGAGATATAATTAATGATATTCATGACTTTTGCAAGTAGGTGTATTTTCCTAGCCAAGAGTATTCGTGCTGACAGAGTTGCTGTGTGCAGTTTGCTTGCTCAAGCAAGCTCATCTGCCACCTGTGCACGAATCTATGCGATGTTTTCGCCGAGCGCTGCTCGTACGCGGCTATGTGGTGCCAGACAGCACAGCCTACGTAGTGTAATATCGCGTACGAGCAACGCTCGGCAAAAACATCGCACAGATTCCTGCACAGATGAGCTTGGTTGAGCAGTTTCAGCTTCGTACCTTTCGCACAACTAACGAAAAAGTGTGTACAATCGATCGTGCTTAGTCTTCACAGGGCGAGCTCGTCGCTCCGCAATGGCTAACACTGCATTGCTGAAATTTACTGTATTCAATGCCTATCGATAGGCAAACAACAACGTCACGAACATTTCTGAATTAGGAGTAGTAACTGAGACGTTAGGAGGGTACTCATACGATTGACCTTATACAACACTTGTCCAAATGCTGTCAAAACCATGACTTCAAATCACCAAACCCATGACAATCATTGTCCCATGTCGAGTCAAGCTAAATTACGAGCAGCTTGCAATCGATAAAACAGGATACCAGACCACAAGGCTTGATATTGTCCAGCCTGGTACAGACTGTCTGCGAATGCTCAATATGCCCCACTTTTCTTGGACAATTGGATATTCTCGTTACATGCACGTCCGTAAAACGCTTGTCCCTTCTTTGGCGCGATCATAGACGTTCAGCAAGCAGCGTTCATTGTTTGCTAGCGCTTATTCACACTCACAAACGTCAAGGAATGCTTCATGGCTTGTAAGAGCTTTCTGAGAAATAATTTGCAAGAACGAAATCTCGTGACGTTATGTCTCCCCTTAATCATATCGCCCACGTTATCACATTTTTATTGCTACTTAAAATTGTTAATATGCGCACGTGCGTAGACAGTCTGTACCAGGCCCTTTTTATAGGGACTGGATATACTAGGCTAGCTCTTGTGATGCGCGCGACGAGAAAAATACGCCCATCTCATCGCTGAAGGTCGAAGCCGGCAAGATGTCTGAGGACCAGGAACCAGTTGCTGTGGTAGGAGGCGGGCTAGTGGGATCTCTACAGGCTATCTTCCTTGCTAATCGTGGGTACAAAGTCGAGTTGTTCGAGTCGCGTAAAGACATGCGAGATTTTGACATCGGGAGAGGCAAAAGCATCAATCTGGCGCTGAGTCGGCGTGGAAGAGAAGCTCTAGCTGCGATCGGTTGCGAGGATCATGTCGTATCTACTGCTATACCCATGAAGGGACGTATGATACACTCTCTCGACGGAAATATGTCGTCACAGGCGTACGGCACAAGAGGAGAAGCCATTTTGTCTGTAGACAGGCAGAAACTGAATGAATGCCTTCTTGCACAGGCAGGCAAGCACGATAACATCACACTCAACTTTGAGCATAAGCTCTTACGAGCTGACCTAGACAGTCAGACACTCACGTTTCAAACAAACAGCGGGAAAGAAGAGCGTGTTTGTAAAGCCCAGTTCACGTTTGGTTGTGACGGTGCCTACTCCACTGTGCGAAGGCAAATGATGCGATGGGGTAGGCTCAATTTTCAGCAAGAGTACATAGAGCATGGCTACAAGGAGCTGACCATACCTCCCACAGCTAATGGCGGGTTTGCGATGCCCGAGAACTACCTCCATATCTGGCCTCGCAATGAGTTCATGATGATTGCTCTGCCGAATCAAGACTGCAGCTTCACAGTGACCCTCTTCATGCCGTTCGCCAACTTTGAGGACATCAAGACAGAAGAGGATCTCCTTGCATTCTTTATGAAGCACTTCCCAGACTCCATTGAAAAGATCGGCACTGATTTGTTAGTCAAAGACTTCTTTGCTAATCCCACTGGGTCTATGGTGTCCGTGAAATGCTTTCCCTGCTATCTCCGCAGTCGATCTCTCATTCTCGGTGACGCGGCTCACGCAGTCGTGCCTTTCTATGGTCAAGGGATGAATGCTGGTTTCGAGGACTGTCTCGTCTTTGATGATATCTTGAAAGATGTTTGCGATCTTCAGGCAGCCGCTCAGAAGTATTCTGATACTCGCTGGGTCGATTCATATGCTATTTCAGATCTCTCGATGTACAACTATATCGAGATGCGTTCTCATGTCAATAGTCGCATGTTCTTGCTGCGAAAGTATCTGGACAATTTCCTCAACTTCATGTTCCCGCGCACCTTTGTCCCTCTCTACACAATGGTTGCGTTCACGCGCATCCCTTACCATGAAGCAGTGGAGAGACAACGATGGCAGCGAAGAGTGATCGATCGATCACTGGTTCTCCTCGGAATCGGAGCTGTAATTGGGATTGGTGGACTCGGTGTGCGATTCTTTGGAAATCGACTGAGGCTACCATCATTGACTTTCACAGCTAATTCCCTCTTGATTCAACTGTGAATTTAGATATGAAATATGCTACTGATTTACTACGTCTCGAAATGTGTTTATTTAGATGCAAAAGATTTTGTGTACATGTATTAATTTTACTTAAGTGGTATGATGTTTCAACATCTTTCAACATCTTCCAATTTAAACAGGAGGTTGCAGTATTCCAGGGAATTAACGGGTTTTCCAATGAACAAACAGCTATCACACACACACACACACACACACACACACACACACACACACACACACACACACACACACACACACACACACACACACACACACACACACACACACACACACACACACACACACACACACACACACACACACACACACACACAAACACACACACACACACACACTAAAATACCGTTTAGCGTGATGCCTACAGCAAATTTGGTGTGATCAATAAACTTCTATGTCAGATACCGAAGTTGGTAGTCATAGAATCATTGTGATAACACTGTACAGGGCTTCCCACAATCAAGACTCACTACCCATTTTGCATTGCTATGAGAACCAACTTGCAAACTGCAGTAGAATTGATAAATGTCGTTGTGTACGATCGTGAATATGCTTAAAATATTCCCAACTCTCACAACACTGATATTTCCTATCCTATAGCAACTAGGGAATCATGAATAGCAAATAGCCTGCAAAGGGCATTTTTTTGTTATGCAAACACATTAGTGTGATTGACAATGTGTACCTACATGTTACAAGCAGATACTATTTAGAACAGTAACTGCTGTGCAACCTACTTTTATCTGTAGTCACACTTTCTATCTATTGTCATGTGTTACTGCTGCCCTGTCTATAAATACCCTGTGCCAGGGGTCCATGAATAATAGCTACATCCTGTTGAGACATTGCAAACAGAACTGCTCTTTGCTGACTGGGATCAAGCAGTGGAATAATGAAGGAGTGTGTGGGAGAGCTCTACTGAGCATCTTGAGGCCCAACACACCGCCTTGTCCAAGGTCAAGAAGGAGTCCCACAGCCTAGAGAGTTAGCTATTTCGAAAGTTCAAAGGTTATTATTGTAGGGACCCATGGTATAAGCATGATAACAGAGTATAATGAATAAATTATGAGATATGAATAAAGTTAAGGAAATTATGCCACGCGGTAGCAGTGGCATATTTAGGGTTGACACGAAAACAAGATGGCGGATACACCAGACTGAAAACGAGTTAACTCTTTAGTGACCGACTTATTTTGACGAAAACTTGACTTGCTCTTAACTGACAGTTTGTCTTGCAATTTTCTACAACATGCAGTACGCTAGCTGTTCCAAACTAGCACTGTTTTTTCCTGGCATATCAAAGTTTACGACCATGTACTAAACTCCAAGCTGGCCACTCCCACTTCGGAACTGAAGCCACTTAAGTGCTACGACATCGTCATTTTTTGCCTAATTTTGGTCTTCGTTTAGCCCTGGTGACTGATACAAAAACCTGGTGGTGTCCATGTGAGCAAACAGCACAGTTTAGACCATATTCTATGCCAAAGTATGCATTTCCGGGCATCCTGAAGCCCTAAAAATGCCGAAAGCGGCGAGGGGGCTCCGCCCCTTCGAACCCCGGGTTAAAGGGGGGACACCCCCCTTTAAAAATCCCCCCGTTCTATATATTTTAGTGGGGAGGGCGCAGCGAAAAACAGTGGGTTTTTTCAGGTAAAGTTATCTTCTGCAATTAAACTTGATTTGACCTTTCTAGAGCACTTTTCACACTATTTATGACGTCTACAGTAGGTGGAGTCAATTGTGACGGATAAACCCGCTATAGGCCCTAAAGGGTTAATCGTGTATTTCTCTTCTCTCGTAAAATATCACGGTATTTTAATCACCTGGTGTTCATGCTAATGGGTAAGCGCTTGCAATGAGTCCATTAAGTTTGTCAAAAAAACATGTTGGTACGCAAAAAAAAATATGGCGTCTCGTCAGGAGGCAACTTACGGCACGCTCATATCTTCGCTGCACGGGCGTTTCAAGCGATTCTAACCGTCTGAGGCGTCTTAGACGATTTTTTAGATGCCAAAGAGACCTTTAGTAATAGCAGAAACACAGTCTAAGGTGGCAAACCAGAGTTCACGTGATCACCCGTTTGTTCATCTTCTTTCTTCCTTCTTATTCTTCAGCGAGTCTAGCACAGTAGTGAGCGAACCAAACGCAACTAAACGTACACAGAAGCAACGCTACCTATGACCATCAGTGCACCTGATATCTATTTAAGCCTAAAACACTAGCAGAAGCGAGTATTTCCAGGAAAACAGCGATTTTTGGTCCATAACAGACTCCATTCCATACTTTCTGCTTGAACTCCGTTACTAGGTTACGCCTACTCGCGCACGCCCGTGTATGTAATTATTCTAATACAAGCGCACCTTACTACAAATGGCTTGGAACGCGAGCTGCTGCCACTAGCAGTGTTCACAGCAGACGACGAGCAAATCTTCACTGTTACACTGGATTTGCCTGTTCAGGCTTGTAAGCTTAGCTAATGTTGCGTGGTACGTGTTTCATGCAGTGCAGAGCCGATCGAGTGCAGCCACGGTGCCTCGCATGTCTGTGGAATAGTTCTCTTTATAATAATAATTATTATACTGTATTAGCATAAGTGCCAACTAAGTCATTAATAAATAAAAAAGAAAAGAAACAAGTAATAAAAACATTTTAACAAAAATGCAAGAGATTTAGGGTTGGTACATGTATCGAAAAAGTATGGAAACAAGATTGTGAAAAGTAAACAAGATTTGAAATAATAAAGGATTGTGACAATAGCAGTGTAATGCTACCTCCCTAAATTAACTGCCTTCGATAGTTGTAGTTAATTTAATAGGTAGGTAGCATTACACTGCTATTGTCACAATCCGCCTTTATTATTTCAAATCTTGTTTCCATGCTTTTTCGATACATGTACCAACCCTAAATCTCTTGCATTTTTGTTAAAATGTTTTTATTACTTGTTTAATGACAATTAAACAGATTGTCACTCTCACAGCAGAATAGATTGAGGATATTTCCACGCCTGGAGTTAACGGTCACCGTTGCTATGTTGAGAGCAAACTTTTGGGATCGCCATGATGAGTCCACAAGATTGTTAGATTACAGCAGAAGTTGGCGTACTGATGTAGGCCACCACAGGCGCACGCGCGAACACAGTATTAGGCCGTCCGCTAAAGCAGGCCTGGGTACTGTACGAGGCTAAGCAATTCTATGGGTTTGCAAAAACATGATGCATGCATTACGTACTAACACCGTAAAAAGACAAAAAGGCCCAAATAATGCTACGGCGTACGCAAAGCATGACTTTATTATCGTATAGGCTACACGGCCTATAAAACTGACGTACTTACCGTTCAAAGTTATATCGTGTCAGTATGCACAAGCAATGGACAAATATCATCAAGTGAGCATCAAGAACGGGTTCCTTCCTGACAAAGTGCCTATGACTCGGCTGCCCGAGCGTTTTGAGCAATGGGAGAGCACTCTGGACAAGCTAATAGAGTTGATCAAAACGAACAGGCTGCGCCAAGATGTGGACATGTGGCTGTATGTGGAACCAAACGACGAATGTTTACCAACAGAACCTCATTGGCAACGTGCGTATTTAGTACTCACATTTGTCGCTCACGCTATCCTAGGAGCGGAGGATGCGCCATCTAAGCTCCCGAGGGCACTTGCTGTGCCGTGGTCAAAAGTATCGACCCATTTAAAGCTGCCTACAGTAACTTGCTATGCTGCTGTCGTTTTGTACAATTGGGGACTAATTGACCCTGACAAAGACGCTACCCCCAGCAATTTGAAAATACTGCATTTGTATACCGGCACAAGAGACGAAGAGTGGTTCTACCTTGTCTCAATGTTTTGTGAACTTGCCGCGGCTCCTGGTATTGTGGCTGTCATCGAAGCTTTCTCGGCTGCAAAAAGCGAAAATGTTCCTGAACTTAAAGCATGCCTTTCTCGAGTAGCATTGTCCATAGAGAATATCACAAACAGTGCAATCAGAATGTATGAAGCATGCCAGGCAGATGTTTTCTTCAACAAAGTGAGGCAGTTTCAGAAAGGATTCGAAGGAATCGTTTTTGAGGGGGTGTCGGAGAACCCCCAAAAAGCGTCTGGAGCAAGCGCTGGTCAGAGCTCGACAATCCCGGTGTTTGACATCTTGCTCGGAGTGAAAACTCATGAATTTAAAGATGCTGGCGATTTCTTAACAAAGCAACGTGAGCACATGCCAGGTACTCATAGGGATTTTCTCACTGAGCTAGCACAACAACCGATATCAGTAAGAGACTACGTAGCCAAACGTCAAGATGCAGAACTGACCAGTTCCTTTAACGATTGTGTAAAGAAGCTTGCGACATTTCGTACGTGGCATTTCGAACTTACAGAAAATATGATCGTTGAACCTGCAGCCAGAAGTAAAAAAGGAGCAGTACAAGTGAAAAAAGAGGACGGGACTAAAGGCACTGGTGGAACAGACTTTAGAGAGGTACTGAAAGAGATCATCAAAGCTACTGAAAAGAGTGAGCTCTGTTAAACGCAGCAGCAGCTGGTTATCAAGTGCATCATAGTACTATGATGGTAACAATTTATAGCCTTGTAGAACTGTAGTAGCAAAAAATTATAATAAATATCAGCTTTGTATTATGATTTGTAGGATTGTATTACATAGTAGTAACAGTTCTTAACTTTGCATCATGCAAGATTTGTAAAGTTCGTATTCTTTCCAATGGCACATACAATTTATTACGAGTAACAGAGTAGCTAGGACAAGTCATGCAGGCAAGGCCCACTAGTAGAGGTGGTGTTGTCCTGCTGAACAGCCATCAACATGCGTTAAGAAAATAATTTGAATGAATCAGAATACTTATTAGCTGCAGTAAAAATAATTATAAGGACATTTTTGTGGCTATAATGCAATATCAGTTGTGATACCAGTGTGGTTACTCAACGACTGCAGAATCAGTTCATGGTTATTCAGTGTTATCGTGCATGTAATTAACATTAGAGCATAGCACTATAATATTTCTTGTGAATCAAATATGGCATCGCTCGAAACTATATATTCACCTGCAAGTGCATTAAATACATCAGGAAAAACTTGCGAAATTGTCATTTTAAAAATCTACAATCTCCGCGAAACGTACCGTGCTGCCGAATTTACTATCCTGTACATGCCAATACAATTAATGGCAAGTACTTGTTATACAATGCATATATATTATTAGTCTCATTAGTTAATGACATAAATTAGGCAGGCATAATTTAAACTGCATGCATTGCGCACACAACTGTATATGAATTATACGCCTTGCTTGTTTGAAGCTAATTTCTTATGCATGATTATTCATGCATTTTTACACAATTACCATGAAGCTGAATGCCATATTATGAGGCATGCAGACCTGCATGCACAACACGCATTGCGATCGTGCCCACAGGTTGTGCACTGACGTGCGATACACGTATAGTAATCAGCACTGAGTTTGTGACACGCCCTGCGTGCAAACTATATCAGTATAAATATAATGTATTACATGCTTGCATCTATACTGGACTTAGTTCCATTACCTTACTGCTGCGACAAAAAATCATTATCTCAAGAAGCAATATAATATGGCGGAAGAAAGATCTGGCGAATCATTGAGCAGCAGCGAGCAGAAAGTTGATCCGTGGACGGTAAAGGCTGCTGTAGGAGAGTCTACAATCAACTACGATAAGCTCATTGGTACTACAAATAAACATAATTCATCATAATTATCCGAAAACTTTACCATGCTGTTTCAGTTCAGTTCGGCAGTGAGCGAATAGAGAAGTCATTACTGGAGCGCATGGAGACCTTAACTGGAAAAAAAGTACATCATTTTCTGCGGCGTGGGATATTCTTCTCTCACAGGTACATGCATGCACCGCGAAAATTGCCACGCAAACTTTGTACTATCTTACAGAGATGTACCAGCGATTTTGGATGCTTACGAGCAGAAAAAAAGTTTTTTCCTATATACTGGGCGTGGTCCATCGTCAGAGTCCATGCATCTAGGTCATCTTGTCCCTTTTCTCTTTACCAAGTAAGTCAAATTAGCATAATGCATGTTATTCATGTAAACTATATACTATATAGGTACCTGCAAGATGTATTTCACGTACCACTTGTGATTCAAATGACTGATGATGAAAAGTTTTTATGGAGAGACCTTGGCTTAGAAGAAGCCCACCGTCTCGCCTTTGAAAATGCCAAGGACATAATCGCTTGTGGCTTTGATGTAAACAAGACATTCATTTTTTCCAACTTAGATTACATGAGGTAAGATATAATTAGACTAGCATTATGTGCGTAATGCATTTATGATTTCCAGCTCTTGCACAAATTTTTATCGAAATGTGTTGAGGATACAAAAGTGTGTTACTTGCAACCAAGCAAAAGGAATCTTTGGATTTGTGGACACAGATTGCATTGGTATTATGAGTCCAATTAGTTAATTCAATTATTATTGCACTATTCTGCATGTGTAGGCAAAATGAGCTTTCCAGCCGTACAAGCAGCTCCTTCCTTTAGCACCACATTTCCTCAAATTTTCGGAGAAAATAAAGATGTTCAATGTCTTATACCTTGTGCTATAGATCAGGTATAATAAACAACTACATGTACGGGGCTGACATACATGATGTATATTAACTATCATTTGGCAATATTTTAGGATCCATACTTCAGGATGACTCGTGATGTTGCTCCTAGGCTTGGCTTCCACAAACCAGCTTTGCTTCACTCTAGCTTCTTTCCAGCTCTCCAAGGCTCACACTCAAAGATGTCCTCTAGCGATCCAAATTCTTCCATTTTTTTGACTGACTCACCAGATGACATTAAGCGCAAAGTAAGATTTCTGCATGCACGATCACATCAACAAAGCATGCATACAATCAATAATGATGTGCTTTTTCTCAGATCAGTAACTATGCATTCTCTGGTGGACGTGATACAAAGGAGGACCACAAAAAATATGGTGGAGACACAAGTGTAGATGTCTCCTTTCAATATCTCACATTCTTCCTGGAAGATGATGACTATTTGAATCAGATTAAAATGGTATGCAAAGTTATATTAAAGCAACAACAAAATTATGAATACAATAATACATGCAGAGGTGATGCATGCATGCCTTGTAATTTGATTGAAAGGGTAAAAATTCTTTGTAACTATATCTAAATTCATACCTACTAAATCATATACATGCATGCATGCATGCATGAATCCAATAAGACATTTTCTGCCTAGTACCATGAATTCGAAATTAAACTCTTGCAAAGTTAAATGGCACAGCTGCCCGCACAACATCAAGGCACATGCATAGGTGTAGTAGTTACATTATTAACTTTGTATTACAAAATGATAATGGTGGCACTAACAATGCCATTGTTATGTGTGCAGGCATATGAAAGTGGAGAAATGCTTACTGGTGAACTGAAGAAGGAGATCATAAAAGTTCTACAAAAATTGGTCTCAGAACATCAAACCCGAAGAGCTGCTGTTACTGATGAAATTGTTAAGCAGTACATGACCGCTCGGCCTCTTGACTTTAAACATGACCAGTAGTTATTGCAGTTTCTTAAAGACTGTAGCATGAAGTGCAAACAATTATAGCTAGCAATTGGTATTGTACTGCAATAATAGATTACTTGCATCCATCAAGAATAGCTAATTATTTATAGTTTCTGAAAATTGTTGGACCTATATACTTAGCTATTTCATTATACATTTCCATGGTGATCGATAAGTTTGAACACATTAAAAAAATTATAACAGCTGCTGCGCATTCAGGGTGCTGTCACCGAATGTGATTTTCATATTGTAGCCTTGTACTATTACATTTCGTTTGGGAGCAATTCTAACTTTCTATCCAATTTGTGTTCTCAACTTGACCTCACAAATCACGAGTTTGTCACAGCACTGCAGTCAATTTGAATGTTACGTATTTATAGTTGATATACATATAAGTATGTACGTATGTATGTATGTACTAATAAGTTTGCTAACTCTATCTAGATTAAGCCAGTATGAAAAAAACATGTGTATTGTGAATGGTTATAATATTTATAGTCTATTATTTTACTATTGCAAGATAGTAAAATAATAGTCATATCAGATCTCAATTTAAAATTTCTATAAGGTGTACGAACGAGTAAGTGCACTTAAATTAGGATAATAAATTATAAGTACCCAGATGCTGCAGTTAGCATGCATGCCTTAGCTTGACATAATACTCTCACAGTTTTGCTTTGACGAATGACAAAAATATTTTACTGCCAAAATTTCCAATTTACGGTGTCTTGTTATGCATTTCGCTAAATATTCACATGTAACTTTTATTATAATAAACATGGCTGCCATTATACACTAGCCAGAAAAAAACTATAAGCATCATGTATCGCGCTCACTTCCAGGCAAGTTAGAATTTTTGTAAACATCTTGAGAATAGGTAACCTCAGGCTTTGTCTTTGGTGTTTAGTTCCCATAAACTTCCACCTCAATGTATCCCACAGAAGCCTATGAGGGATGGATCATGCAGTGCTTGCACCACTTTTAAGTGCTTGACAATGCTTTCAAGCACTCAATCAGATTAAACATTTACATAAATTTACTTATAACACACGGTGCTTTTTAATTAAGCTTTTAAACAAAGTCAGCAATAACACATTATACTAACCTGCAGATCATAACCAAGACCCGTTGAAGTATTGGAATAGAACACTACTTGCAGCTATAATATTATCAGTACTAGGAGTGATTATTCAGCATTGCTGGCTGAATGCTTAGGCTATTGTCTCAGTGACCATTGACTCAGCACAATTAGTGCAATTAGTGCATTATGTCTAAGAGTGATTCGCCGTATCACTCTTAGACATAATTAATATAGGTTAGACCACAGCTAATAGTCCAATAATTTTGTGACTTCTCACAAATTGCAACAAAAATCATTTCACTTGTTTTGTACATTTGTTAGCATACTCTTTAACATAAAAAAGTCCTAAGAAATTCTACGTATGAGGGGAAAGTCTTGAAATTACATTTTCACACTTAGTGAGGTGCCAAAGTTAATTATATTACCACTTCTTCGTCTTTGATATTTAAAAATGATGTCATCAGGATTTCGTTATGATAATCATTACTAGTTTTCATTCAACACTAGCCACTATAAGTACCATATCATCTGCTTGCTATAAAAGCTAATTAGCATAATCGTATATAATAGAACCTTCCTGGAGAGACAAAATTAATAATAATGTGAAACCAACCAATTTTTATTCATGTTGACACTTCAATTGTGTTTGCATTAAATATAGCAAAATTATTAGTGTAAAGAGTTGGCCACCTGGTGAGTACTTCCTCTCATTATGGACTGGGAGGTGCATTACCTAAGACACTATAACAAATTAATGTCTAAGGATTCCTAATCAAACATACAGAAATGTCTGTCTTGAACACAAATTCAAATTAGTGTCTACAAACAAACAAAATAGCTATAGCTTTGTTTCACAGGAATCTTTGTGACTCTAAGCCTCAAGTGTATACTACTACTAATAGTACGTTCTGATAGCGTATGGTAGCACCAAGACACTTCCTACGTCTGCCACACATTGCCAATGCACTGAATACAAACTAGAGGAATTGAGATGTCTACAACCTGTCACCACCAATGGCAAATACATGCCAAGAACAAAGATGTATACAACCTAGCTGTCACCACCAATGGCAAATAGATCTACATGCCAAAAAATAACCAATTAATGTATGTTGTCCTCAGTAAAGAGCTGATGAGACACACCATGCATGAATTAAGGAGATGTATATTATTATCAAGAGTGTGCTACTTAATTACCAGGAGCTACCTCTCATCTAGTATAAAGCTTGCATTAGAAGATTTATAGGCTTGCCCATGCCTTTCTTATGCACGAGTGCACTTTTTGGGATGTGACACAATTGTTTGACCTCTATACCTTTCGACGGTATTTTATGAGTCTTATGTGTGTCAAACACTGTAAGACTCTATGACGTCTTTTTGTCTAGAAGCCAGTGAGAGTTGGTGTGAAACAACAGATTAATTTCAGTGTAGCATTATTCATGTAGTCAATACAAACTCATGCTTCATAATTTGCCGTGTGCCTTCAATTATCAGGAAAGTGCAGTACTACGAGACAAAGTTGAGGCGAAATAGATTTGAACCATCCATGTATTTAAGCGTAATCATCATCAATTAATATGTGTATTGTGAATGGTTATAATATTTATAGTCTATTATTTTACTATTGCAAGATAGTAAAATAATAGTCATATCAGATCTCAAGTTAAAATTTCTATAAGGTGTACGAATGAGTAAGTGCACTTAAATTAGGATAATAAATTATAAGTACCCAGATGCTGCAGTTAGAATGCATGCCTTAGCTTGACATAATACTCTCACAGTTTTGCTTTGACGAATGACAAAACTATTTTACTACCAAAATTTCCAATTTACGGTGTCTTGTTATGCATTTCGCTAAATATTCACATGTAACTTTTATTATAATAAACATGGCTGCCATTATACACTAGCCAGAAAAAACTATAAGCATCATGTATCGCGCTCACTTCCAGGCAAGTTAGAATTTTTGTAAACATCTTGAGAATAGGTAACCTCAGGCTTTGTCTTTGGTGTTTAGTTCCCATACACTTCCACCTCAATGTATCCCACAGAAGCCTATGAGGGATGGATCATGCAGTGCTTGCACCATTTTTAAGTGCTTGACAATGCTTTTAAGCACTCAATCAGATTAAACATTTACATTAATTTACTTAATTATAACACACGGTGCTTTTTAATTAAGCTTTTAAACAAAGTCAGCAATAACACATTATACTAACCTGCAGATCATAACCAAGACCCGTTGAAGTATTGGAATAGAACACTACTTGCAGCTATAATATTATCAGTACTAGGAGTGATTATTCAGCATTGCTGGCTGAATGCTTAGGCTATTGTCTCAGTGACCATTGGCTCAGCACAATTAGTGCAATTAGTGTATTATGTCTAAGAGTGATTCGCTGTATCACTCTTAGACATAATTAATATAGGTTAGACCACAGCTAATAGTCCAATAATTTTGTGACTTCTCACAAATTGCAACAAAAATCATTTCACTTGTTTTGTACATTTGTTAGCATACTCTTTAACATAAAAAAGTCCTAAGAAATTCTACGCATGAGGGGAAAGTCTTGAAATTACATTTTCACACTTAGTGAGGTGCCAAAGTTAATTATATTACCACTTCTTCGTCTTTGATATTTAAAAATGATGTCATCAGGATTTCGTTATGATAATCATTACTAGTTTTCATTCAACACTAGCCACTATAAGTACCATATCATCTGCTTGCTATAAAAGCTAATTAGCATAATCGTATATAATAGAACCTTCCTGGAGAGACAAAATTAATAATAATGTGAAACCAACCAATTTTTATTCATGTTGACACTTCAATTGTGTTTGCATTAAATATAGCAAAATTATTAGTGTAAAGAGTTGGCCACCTGGTGAGTACTTCCTCTCATTATGGACTGGGAGGTGCATGTCTAGCTATTATAGGCTCTTGCTAGTAGTCCAAGGGCACTAGCTGTTGGGTTACCTAAGACACTATAACAAATTAATGTCTAAGGATTCCTAATCAAACATACAGAAATGTCTGTCTTGAAACACAAATTCAAATTAGTGTCTACAAACAAACAAAATAGCCATAGCTTTGTTTCACAGGAATCTTTGTGACTCTAAGCCTCAAGTGTATACTACTACTAATAGTACGTTCTGATAGCGTATGGTAGCACCAAGACACTTCCTACGTCTGCCACACATTGCCAATGCACTGAATACAAACTAGAGGAATTGAGATGTCTACAACCTGTCACCACCAATGGCAAATACATGCCAAGAACAAAGATGTATACAACCTAGCTGTCACCACCAATGGCAAATAGATCTACATGCCAAAAAATAACCAATTAATGTATGTTGTCCTCAGTAAAGAGCTGATGAGACATACCATGCATGAATTAAGGAGATGTATATTATTATCAAGAGTGTGCTACTTACCAGGAGCTACCTCCCATCTAGTATGAAGCTTGCATTAGAAGATTTATAGGCTTGCCCATGCCATTCTTATGCACGAGTGCACTTTTTGGGATGTGACACAATTGTTTGACCTCTATACCTTTCGACGGTATTTTATGAGTCTTATGTGTGTCAAACACTGTAAGACTCTATGATGTTTTTTTGTCTAGAAGCCAGTGAGAGTTGGTGTGAAACAACAGATTAATTTCAGTGTAGCATTATTCATGTAGTCAATGCACACTCATATCCTGCAGCAGACATGTGAACATGTCATGTAAAAATAGAATTGATGCATGATTGTAACTTGAAGTTCTTTGCATTCAGTTCTTTCCAGGATTGTCTACAATAGTAGGGAAAATAGCGTCCAAACTTACTGACCAATTTCATCATCCTGGACAGCTGCTGCAATGCTTTATACAGTTGTGCATCACTTCTACTTTTACATGGTCATGTAAAAGTAGAAGTGTCTGTTGCTGCGTGTTATTGCTAAACGGACGGATTTTAGCCCCTTTTTCCATCAATTGGCATCAAAGTGGACAGTGCTGGGTAGGCATGCCTGGACTTAGGCCAGTCATGCCTAAATACATAAAATTAATGCCTAAATACATGGATGGTTCAAATCTATTTCGCCTCAACTTTGTCTCGTAGTACTGCACTTTCCTGATAATTGAAGGCACACGGCAAATTATGAAGCATGAGTTTGTATTGACTACATGAATAATGCTACACTGAAATTAATCTGTTGTTTCACACCAAGTCTCACTGGCTTCTAGACAAAAAAACATCATAGAGTCTTACAGTGTTTGACACACATAAGACTCATAAAATACCGTCGAAAGGTATAGAGGTCAAACAATTGTGTCACATCCCAAAAAGTGCACTCGTGCATAAGAATGGCATGGGCAAGCCTATAAATCTTCTAATGCAAGCTTCATACTAGATGAGAGGTAGCTCCTGGTAAGTAGCACACTCTTGATAATAATATACATCTCCTTAATTCATTCATGGTGTGTCTCATCAGCTCTTTACTGAGCACAACATACATTAATTGGTTATTTTTTGACATGTAGATCTATTTGCCAATGGTGGTGACAGCTAGGTTGTAGACATCTTTGTTCTTGGCATGTATCTGCCATTGGTGGTGACAGGTTGTAGACATCTCAATTCCTCTAGTTTGTATTCAGTGCATTGGCAATGTGTGGCAGACGTAGGAAGTGTCTTGGTGCTACCATACGCTATCAGAACGTACTATTAGTAGTAGTATACACTTGAGGCTTAGAGTCACAAAGATTCCTGTGAATCAAAGCTATGGCTATTTTGTTTGTTTCTAGACACAAATTTGAATTTGTGTTTCAAGACAGACATTTTTGTATGTTTGATTAGGAATCTTTAGTCATTAATTTGTTATAGTGTCTTAGGTAACCCAACAGCTATATAGTGCCCTTGAACTACTAGCAAGAGCCTATATAATAGCTAGACATGCACCTCCCAGTCCATAATGAGAGGAAGTACTCACCAGGTGGCCAACTCTTTACACTAATAATTTGCTATATTTATTGCAAACACAATATTGATGATTAAAAATTGGTTGGTTTCACATTATTATTAAAAAATTTTTCTCTCCATGCAGGAGGGTTCTATTATACGATTATGCTAATTAGCCTTTATAGCAAGCAGATGATATGGTACTTATAGTGGCTATACTGTAGAATGAAAACTAGTAATAATTTTCATAATGACATCCAGTGATGACATCATTTTAAAATATCAAAGACGAAGAATTGGTAATATATGCTAACAAGAGTACAAAACAAGTGAAATGATTTTTGTTGCAATTTGTAAGAGGTCATATCACAAAATTACTGGGCTATAGTGTGTTGTCATGGCTGGATAGTATTCAATTAGAATGGACGACGACTATCCACCCATGACAGCATATAGTCTGGCTGTTGAAGGCTAAAAATTGGTACATGCAATGTGTACCAGGCTCTCTATTAAGAGCCTGGGGACGAGGCTACTACAACTGCAGATGTGAGGCAAATAAAGTGCAATAACCCCGTTAAAATATATACAAATTGTGAATGCATCAACCACTGAACAAAATGTGCTTACAGAGTAAAAGGCTACAGGCTTCGAACATGGGTCTAGCACAAATTGTTAATATTCACGAAGATTGCATTAATACTGCCATAATGAATAAATAATTATTTATGAAGTTAATAATCATTGGTTAATAACTGTGCAAATCAACCAGTACTCTACCCTGCTACCCTGCTATCCTGCCCTTACGCAGATAGTTTTTGTTGCTACGTTAACAAGTGAGGGCACATCTCACATTTTGATGGTCATTGCTGCAAAACACTATTCACACAAGTACACACTTGATTGAATAGTAGTTTATAATCTCAAGAGTTATGAATTCTTAATTGTTAATCTATGATAAACTTCTTTTAACTTAAGCTTAGCTTGAGAGTCTTTGCATGATGCGTTAGGTGTGAATCACTTCCCACAAACCATATGCCAGTAATAATATACAGGAGGTTTGCAAGTACAGTTAAATAATCATCTTTGTAGAAGTTACAGTCAATTTAGCGATGAATTTGGAAACGTTTTCGAGACCAAAAGAGAAGAGATTTTGATCAAAAGATTTTGCACAACAAAGTGGACATCACTGTGTAGAAGCACTTGTGTTGTACATCTCTACGATATGGGCGTGGTGATAAACACGTGTGGTGGGCGTTTCCCTAGTATTCGTCATGAGCAGCAACTCGCGATCGATCAGTAGCCATGTCAGTCTGGTGGAGTGGATTCCAGCGTGGCTGTTCTACAACTCAGAAGAGCTGGTAATAACACTACTGATCATGCTCAGAGATAGAATCTGGTGACCTCACATGGCACGTGACTGGAGTGTTCATGTCGAACTGGGACGAAAGAGAGGAGACCAGGTAACTAGCAAAAATTAACCATGGAGGCAAAAATGGCGCGTGAAGCGGGCCAGAAAATTTGACTAATTCATATTCATGAATTACATACCTTTAATAGTGCTCATTTAGCACAGCCATGGCCTTTGAAAAACAGCCAGTTTCTTTGCTAATGAGCAATAAAGCCCAAAAATGCAAACAGAGAACCACATTAAGGTTCTCACTGAAAAAATTAGACAGTCACAGATTCAGCGGGCTTGCGTCTCGGTGTGTAGAGTGGTTTGACCCGAACATGGAACGGACAAACAGAGAAGCGCCAAGTCCTTCCTTTTTGCAGGAAAAATTAAAACACCTGAAATAACTTGGCGGTACTAGCCAATCGTAAGTAAATACTTTTTGTTCAAACTACATTCAGCACAAAAGCTTCGTTTTGTTGGTAAGGATGCACATGAACACGCTGTCAAGATTACCAAGATCTCCGACGTCGCAGCGATCCTTTTGCGTTGTTTCCAGGCCATACATTGAAAGAGGGCGGGGCTCTGAGACGATGATGAAAATAGACTTAGGACTCCAGCGGTTTTGTACATTGTGCTGTAGCAACCCTCGTGCAGATTTTACTTAGTTAGGTATCAATACATCTGCACAGCAAGTTTCATGAAGTTCATACATTTCCTTCCATCTGGCTCAAAATATTTCTGTTTTATTTTTGGTTTTCTGAGCCAGATGGAAGGACTTCATGAAACTTGCTGTGCAGATGTATTGATACCTAACTAAGTAAAATCTGCACGAGGGTTGCTACAGCACAATGTACAAAACCGCTGGAGTCCTAAGTCTATTTTCGTCATCGTCTCAGAGCCCCGCCTTCTTTCAATGTATGGCCTGGAAACAACGCAAAAAGATCGCTGCGACGTCGGAGATCTTGGTAATCTTGACAGCGTGTTCATGTGCATCCTTACCAACAAAACGAAGCTTTTGTGCTGAATGTAGTTTGAACAAAAAGTATTTACTTACTATTGGCTAGCACCGCCAAGTTATTTCAAGTGTTTTTTTATTTTTTCTTGGACTAGGCGCTTCTCTGTTTGTCCGTTCCATGTTCGGGTCAAACCACTCTACACACCAAGACGCAAGGCCGCTAAATCTGTGACTGTCTAATTTTTTCAGTGGGAACCCTAACCACATGCATTGCACTAGATAAAACCCAAAATATGCGTGAATAAAATTAGAATTATTTTTATCATTATAGAGAATTTTACTGAGGCAGCTGCCTCATTGCCACAATGGTAGCAGTGGCGTAGTCAGGAAATATAAAGGGGGGTTTTGAAAAAGCGTGCGGAGCACGGGAAAAATTTTGCTAATTAATATTCATGAGCTTCATAGATTACACGTGATCCTTTGATATGTATGCGTATAAAATTATACTTGCTGCCCACTTGGCTAACTGGCTTAGGCTGGCTTAGCTCATGGCTTAGCCTAATAGCTCATATAAACCAGCTGCATCAGATAAGGGCACGTGGTTTAGCTAGCTAATTTACTATGAATACTCATGAATACTAATTAAGTGGGGCTACAAGGGGGGTTTCCGGAAACCCTGGAAACCTATCGTGCATACGCGCCTGGGTAGGTACACCTCTAGAGGAGAGAGGAGTTTGCAAGAGCGAGGATGATTATGGAATTCATGGTAACCAGCGTTTGTGAGCAAAATTGGTGTGCCCGCCGAGAGATCGAGTCTCTTTTGTCAAGGCATACTGTAATGAGGTTTTCAGGTATACAGACACACTCATTATGCCCAGAGCTGGGGGTCTGACACTAGTAAATTTCTTACACTAACTGGTGAAATCAGGTTATTCTCCCGAATTTTCCAGTACACTAGCACTCACGTCACTCTAATCTCGTAAGCAGCATTATCAGCCCTTGTAGTACCTCTTGACTCCCTTTTACTAACTCATTTCCCAAAAATATATTCAACAGTGACTTTCTTGATGGTTATAGGAAGGTTACACTCCTAATCCTGACATGTTGTGCGACCAAAAAATCAATTTTGGCGTGTTTTACAAACACGTAATGACCTCACTCGGTGTGGACAAGATGGCTACTGGTCACTACGCACTAACACAGACTAGCAGTAATGGTGAGGTCTATGCCCAAGTAATTCAACATCTTATGGTTTATGATGGAAATGGATGCATTTCTTTTTAAACTGTGCATTTAGGTGTGATGCGATTGCTCCAGGGTGTGGATAAAACTAAGGACCAGACGTTTTTCCTTTCAACTGTATCTCAGGCAAGTTCAGCCTCCAATGGTTCTTTTCTATTCCAATTTTTGTTACTCCTGCAGTCAATGCTGAAAGACACTTTATTCCCTGTTGGAGGTCTAACCAAGAAGGAGGTAAGAGATATTGCTATGAAATCTGGATTACAGAGAGTAGCCAGGAAAAAGGAGGTAGGTATTTCACATGAAAGTCGTGAGCTTGTAGTTGAAATTTATTTACTAGTTAGCTAAACATTTTGTTTTTCTCCTAAAAAAAACCTTCACTTGTTATTTAGAGTATGGATCTGTGCTTTGTCGGAGAAAGGAAATTTGTAGATTTTATTGCCCAGGTATTTACCATTATTTTTTCTGTGTTGTAATTTTCATAATAATAATGTCTAGTATATAGAAGAGAAAGAAGGTTATTTTGTTGACGTGGAGAACGGAAAGGTCATAGGTAGACACAAAGGTCATCATTTATACACCATTGGTCAGCGTGCTCGTATTGGTGGACTATCAGAGGCGTATTATGTGGTTGACAAAGAAAATGACACCAACAAAGTTTTACTAGTAAGGGCCCGGGGGGGGGGTACATGTGCTATTCACTTTTATACTTGAATCAGGCTAAAGGGAGGGACCATCCTGCACTATACACTCACAGATTCACTACTGCTGTGCCCAGCTGGATAGCCGGCACTCCTCCTCCTGCTCTCCTTCATGAGGGAGAGCTGACCTGTTTACTACGATACAGACACCTCAGCCCTCTTAGTAAGATAATGTACATGTATACTAGTATCACTATTGCATTCGAAATAAGGAAATTATTGTTGTTTTATGATTGTACATGTCTGAGTCATCTTTGATCGTAGCCCAGATATACAGTATCTACAGATGCAATGTATAGCTCGGACACGTTTTGATCGTGTTCGAACGCAAAGCCAAACACAATCAATCCCAAAAGCAAACACCGCACAAATTCAACACACTCGCTCACCACCACACTAGCTGCCTCTATGCTTAGTGGTATCAACACATTTTCATTCTTAACACTTGCATGATATTCTTTTAACGTGCACTGTTTTTTCAAACTTGCGGGCGATCACTGTTTACAATTGAGTTCAATCACGTTCGCTTTATATGTTGCATCTAGACAGTACTGTATGTTACGCCCCACCCCTTACAATAAGGAGCTAGTGAAAATTTCATAAATTTGGTATTTTCTGCCTTCATCAAATTAAAAGCCCTAGTGGTTTCTCTTATAAAAGTCCCCTTTTCTCATGTAGCTTTGTGCAAGGTAACTATGGCTAGTAGATCACTTGGTCTACAGGTTACTAGTGCTACTCCTCTCTGTGCTGTAACCCCAGGACAGGTGATGCTACATCTCTTGTACAGTACTGTCCTTTACTGTGTTACACTGTAGTATGCTGTGCTCTACAATGGAGACGAATGCATGGGAGGAGCTTGTATTAATAGAACAGAACCAAATGATGTAATACGGAATATACAGACAGCAACAAAACAAGCTATAAATTCATAGACTTTGTAAATGTATGGTGTGATACTGTAATTATGCGTAACAACATGCATTTCCGTTCTTAGAAGTGGTAGATCATTATTCACATGCCAACACTGATTGTGCAAACAATTTATGAATTCTTTGCCTAAATATACATGTACGTACGTACTATCAGCAAAGCAATGAAAGATGTACATTAACATCATATTCACAAGAACAAAATTGTTGTATTGCTGTGAAACGGTTTCATTTCGTAGCTATGGCTAGGCACTGCTGCCGATTGTTTTCTCGAGGCACTAGCTTGGTGCTGCTCATGAGTGGTCTACTGTATGCAGTACACTGGTTCTTATATGCAGCCATTGCTAACACTCTTGCAGAAAAGTTCAAGTTAGCATTGAAATATGTATATTTCTCTCTCTGGGTATTGCTACCTGTGACAGGCTGGGTAGCTGAGTCATGGCTTGGACGATATCGAGCTATTGTTGTTGGACTGCATGGTCTTGTCTTTAGTATTCATTCTAACAACACAGGCTGGTTTTGTAATGCTGCAGTTTGCAATTGACTGGACTCCAATTCCAGCATTTCTACTGATTGTTGTGGGTTTGTTACTTGGCACATTTGGTATAGGAAGCTTCTATACTATTATGCTACCATTCGCTCTTGACCAAATGATAGGAGCATCAGCTGAGCAGCACAGTGCTGTAGTACAGTGGTATTGCTGGGGCTTTGACATTGCCTTGCTCTTAATACACATACTTAATTGTGTTCCAATCCCAAACCAGCTCCGATACCTGGACATTCTACCAGTGATCTTCCTCACTTCAGG
Organism: Haliclona indistincta; assembly: GCA_964017065.1. Taxonomy (NCBI): domain Eukaryota; kingdom Metazoa; phylum Porifera; class Demospongiae; order Haplosclerida; family Chalinidae; genus Haliclona; species Haliclona indistincta. Next base: position 3,354,668 of record OZ024789.1, read on the forward strand.
CACTCTATGTTTGTCAGCTGTTCTGATAATGGACTGCTTGTACCATAAGTGGCTAGACACTAACAACAAAACTGGCAATCCCATCAAGCTGATCTTTCAAGTGCTCAACTATGCTCGAAAGAACAAGTGCCCTCGACTTCGCAGTGCATTGACATATATTGATGAGGAACACCCTTCACGTCTTGACTTTGGGAAGCACAAGTTTGGAGGACCATTCACAGAAGAAGAGGTGGAGGATGTCAAAACAATATTTCGTCTCACACCAGTACTATTGTCTGGTTTTGGCGTATTTGTTTTCAGTGAGTTTGAAGTCAGCCAACTCCCTGCTAACAACTTACAGCATTGTCTTTCTATGTTTGGTCAGATTTCTTTTGGCACTTTAATCTTTGTCATGATTCCAGTCTATCGCTTCATTGTGTATCCTTTAGCTCGTAAGCATATTCCAAGTTTGTTGAAGATGATAGGAGCAGGTCTGTTCTTGTCTTTGCTCAGCTCAGTAATAAACACCATCGTGACTGGTGTTGATCATTTTTCAGAACAATCACACAACAACACAATGCCTGATACTCCTCAAACTCCTCAAGTGTCACTATACTGGATACTAGTGATACAATACTTAAATGGAATAGGTGCAGTAGTGACATTTATATTTGCAATAGAGTTTGCTATGGCTCAGACTCCAAACAGAATGAGAGGAATTGTGATGGGACTGGTGTTAGCCATAGCTGGTTGGACCAGACATATTGGTGATTTTATTACGTTAATCAGAGTGTCTACTCAAAAATACCTGTTCTTCTGCTACCTAGTGTTACTTCCACTGCTGATACTATCATTTGCACTGTTTCTTATTCTCGCAAAGAGATACAAGCTGAGAGAGAGGGAGAGGCACGTCAACATACAGGCCATAGTGGAGGAACATTACGAGAGATACTTTGACCAGGAGGAGGAGTACTTGAGAGAAATCGCTGCGACATTGCATAGCAACTAGTTTCTTTACACAGTACGTGGTGACTGGTCCATAACACAACATCATATTGCAATCTCACATTTCTCATTAATCATCATAAAATATCATATTATAATCTCTCACCTCTCATTAATAAATCTTTTAATTCCTGTCTTATAAAATGCATGAATATCTGCATGTATAATTATTATGACAATATTTGAATCTGAAGTTTGAAAGAGAAACGTTTACTGCTGTCCTTGTATCAGTACAAGTTTACCAACAAATACAGTTATTTTATGAGCACACCTTGGTCTTTGATTTGATGTACTAGCCGTGTATCAAAGTAAACGAGACACACTTTTCAACTTATGCAAGCAAGTAATTTACAGATCATTATAGCACATGTAGCTATAGCTAGTATACAAGAAATCATTTGACATCAAAGAAAATATTTTGTAAAACTTAAATTATTTTTAGTGATTTGATGTACCGGCAGTGTATCAAAGTAAACCAGTTTTATGACTGCATGAGGCATCAGCACCTTGGTGCTTTCATTATAGTAGCAACACATAGATGCAATCACTCTGCGACTATGGCTAGATGGTTCTGCCAGATTTTGTCTCGAGGCACTGTCCTAGTGTTTTTCATGAGTGGTCTACTGTATGCTGTACACTGGTTCTTACTTTCAACACTATCTCTCAGTATTTCTGATCATACCTTCAAGTTGGTATTGGACAATGTACATGTTGCTCTCTGGATATTGCTACCTGTGACAGGCTGGGTAGCTGAGTCATGGCTTGGACGATATCGAGCTATTGTTGTTGGACTGATCTTGTCTTCAGTAACTATTCTAACAGCACAAGTTACTTTCGTGATGTGGCAATTTGACTTTTTTCAAATTCCAGCACTAGTGCTGATAATTGTTGGTTTCTCAATTGGTACGATTGGAGTTGGCAGCTTCTATACTATCATGCTACCATTCGCTCTTGACCAAATGATAGGACCATCAGCTGAGCAGCTCAGTGCTGCAGTACAGTGGTTCTGTTGGGGATACAATAACGCTGTTCTGTTTGATGAGGTGCTTGAGTGTATTTCATTCACAAACCTGCTTCACTACTTGAAAGTTAACGTTTTTTCAATAATCTTCCTCACTTTAGCCACTCTATGTTTCTCAGCTGTTCTGATAATGGACTACCTGTACCACAAGTGGCTAGATACTAACAACAAAACTGGCAATCCCATCAAGCTGATCTTTCAAGTGCTCAACTATGCTCGAAAGAACAAGTGCCCTCGACTTCGCAGTGCATTGACATACATTGATGAGGAACACCCTTCACGTATTGACTTTGGGAAGCACAAGTTTGGAGGACCATTCACAGAAGAAGAGGTGGAGGATGTCAAGACAATCTTTCGTCTCACACCAATATTACTGTCAAGTTTTGGAGTAGCTTTCTTATGTGAGTTGGGACTCAGTCAATTGTCAGTTAACAAACACACTATCAAGTGTGTGTCTACTCAAGAAGAACATATTGCTATCTGCTTGGCTACATTTCTTTTGATTCCAGTATACCGCTTCATTGTGTATCCTTTAGCATGTAAGCATATTCCAAGCTTGTTAAAGATGACAGGAGCAGGTCTGATCTTGTGGTTGGCTAGCACAGTAGTATAAAGAAATTAAAAAGATTTCTATCGAAATCAAAAGGATGTAGTGATGAAGAAATCTAACACTGGTCCATAATGTAAACCAACAAGGAACAAGCATAGAATGGTAACACGATTGACTTGCTAACAGACCATAGATCCCTACATCAGTGGCTGCTGTGGCCAGACTATGGCTAGTTAAGCTATTTACTGTTGACTGACACTTTGAATAGAATTCAGCTTGTGACAAAATATTGATCTTATGTACAGCCACTGATGTAGGGATCTATGGTCTGTTAGCAAGTCAATCGTGTTACCATTCTATGCTTGTTCCTTGTTGGTTTACATTATGGACCAGTGTTAGATTTCTTCATCACTACATCCTTTTGATTTCGATAGAAATCTTTTTAATTTCTTGTTTGTGTCCTTTTTTCTTTTTAGTGAAGTGCAGTTCAATATCATGCATGTACGGAGAAGTCTTTGTTTCCACCATTAGTTTAGTATTCCTGTTGTTAATGGCTTTTCTTAAACTTGTAGCTAAAATTGTTCAGCTGTACGTATCAGGTCTGCCTAGTCGCCTACGCATGCATGCATGCAGTGCATACGAGCCCCGCCCACACTTGTTTGTAGACCTACGCGGCGGTTATAATTATCTGGCAAGTGCAGAATGGCGATCCTACACGAGCTTACCGTTCTTCGAAGACTCCAGACAAATGCCGGGTGTGTGTTCTCCGTGATAGTGATCCACACGGCGCAGCGATACTTTAGCTGCTTGGTCACGTGCGCTACCCATTGCTTGGTCACGTGCGTATTGCGCAATCACAATAATGGCGTCTAACACTAAGCTGACAATGGATCACGATCGAGAAATCGTGGAACTTAGATCGCCGTTACGCTAAAAACAAAGCTCAAAAGGCACATGCCAGGAGAATTTCACGACTGTTAGTGGATGTTTTGGTCTCGGCACTGCTCGCGTAAAGGCGCTAGGCGAGTGGAAGAAAGAAAGAAGAAGAAGAAAGAAAGAAAGAAGAAAACGAAGATCAGTCGAATCGCAACCGTAATTTTTATTTGCAAGCGGAAGAGGCGTGTCCCTACTATTTTGGCGCTTTTTACTGGCATGCAGTTGGCGTACAGTATGTACTTTTTTCTGCTCTACACGTCTCAGTTAGATCGATAAAACAATCTAAAACGTTTGGATATGGATGTAAGAATCTTTCTGGTTAGTTTTCGGCCTGTGTTCGTTGCTAACTGCTGAAGCGTACGAGTTTGAAGTCGAGGAAGAAACTTGGCGCCATCATGCTTGTTTGACAAGAAGAACGGACACTTTTTTCTGGTAAGCGGAACAGTTGTTTTTATGTATTTTGCACGTTCTTCTATGTTTTGTGCATCTTGTGTGAAAGTTTTAACGAAATTGGACTGTTAAACCAAAAGTGTACCTAAGTCAAAGGGCACTGCATGTGTAGTAATATAATGACTTAGTTGGCCCCAACTGTTGTGTTTAAGTGTTACACAAAGAAGTACAGGTATATTAGTTGATCCAACGATATCAGATACATATGGAATTAGCTCTTCTATGCATATTTTGTACTTCAGTTTGTATTTGTTGTGATTCTTCCCTCGTCATGATCATGAGCCTTCTTCACTCCGATCTGATATCAGTGTCTTCACTTTGGTATATATCGTGCTATATGCTTAATTTTGTGTTTTTAGCATAATATTGTCTGAGTGTTAGTGTAAGTTATTGTGAAGTTTGTAACATGTATAACATATGACATCATCGGTAGCTGCCATTGTAACTGGTGTTTTTTTCTGTTGCTTAGGTAGGGTGTGATGAGTGGCGGAATAATGATGCTGCTGTCTTTGGCTTTGAACTGCAAGAGGCACAAGAACTTGGTTTGTGTTATACACAGTGAGATAATGCTTGTTACATTAATGATACGGTTGTTCTGGTAATTAATTTTTCTATTTGTAAATGGTTCCTAAAAGTGCTTGTTCTGTAACTTTTACAAGTTTTAAATCTTTACCTCTGGAATTACAAAGTGGATATAAGCATGATTTTGAATTCTGTGCTGTTTGTTGACTTGTGTTTTGTGCTTGCACGTCTTGTGTCTCTCGTATGTCCATGTTTGGTTCTTGCGTCTCTTGTATGTTTAATGCTTGCATGTCTCCCATGTCAATGTTTTGTGCTTGCACCTCTCTTATGATTGTGTATGTGTGTCTTTTTTGGTTTTCTACATTTTGGTAAGATTGTGGCAGCATCTTTTAGCCTCTATTTTATCTTTTTGCATGTTGAGCTATTGGCGAGAGGTATTGTACTCATGTGTACTGTTTCTCCTCTTCACTCCAGCGTTCAAAGCGTACCATGTTTCCTCCAGATCTTCTACAAAGACAGTACACATTTTCCTGACGTACTTCAGCTGATTTGCCTTAAATTTCTATGACAACAATACATCAATTATTGTTCATTTTTGTGAATTAAATTTAGGATTGTTATGAATTGAGAACAGTAGATTTTTTTACATCAGATTGTAGCTATATCTATACTCTAGAGAATAAAGCTAATTTCAAGACTGTAGCTGCTTTAAACCAAAAGTGTACCTAAGCTAAGTAGAGGCGATTGAAAATCTACCTTCTTTACTAACTCTAGTGATTCTTCACTAACAGCTGCTATATGAACACGAGTTCTTCACTGTTGTATAGCTGTATGATTGAACTAACAAGATGTGTGATTTTGGAACCGTAGTGCAAACCATGCGCCCGTGGCAGGTAAAAAGATGCCGACCCTCGTTGAACGCAGAAACGACATTTTAGGTGTGCGTGGGCGTACCCGTTGCAAATAAATCCTCAATGCAATAATGTATTTCCCGTACGGTTGCGATTCGACTGAAGATGACGAAACTCGATTTTCACCGTTTCCAGGTTCCTCACTTTAGTAACAATTTCGAGCAATCTCCTTGCTACTGTAAGATGGGGCAACGACAGAGAGCAGATCTAAGTGTCTAAAGACGTACAAAATTCAACACCAGGCGAAATATCAGCGTTTGAACGCTAATACATTGTATGTAGCCGCCATCTTGTTTTCTCGTTCATCCCTACATAGGGAGGCACTACCGTGCCTCCCTAATACAACAGTGACTGGAGTAAAAAAAATTTCTGAGCAATCATCGTACAACACAACAATGCCTGAAACTCCTGAAGTATCACTGTACTGGATGCTGGTGATTAAAGTTCTGAATGGAATAGGTGGAGCAGTGACAATGGTTTTTATGTTTGAGTTTACTATGGCTCAGACTCCAAACAGAATGAGAGGAATAATGATGGGACTGGTGATAACTATGGGTGGCTGGGCTACAAGTGGCAGTTCTCTTTTTGCTAAAATATTCGATCTGTTCAAAGTCTCTAAAATATTCAGATTCTACTTCTACCTAGTGCCGACTCCATTGGCAATGCTGACGCTGATAATATTCGTTATTATTGCCAAGCGATACAAGCTGAGAGAGAGGGAGAGGCACGTCAACATACAGGCCATAGTAGAGGAACATTACGAGAGATACTTTGACCAGGAGGAGGAGTACATGAGAGAAGCTACTGAGAGATTGCGTAGAAACTAGTTTCTTTATACAGTAGATGGTGACTGCTCCATAACACAACATCATATTAATCATCCCTACATATCGTTGCCGAGCAGCAATGATAATAATCTCTCATAATAATAAATATTTAAATGCTGTATTATAATATGACACTGAAGTGAATGAAGTTTGAAAGTGAAACGTTTACTGCTGTTCTTGTATCAGTACAAGTTTACCTACAAATACAGTTATTTTAAGGGCACACCTTGGTCTTTGATTTGATGTACTGGCCATGTACAAAGTAATCTGAACACACTTTTCAACTTATACAACCAAGTAACTTCGATATCATGAATATAGCCAGTATACAGGAAATCATCTGATATGAAAGAGTTGAACTTATAAAAACTTAAATTATTTACTACATGTATTTGGTATCAACGCAGTTTGTTTATGTACTAGCTATACATGGTTTGGATTTAAACACTGGGTATAATATTTCATTCCTGGCATTATTTGTTCCCTCTCTGGGTGCATGGACTGGGCTTGTGATTGTGGTTTGTAGCAATTGCAATTTGAGAAAGTAACAGTTTATTTTGTACAAACTGCAGTACCAAGGAAGTGTAAGTAATATTGTACAGTAGCAACACAATGATGCATTCACTATTTTTATTCTGCGACTATGGCTAGATGCTCCTGCCAGTTTTTGTCTCGAGGCACTGTCCTAGTGTTGCTCATGAGTGGTCTACTGTATGCTATTAACTGGTTTGTGATCCCAGCAATTGTTGACAGTTTTCCTGATAATCTTAAAATTGCATTAAAATATTTTTATGTTCCTCTCTGGGTATTGCTACCTGTGACAGGCTGGGTAGCTGAGTCATGGCTTGGACGATATCGAGCTATTGTTGTTGGACTGGTCTTAACTTTCATGGCCATTTTAACATCACACGTTGCCTTTGTATTGCTGCAATTTCAATGGACTCCAGTTCCAGCATTTGTGCTTGTAGTTGTGGGCATATCAACTGGCACTATTGGTGTCGGAAGTTTCTACACAATTATGCTACCGTTCGCTCTTGATCAAATGATAGGAGCATCAGCTGAGCAGCTCAGTGCTGTAGTGCAGTGGTACTGTTGGGTTTACAATACTGGATTACTATTGGAAGATTTGCTCGAGTGTATTCAGATCCCAAGCAAGCTTCAATACCTGGACATTCTTCCAGTGATCTTCCTCACTTTAGCCACTCTATGTTTCTCAGCTGTTCTGATAATTGACTGCCTGTACCACAAGTGGCTAGACACTAACAACAAAACTGGTAATCCCATCAAGCTGATATTTCAAGTGCTCAACTATGCTCGAAAGAACAAGTGCCCTCGACTTCGCAGTGCATTGACATACATTGATGAGGAACACCCTTCACGTCTTGACTTTGGGAAGCACAAGTTTGGAGGACCATTCACAGAAGAAGAGGTGGAGGATGTCAAGACAATATTCCGTTTATTTCCAGTACTATTGTTGATATTTGGAGTAGCTTTCTTATGTGAGTTGGGACTCAGTCGATTGTCAATTACCAAACACACTATCAAGTGTGTGTCTAACATAAACCATATCTCTATTGTCATCAGTATGGCTGCCTTTGTTTTGATTCCAGTTTACCGCTTCATTGTGTATCCTTTAGCTCGTAAGCATATTCCAAGCTTGTTGAAGATGATAGGAGCAGGTCTGATCATGTGGTTGGCTAGCACAGTAGTATATGCAACAGTGACTGGAGTAAAACAAATTTCTGAACAATTATCGTACAACATCACAATGCCTGATACTCCACAAGAATCACTGTACTGGATGCTGGTGATTAAAGTTCTGAATGGAATAGGTGGAACAGTGACAATGGTTTTTATGTTTGGGTTTACTATGGCTCAGACTCCAAACAGAATGAGAGGAATAATGATGGGACTAGTGATAGCTATGGTTGGCTGGGCTACAAGTGGCAGTTCTCTTCTAACTGAAATATTCGATCTCCTTAACGTCTCTAAAATATTCGCATTTTATTTCTACCTAGTGCTGACCACTCTGGCAATATTGATGCTGATATGTTTTGCTGTTTTTGCCAGGCGATACAAGCTGAGAGAGAGGGAGAGGCACGTCAACATACAGGCCATAGTGGAGGAACATTACGAGAGATACTTTGACCAGGAGGAGGAGTACATGAGAGAAGCACCAAACATGACTCATACATAGTAGATACTCATGAAGGAATATTCTTCATCTTAGTTTTGGCACTTTGAATGCATAGTTAGCTATAATGAGCCTATATCACAATAGTGATCAGGACTAACATATAAACTGGAAACTATATACACTATACACATTTATTAACATCTTACTTGCTCAATACTAATAACTTGCTGTATTAATAATTGAAACATTTGAATAATGTTATTCTTTAGGATCATAAACCAAACAAAGTTTACACAGAAGATAATGAGTGGTCTTATCACAAAGTGTAGATACCGTGAATCTGATCACAATGTAGGCAATGCAGCTATTTCTTTGTTCACGAACGGACTCTTGTACATAGTATTGAGTCAGATACTGATGCAGTACACTAGCTATTTCAGTCGTTCTCCTGATAGTATTGCAAGTTGCTCACCTGCACATATGTTTAATTGGCTGGGTAGACTGGACTATATTGAGCCTTATATCGATTGCAATCGATATAGTTTTATCAATTGCAAGCTGCTTATAATTTAGCTTTGACTCGACATGGTATTGCTATGGGCTTGGTGATTTGAAGTCTTGGTTTTGACATCAAGTGTTGTTTAAGGTCAATACCCTCCTAACGTGTCAGTTAATACTATTTACAATAATTCAGACGTGCTCGTGACGTTTTTGAAAACTGATTTTTAAACTTAATAACTGTGAATGAATATAAAGAGAGATGGTGGTATAATGAAACAGATTCAGTGTATAGTTGTGATCAGGCGTGTAATATGCAAATGTGATGGTATCTATTTCATGATTTGGGTCGAGTGAATTCATGGCCGTAACTGGTTCTGAGAAAGAGAGGAATAGAGGATAAGCAGTGTATACATTTTTAATGAACTGTGCATTTTGCAGGGACTATAATACCAATCTATATTTCCGGTGAACAGTGCTTACATGTGGTACTAAATAAAGCTGTGTATACATTTATAGGTTTGTTACATAATTTATCACAAACCTCTCACAATTTTTCCCATTTTCCCCACTATTCATAAGCATCTTCCTACACTATTGCAATTTTTATGAATAATTCTTGTGAGCAGTACAAGCGATGATAAAATCATTTGCTCAAGTCAGGGCTCAAGTTATTGTCTATTGTAGAATGACCCTGACCCTAAGCAACCAGAATGCACCTAATTATCATTGCCGCTCGGCAATGAAATGTAGGGATGTGGCAATGATATGTAGGAATGTAGCAGGTAATTTCACATACTTGCAGTGTGCTCCATAATAGCCTGGATGACAATAGCAAGTGTTGCTGACACACACTCCATTGTTGTCACAGCCTCCATTACAGTGGTAATCCTGTATAATGCGTGTCACTTCAACTGTTAGTTACATACATCATATGTACCTGACAAAGCTCACGATAATCTGGACAAACAATATTTGCCTTTTTTGTTGTATTAGTAACATCATCGTAAACTTTAAATGTTTTCTGTGATAAAATAGACCAGCTTTGACAAAAATTTGACAACAAAGTATTAACATGTAGTACTAGACAATTACTGTTGCGAAACATTAATTTTTCTAGTCAAAATACTTCATAGGGCTGTTTTTTCATGATAGTCATTTGATAATAAATCTTGAAATTTTTTTTGCTATAATACTAAAATTCAAAGGATTTGTTTCACTATAAAACTTAAACATGCACAAACACTTCACTTTATAGTTGATAATAGAAATGTACAGCTTACAATGTCTCCAGCATGTCTGCAAAAGACCTTCCTTGAATCCTTTTCCAGTTTTGATCTAACTTTCAATATGACCGAACTCTTGCCGCATGTGAACTGCAATGCAAACAATGAATACTCAAAATGATAATGAATGCATTTATATGCTCACTTCTTGACAGCTTGCTCCCCACTCCTGATCCGCTGTAACCCTAGGCCTGTGTGTGATGTCAGCCCACGGTTGATCGTGCTCAAAACAAGCAACTAAACAATCGAAAAACAAAGCATTAAATAGGCAAGACAAACAAAAAAACAATACAAAAATTAAAAGTAACTTTTTCTCCTGATAAGGGATTGGATGTCAGCCCACGGTTGATCGTGCTCAAAACAAGCAACTGAACAACCGAAAAACAAAGCTTTAAATAGGCAAGACTAACAAAAAACAATACAAAAAATTAAAAGTAACTTTTTCTCCTGATAAGGGCTAGGTATCTCCAAAAACATTAACTTTAACCAAATAAGTATTTTTAACTGAGCGTAAGTATACTTACAGCGAGGAAAATGGCATTTCTTGATTATGTATTTTCTGATGTGGTTCAGGTCTTGCGTGGGGCAATAGTCACCAGAAGGGACACCACCTCCTATTGAAGCTGAGCTCCAGTACTGCATGTGGAGAATACCCAGTTAGCAAATAGAGAACAGTTGCAATGCAATTGACTAGTAGATAAGCCGAACATGTATTCCAGTACATGTCATCAAATTTTAGTAAATTTTTGTTACTACTGAATTACCACGACTTTCCCAAAGTCAAGACGAAAAGCGTAAACACATTTATTAGTTATTCTATTGTGCCTTTATATTTTTCGTCTACAAGCTGGTTAATGGAAGCACTATTAAACGGTTTTCGTATTTGATAACCATTCTAACAATACAACTATGCAAGCTGCTTTTGGATTCATGTTCAACCTACGAGCCTGAGTGAGCATGCATTGAATGTAATTGTACAAACTCTTGAAAGAGTATACTTATTTTAGCAGGTCTGTGTAATCATTTCATCTTGTTAGGACAGCATAAAGTAAATGCGCTCAAAGAATAATACTAGTATGGGTCAATAGCTATGGCTAAGAGCCGCTGTCAGTTATTTACTCGAGGCACCAACTTGGTGTTGCTCATGAGCTGTCTATTATATACAGTACACTGGTTGTTGTACTCGGCTGTTGCTCTTACTCTTGGTTCTGAGGACTTACAGTTAGCATTCCGCTACATACACACCGCTATATCGGTATTGCTACCTGTGATAGGCTGGGTAGCTGAGTCATGGGTTGGACGATATCGAGCTATTGTTGTTGGACTGGTCTTGTGTTCGATAACTACTCTTACACTGCAAGCTGCTTTTGTAATGCTACAATTTGACTGGACTCCAATTCCAGCACTAACGCTTGCTGTTGTGAGTCTAATGATTGGTATTTTTGGCTTTGGCAGCTTCTATACCATTATGCTACCATTTGCACTTGACCAAATGATAGGAGCATCAGCTGAGCAGCTCAGTGCTGCAGTACAATGGCACTGTTGGGGATATACTACTGCATTGCTGTTAAAAAATGTGCCTCGGTGTATTCCAATCTCAAACCAGTTGCAACACATGAACATTCTTCCAATGATCTTCCTCACTTTAGGCACTCTATGTTTGTCAGCTGTTCTGATAATGGACTGCCTGTACCACAAGTGGCTAGACACTAACAACAAAACTGGCAATCCCATCAAGATGATCTTTCAGGTGCTCAACTATGCTCGAAAGAACAAGTGCCCTCGACTTCGCAGTGCATTGACATACATCGATGAGGAACACCCTTCACGTCTTGACTTTGGGAAGCACAAGTTTGGAGGACCATTCACAGAAGAAGAGGTGGAGGATGTCAAGACAATATTTTATCTCATACCAGTATTATTGTCAGGTTTTGGAGTAGGCTTCTTATGTGAGTTAAACCGTGTTCGGATCCAGTTTACCAAGATATGTGTCATTCATGAAGGAGACTTGCGCTGTGTTTTGATTCCGGTTTATTGCTTAGTTTTGCATCCTTTAGTGGATAAACATGTGCCAAGCCTGTTGAAAAGAATCGGAGTAGGTCTAACCGTGTGTTTGGTTGGCTCAGTGATAAATACAGCAGTGCCTGCTACTATGTATTTCTCTCAAAACATCACAATGCCATATACCCATCAAGCATCGTTCTACTGGGTACCAGTCACTGAGCTCTTGAATGCAATAGGTTTAACAGTGGTAATGATATATGGAATAGAGTTTGCTGTGGCTCAGACTCCGAACAAAATGAGAGGAATAATGATGGGAGTGGTAGTTGGCTGGAGCACACTCGTCAGCATACACTTAAAACAAAATTCAATTTTGGGAGCGTCTACTCAAAACTATACATTGTACAGTAGTCTAGTGCTACCTCCACTGGCAATAATGATGATGATAATATTCGTTATTGCTGCCAAGCGATACAAGCTGAGAGAGAGGGAGAGGCACGTCAACATACAGGCCATAGTGGAGGAACATTACGAGAGATACTTCGACCAGGAGGAGGAGTACATGAGAGAAGCTGCTAACATTAACTACAACTAATGTTACTGTGAAGCTGATATAGTTGCAGTTGTGTCCCTTTATTTTTGTTAAAACTCACACTGGATGTTAGAGCATATTGACACTGTTATACCTAACTAAATGAACCACACCCATTATTGAACAATACTACCGCAGCAGTATAGCTCAACATTATTATTTTCAGTAGATGTTGTAATCACAAATCATGGGTGCATATTCAAATTCATGATGGCACAAATATAGCATATGGTAATGCTTTTGTGTCTTTTAGTTGATTGTTCGTACATCATAGAAAGTAACTATGATGCAATCCTTATTACTAAGCCCCTAGTGTAAACATTTTTTGTGGATACAATTTTTGCAGGTTAGCTCAATCCAGGAGCCCATCGAGACGAAATGCGCAAGGGAGCATGCAACTCTGTATACAGCGAAACACAATCACGGCTGCCCATTCTATTTTAGCGATTCCTTATACGGTCATGCACTCGGAACGCATGTGCAGTCAGCTGAGGCACTGGTCGAGCGGTACACTCGATCGCATAATTATCGACGATTGATATGTGCGATCATGCGCGCTCGCTAATTGCTTTCCACAGTGCGTCTTCGCTTGGAGCGTCTTGTCTAGTACGCCGTCACAGGAAAGTTTCATGTTACAGTGGAGTGTGTTCGATCACAATGTGCACGCCCAGTTTCTCAGGGGTTAATCGTAAGTTTATTCCACAAAAAGGAATCGCCAAACTTAACAGCCATGTTTGGACTTCGCCATATACACTGACAAGTACAGAGTCGCATGCTCCCTAGCCGGCTTGATATGCTCCTGCACAAAATGAAAAGTTCACGATCAGCAAACATTGATGAATAGTAATTCAGCTGCGAAATAATTCAGAGTGCACTAGTTCGAATTCAGTACGTGACATGTGACTTCCTTTTGTTTGATTGAGTTCGCAACCGATAAAATTTGACACAGCAAGCTATAGTACAGTAACATGCTCAAGGACAGTACAAACCAGAAAATAGTACCATTTTAACAATCATTATCTTTTGCAGCTAAAAAATGCAGTATTCTAAATGAAGCAAAAGTTTTGTGACTGATGCAAACTGAACTACCGTACATCGGAAAATTTTCGCTTATAAAAATTTTCGTCTGTTAAATTTTCAACAAAAACATTTTTCGTGTTGAAAAGTCTTTTTTGCTGCGCCTATAATACAAATGCGCAATGTTGCGTGTTAAATTTTCACCGCAAGGAAAATATTGTAAAGCCGAGAATTTCCCAATCTACGGTATACTCTGTTTGCTTTTTGTGCATTTTAAGAGAAAGAGAATTGTTTTCCAATAAAAACATTTTAACTCCAAAATACTATTGTTTCACTACCATAAATGATGAAACGGACATACATAGTTTAACTTCAAATGTATTATCCAAACTAATGATAACCAAAACTATACCGACAATAATTATTTATAGTGTATGGAAGAATTTGTCATTCGTATGTCTGCAACTATGGCTAAGCTCTGTTGTTGGATTTTTCCTCCTCAAGGTACTACCTTGGTGTTGCTCATGAGTGGTCTACTGTATGCAGTACAACAGTTTGTATACGCAGGCATTTGTCATAGTTTTTCTGATTATTTCAAGCCAGCGTTGGACTATGTACATGTTGCTCTCTTGGTATTGCTACCTGTGACAGGCTGGGTAGCTGAGTCATGGCTTGGACGATATCGAGCTATTGTTGTTGGACTGGTCTTGTCTTCGATATCTACTCTCACACTGCAAGCTGCTTTTGTAATGCTACAATTTAACTGGACTCCAATTCCAGCACTAGTGCTTACTGTTGTGAGTCTAATGATTGGCACATTTGGCTTCGGCAGCTTCTATACTATTATGCTACCATTTGCACTTGATCAAATGATAGGAGCATCAGCTGAGCAGCTCAGTGCTGCAGTACAGTGGTACTGTTGGGTGTTCTATTTAGGACTGCTGATGAAAGACTTGCACAAGTGTGTTCCAATTCCAAACCAGCTTCACATTCTTCCAATGATCTTCCTCACTTTAGCCACTCTATGTTTCTCAGCTGTTCTGATAATGGACTGCCTGTACCACAAGTGGCTAGACACTAACAACAAAACTGGCAATCCGATCAAGCTGATCTTTCAAGTGCTCAACTATGCTCGAAAAAATAAGAGCCCTCGACTTCGCAGTGCATTGACATACATTGATGAGGAACACCCTTCACGTCTTGACTTTGGGAAGCACAAGTTTGGAGGACCATTCACAGAAGAAGAGGTGGAGGATGTCAAGACAATATTTCGTCTAACACCAATATTGACAGCATTTGTAGTGGTTTTTCTAAGTGAGATTGGACCAAGGCAAGTACCAGTCTCTAAACACACTAGCATGTGTACCTCCAGTTTACGACACTACCCTTATGCTATTACAACTTTTGTTTTGATTCCAGTCTATCGCTTCATTATACTTCCTTTACTTCATAAGTATGTACCAAGCTTGTTGAAGATGATAGGAGCAGGTCTGATCTTGTGTTTGGTTAGCACAATGATAAATACAGCTGTGACTGCTACTGAATATTTTTCGCATAACACTACAACACACGATTCTGTTCAAGTGCCCCTGTACTGGATGCCAGTGATAGAGCTCTTAAATGGGATCGGTATAACTGTGACAATAACGTATGGGATTGAGTTTGCTATGGCTCAGACTCCAAACAGAATGAGAGGAATAATGATGGGAGTGGTAATTGCTATGATTGGTTGGAGCACAACCGGTAGTACGATTCTTACAAGTATAACCCACATATTCAAAATACCTACTTCAAACTATACATTGTACAGTAGTCTAGTGCTGCCTCCACTGGCAATAATGATGATGATAATATTTGTTATTGTTGCCAAGCGATACAAGCTGAGAGAGAGGGAGAGGCACGTCAACATACAGGCCATAGTGGAGGAACATTACGAGAGATACTTTGACCAGGAGGAGGAGTACATGAGAGAAGCTGCTGACATGTTTAATGCTTACTACTATTCGTGAACCAGTAGCAAAGTTTATCAGATAGTTACTATGAAGTGTACTTTATGTTTCTGAAAAGTGTTAATCATGGACATAGTGTTAGCTTATAATTCCATTTTTGTGTCAAAGTCATGTATTTGTATCAATCTTTGAAATTATAATACTGTACTTACATTATAATGCTATACAAGTCATGACATGATGTGTAGAATATCATCCAAGTTGAAGACAATTTTGGGGCTACCACCTGACAGTTACAAGTGTCTTAGTTACCTTCAAGTTTGTTAGGTGTTGCCAACTTGAGTGTTTGTTTATGCATACCAAACAAAGAAGCGTCATGACACAAGACAAGGCTAAGTATATATTCAGTAATGGCTTTAAGACATCCATTTATATCAGTAAAACCTCTCGAAGCATCTTTAAGGTGACGGTTACCAGTCTGAGCTAATTAATATTCACAGAATATAAACGTCTGTAGCAGCAAAAGGAAGCATGCTATAACGTTGTGCAGACCATCATTCGATGCGCCAGAGTCAGCTGTTCTCCAAAAGTAAAATAAGCAAGCAGCAGATCGAACGCGCCGTCTGGTAGCGGGCAAAACGAATGCGACTAAAAACGCATTTCCTTGCACCAAAATTCTCTCAAACGGCTCGAAGGCAGCTAGCGAAAGTAGTATCTAGCAGTGCTCCAGGACCTCCTCGAGTGCCCGAGCCTGCTAACTAAATTGCAACAAACATGTTGTGACTGATGAAAACTAAACTATACTATTTGTTTGCTTATTGTATTCAGGTGCATTTTAGAGAATAACATAGGAATTGTTGTACAATACAAACATCTTAACTCCAAAATACTATTGTTTCACTACCATAATTTGATAAAACCGACATACATAGCTTAACTTCAAATGTTAGCAGACTATTGTCCAAACAAAGACTTACATTGAATTTGTCATTCATATGTCTGCAACTATGGCTAAGCTCTGTTGTTGGATTTTTCCTCCTCGAGGCACTACCTTGGTGTTGCTCATGAGTGGTCTACTGTATGCAACACATCATTTTGTGTACGCAGGCATTTATCATAGTTTTTCTGATTATTTCAAGCCAGCGTTGGACTATGTCCACGTTGCTCTCTTGGTATTGCTACCTGTGACAGGCTGGGTAGCTGAGTCATGGCTTGGACGATATCGAGCTATTGTTGTTGGACTGGTCTTGTCAATAGTAACAACACTAGCAGGAGAAGCTGCTTTTGTAATACTGCAATTTGAAGGAACTTCAATTCTTGCATTTGTGGTGGTCATTGTAGGTTTAGCGATTGGCGTTTTTGGCTTTGGAAGCTTCTATACCAATATGCTACCTTTCGCTCTTGACCAAATGATAGGAGCATCAGCTGAACAGCTCACTTCTGCAGTACAGTGGTACTGTTGGGTGTTCTATTTAGGACTGCTGCTGAAAGACTTGCACAAGTGTGTTCCAATTCCAAACCAGCTTCACATCCTTGCAATGATCTTCCTCACTTTAGGCACTCTATGTTTCTCAGCTGTTCTGATAACGGACTGCCTGTACCACAAGTGGCTAGACACTAACAACAAAACTGGTAATCCCATCAAGCTGACCTTTCAAGTGCTCAACTATGCTCGAAAGAACAAGTGCCCTCGACTTCGCAGTGCATTGACATACATTGATGAGGAACACCCTTCACGTATTGACTTTGGGAAGCACAAGTTTGGAGGACCATTCACAGAAGAAGAGGTGGAGGATGTCAAGACAATCTTTCGTCTAACACCAATATTGACAGCTGCATTTGTAGTGGTTTTTCTAAGTGAGATTGGACCCAGGCAAATACAAATCTCTAAACACACTAGCATGTGTACCTCCAGTTTACGACACTACCCTTATGCTATTACGACTTTGGTTTTGATTCCAGTCTATCGCTTCATTATACTTCCTTTACTTCATAAGTATGTACCAAGCTTGTTGAAGATGATAGGAACAGGTCTAATCTTGTGTTTGATTAGCACAATGATAAATACAGCTGTGACTGCTACTGAATATTTTTCGCATAACACTACAACACACGATTCTATTCAAGTGCCACTGTACTGGATGCCAGTGATAGAGCTTTTAAATGGGATCGGTATAACTGTGACAATAATGTATGGGATTGAGTTTGTGATGGCTCAGACTCCAAACAGAATGAGAGGAATAATGATGGGAGTGCTAATTGCTATGATTGGATGGAGCACAATCGGTAGTACGATTCTTACAAGTATAATCCACATATTCAAAATATCTACTCAAAACTATACATTGTACAGTAGTCTAGTGCTACCTCCACTGGCAATAATGATGATGATAATATTTGTTATTGTTGCCAAGCGATACAAGCTGAGAGAGAGGGAGAGGCACGTCAACATACAGGCCATAGTGGAGGAACATTACGAGAGATACTTTGACCAGGAGGAGGAGTACATGAGAGAAGCTGCTGACATGTTTAATGCTTACAGCTATTCATGAACCAGTAGCAAAGTTTATCAGACAGTTACTATGAAGTGTGCTTTGTTTTCAGAAAAAATTGTTATGGGCATATAGCATTAGCTTATAATTCATTTTTGTGTCAAAGCCATGCATTTGTGACAATCTTTGAAATTACAACACTGTACTATACAAGTCATGACATGATGTATGGAATATTATCCAGGTTGAAGACAATTTTTGTCTACCACTGACAGTTACAAGTGTCTTAGTTCCCTTGAAGAAAATCAAGTTAGTCAGGTTATTGCCAAATTGAGTGTTTTTTTGTTTATGTTTAACAAAGAAGCGTCATGACACAAGGTAAGGCTAAGTATATTCAGTAATGGGTTTAAGATATCCATTTATATCAGTGAAACCTATCAAAGCATCTTTATTTTTGTTCGATTTTGGATGAACAAAACATGAAGATGGGCATCATCGACATGCTCCAAAAAAGACAGGCAATGTGTATACAACACGGGTAGTCACAAAAATTATAGTACAGGAAACAAAATTCGTTGCTGTTAATCAACAGGTCCCTGAATACTGAGAAACCAGCAAGTATTCAATTCCATTACAATGTATATGGCAGTCTTTGTCATTCAGTAACTATGGCTAAGCACTGTTGTCGATGTTATTCTCGAGGTTCTACCTTGGTGTTGATCATGAGTGGTCTATTGTATGCAGAACATTGGTTCTTATACTATGTTGTTGGTTTCAGTCTTCCTCACTGGTTTGAACTCGAATATATACAAGTTATTCTCTGGGTATTGCTACCTGTGACAGGCTGGGCTGCTGAGTCATGGCTTGGACGATATCGAGCTATTATTGTTGGACTGGTCTTGTCATTGGCAACAACTCTAACAATACAAGCTGCTTTCATAATGCTACAACTTGACTTGACTCCAATTCCAGTATTTATACTGATTGTTACGAGTTTGGTGTTTGGTACTTTTGGCTTTGGAAGCTTCTATAGTATTATGCTACCATTTGCACTTGACCAAATGATAGGAGCATCAGCTGAGCAGCTCGGTGCTGCAGTACACTGGTACATCTGGGTGTTCAATACTGGAGTATTATTGGAAATTGTGCTTGAGTATATTCCGATCCCAAACCAGCTGGACATTCTTCCAGTGATCTTCCTCACTTTAGCCACTCTATGTTTGTCAGCTGTTCTGATAATGGACTGCCTGTATCACAAGTGGCTAGACACTAACAACAAAACTGGCAATCCCATCAAGCTGATCTTTCAAGTGCTCAACTATGCTCGAAAGAACAAGTGCCCTCGACTTCGCAGTGCATTGACATACATTGATGAGGAACACCCTTCACGTCTTGACTTTGGCAAGCACAAGTTTGGAGGACCATTCACAGAAGAAGAGGTGGAGGATGTCAAGACAATCTTTCGTTTATTTCCAGTACTGCTGTCAGTATTTGCAGTAGCTTTCTTAAGCGATATCGGACACAGGCAAACTCCAGTTGCTAATCACACAATCAAGAGTCTACGATATTACAATAAGAGATTTACAAACTTTGTCATGATTCCAGTCTACCGCTTCATTGTGTATCCTCTAGCTCGTAAGCATATTCCAAGCTTGTTGAAGATGATAGGAGCAGGACTGATCGTGTGTTTGGTTAGCACAGTGATAAATACAGTTGTCACTGCAAATGCGTTTTTCTTACAGAATACTACGATATCGGACACTCCTCAAGTACCGATATACTGGATACCAGTAATAGAACTCTTGAATGGAATAGGTATAACAGTGACATTGATGTACGGAATTGAGTTCACTATGGCTCAGACTCCAAACAGAATGAGAGGAATAATGATGGGACTGGTGACAGCTATGATGGGCTGGACTACAAACGGCATCGTTCTATTCCAATACATAGTGGACATATTCAAAATACCTACTCAAACTTATACATTGTACAGTAGTCTAGTGCTACCTCCACTGGCAATAATGATGATGATAATATTTGTTATTGTTGCCAAGCGATACAAGCTGAGAGAGAGGGAGAGGCACGTCAACATACAGGCCATAGTGGAGGAACATTACGAGAGATACTTTGACCAGGAGGAGGAGTACATGAGAGAAGCTGCTGATATGTTTAATGCTTACAACTATTCGTGAACCAAGTAGCAAAGTTTATCAGACAGCTAATGTGAAGTGTGCTTTATTTTCTGAAAAATTGTTAATCATGGCATAGTGTTAGCTTATAATTCCATTTTTGTGTCAAAGTCATGTATAATTTTGTATCAATCTTTGTAGTTATAATACTATACAAGTCATGACATGATGTGTGGAATATCATCCAGGTTGAAGACAATTTTTGGGCTACCACCCGACAGTTACAAGTGTCTTAGTTCCCTTGAAGAAAATCAAGTTTGTCATGCAGGTTATTGCCAAATTGAGTGTTTGTTTATGTTTAACAAAGAAGCGTCATGACACAAGGTAAGGCTAAGTATATATTCAGTAATGGCTTTAAGATATCCATTTATAATAGTGAAACCTCTAGAAGCATCTTTAAGATATCCATTTATAGCAGTGAAACCCCTCGAAGCATCTTTAAGATATCCATTTATATCAGTGAAACCTATCAAAGCATCTTTATTTTTGTTCGATTTTGGATGAACAAAACATGAAGATGGACATCATTGACATGTTCCACAATGACGGACAATGTGTATACAACACGGGTAGTCACAAAAAATTGTAGTACAGGAAACAAAATTCGTTGCTGTTGAACAACAGGTCACTGAATACTGAGAAATCAGCAAGTATTCAATTCCATTACAACATGTTAACATAAAGTAGTGATTCGGCAATAAACTGCATAAACTGCATAAATGACATAATGTATATGGCAGTGTTTGTCATTCAGTAACTATGGCTAGGCATTGTTGTCGATGTTATTCTCGAGGTTCTACCTTGGTGTTGCTCATGAGTGGTCTATTGTATGCAGCACACTGGTTCTTATACTATGTTGTTGGTTTCAGTCTTCCGCACTGGTTTGAACTCGAATATATACACGTTGCTCTCTGGGTATTGCTACCTGTGACAGGCTGGGCTGCTGAGTCATGGCTTGGACGATATCGAGCTATTGTTGTTGGACTGGTCTTGTCATTGGCAACAACTCTAACAATACAAGCTGCTTTCGTAATGCTACAACTTGACTTGACTCCAATTCCAGTATTTATACTGATTGTTACGAGTTTGGTGATTGGTACTCTTGGCTTTGGAAGCTTTTATAGTATTATGCTACCATTTGCTCTTGATCAAATGATAGGAGCATCAGCTGAACAGCTTGGTGCTGCAGTACACTGGTACATCTGGGTGTTCAATACTGGAGTATTATTGGAAATTGTGCTTGAGTATATTCAGATCCCAGACCAGCTACAATACCTGGACATTCTTCCAGTGATCTTCCTCACTTTAGCCACTCTATGTTTGTCAGCTGTTCTGATAATGGACTGCCTGTACCACAAGTGGCTAGACACTAACAACAAAACTGGCAATCCCATCAAGCTGATATTTCAAGTGCTCAACTATGCTCGAAAGAACAAGTGCCCTCGACTTCGCAGTGCATTGACATACATTGATGAGGAACATCCTTCACGTCTTGACTTCGGGAAGCACAAGTTTGGAGGACCATTCACAGAAGAAGAGGTGGAGGATGTCAAGACAATATTGTACCTTATTAGGGAGACACGGTAATGTCTCCCTATGTAGGGTTGAACGAGAAAACAAGATGGCGGCTACATACAATGTATTAGCGTTCAAACGCTGATATTTCGCCTGGTGATGAATTTTATAAGTCCAAAGACACTTAAATCTGCTATCTGGCGTTGCCCCATCTTACAGTAGCAAGGATATTGCTCGAGATTGTTAATAAAGTGACGAACCTGGAAACGGTGAAAATCGAGTTTCGTCATCTTCGTTTTCTTCTTTCTTTCTTCTTCTTCTTCTTTCTTTCTTCCACTCGCCTAGCACCTTTATGTGAGCAGTGCCGAGACCAAAACACCCACGAACAGTCGTGAAATTCTCCTGGCATGTGCCTTTTGAACTTAGTTTTTAGCGAAACGGCGATATAAATTCCGCGATTTCTCGATCGTGATCCATTGTCAGCTAAGTGTTAGACGCCATTGATAATTATAGTGATTGCGCAATACGCACGTGACCAAGCTGTGGTTAGCGCACGTGACCAAGCACAAGCTTGAGTATAGCCACGCCGTATAGATCACGGAGAACACATATTAAAGTCATATTTGTCTGGAGTCTTCGAAGAACGGTAAGCTAGCAAGCGCAGAATCACCATTCTGCCTTACCAGATAATTATAACCGCCGTAAACAAGTGTGGGCGGGGCTCGTATGCACTGTATTCATGCATGCGTAGGCGAGCTGATATCTACAGCATAAGAATTTAATATTTAGCTACAAGTTTAAAATTGTTAATAATAAAGAAAAGCCATCAACAACAGGAAAACCAAACCAACGGTGGAAACAACGATGGCACAGTAATTACATGATATTGAACTGTACTTCACTGAAAAAGAAAAAAGGACACAAACAAGAAAATTAAAAAGATTTCTATCGAAATCAAAAGGATGTAGGGTTGTGAAATCTACCACTGGTCAACAATGTAAACTAACAAGGAACAAGCATGGAATGGTAACACGATTGACTTGCTAACAGACCATAGATCCCTACATCAGTGGCTGTACATAAGCTGTCACAAGCTGAATGCACGTCAGGTGTCAGTCAACAGCAACAAGCTAAGCTGAACTAGCTATAGTCAACTACAGCAGCCACTGATGTAGGGATCTATGGTCTGTTAGCAAGTCAATCGTGTTACCATTCCATGCTTGTTCCTTGTTAGTTTACATTGTTGACCAGTGGTAGATTTCACAACCCTACATCCTTTTGATTTCGATAGAAATCTTTTTAATTTTCTTTGCCATTGGTACTATCTGCATTTGTAGTGGTTTTCTTAAGCGAGTTTGGACCGAGGCAAGTTCCACTTGATAGAACTATTATCAAGTGTGTTTCTAGTCTAACATATTGCACCAACAGCATTACAGCTTTTGTACTGATTCCTGTTTACCGTTTAATGGTGCTTCCCTTGGTTAGTAAGTACATGCCAACTTTGTTGAAGATGATAGGAACAGGTCTAAGTCTGTGCTTGGCTAGCACAATGATAAATACAGTAGTGATCATGACTGGATATTTTTCGCATAACACTGAGTACATTCAAGTATCGCTGTACTGGATGCTAGTGATCGAGTTCTTGAATGGGATAGGTTTAATAGTGACAATGGTCTATGGAATAGAATTTTGTATGGCTCAGACTCCAAACAGAATGAGAGGAATAATGATGGGACTGGTGATAACTATGATGGGCTGGAGTATAAACGGCAGCAAAATCTAAAGTGCATAGTGGGCATATTCAAAGTATCTACTCAAAACTATACATTGTACAGTAGTCTAGTGCTACCTCCACTGGCAATAATGATGATGATAATTATTTGTCATTGTTGCCAAGCGATACAAGCTGAGAGAGAGGGAGAGGCACGTCAACATACAGGCCATAGTGGAGGAACATTACGAGAGATACTTTGACCAGGAAGAGGAGTACATGAGAGAAGCTGCTAACATGTACAAAAAATAATTATTATTATTATGATACAGATAGCACTGAAAATGTTCTTAGATAAAGCTGCTGATGTAAGTATACATTTATTATCAGTGATTATTATTAAGATTTTTTGTTAACACAAACCAGTGATACACTCTATCAATCAATAACTACCTAGTGAACATCAAGCTTAAGCATTTTAATAACAAAATACTCTCTGAAAATCACCTCTACTGCATATTGAAAATAAATATTTCGCTGTAGTTCTCAACAATCACACATTCCTATCAGGCAGAGCTTTGCACTCTGGAGTACTGAACTGGTATTTTTGTAGCTAGTGGATGTAGTGATGCTGATAGTTCTTCCCTATACATTATATGCAGTTTTAGAAGAAACGCGTGCACATGCATATACTATGGCAATGCAAGTTGTAGTAAATCCTAGTTCACATTGGGTCACAATGACAGTGCCGCGTCGCACCGCAAGAATATAACTCGTTTCTATCCTTGTGTTGTGTCACGCGTTGGTAAAAAAACATGCATTTCACCATGTTGCGACGTATTGTGAACGATTTGTCGCATTGCATCGCTTAGTTTTGCGAATCATTGTGAACAGGCTCAACACAGTGGCGTAGCAACAAATGGTGAGCAGTGGAGTGTGTTAATGGCACGCCAAGTAGTGGAAAATCACTGTTCATTAATATTCATGACCATGCTATCTTGGTAGTTTCTACCCATACATTGCTGCAATGCTTCTCTGCGCCACAGTACAGCTTAGTGGGGCTTATGTGGTGCGCTTGTACTAACAAATGGTTTTATAAGTGTGATATTACTTGTCTATCACACGCCTATGTAACAGATTGTACTGATGTTTACTTGTAGTACAATATTTAGTTGTTTGTCATCTTCCCAAAATTGATTAACTTGCACAAGTTTGTAACACTGACACAGCAAAATTCTGTTTAGATAGCCTAAAATTGGCCTAAATACATGATTTGACGTGCTTCAAACATCAAAATAGAACAATAACTCCTTGAAAAGCAGTGTTTACCATTCAAGAACTATAGCTATGGCTAGGCACTGCTGCCGATGTTTATCTCGAGGCGCTACCTTGGTGTTGCTCATGAGTGGTCTACTGTATGCAGTACAACAACTTCAGTTTGCTGCTATTTTTGTCAGTCTTCCCGACAACTTAAAGATTGCCGTAAAAGATATACTCATCGCATTATATGTATTGCTACCTGTGACAGGCTGGGTAGCTGAGTCATGGCTTGGACGATATCGAGCTATTGTTGTTGGATTGATCATGTTTTTGGTAAGCATTCTAACACTACAAGCTGCTTTCGTGATGCTGCAATTTGACTGGACTCTAATTCCAGTACTTACACTGCTTGTAATAAGCATGCTAATAGGTATTTTTGGCTTTGGAAGCTTCTTTACTATTATGCTACCATTTGCTCTTGACCAAATGATAGGAGCATCAGCTGAACAGCTCGGTGCTGCAGTACACTGGTTCTTCTGGGCGTTCAATACTGGAGTATTATTGGAATTTATGCTTGAGTATATTCCGATCCCAGACCAGCTCCAATATCTGGACATTCTTCCAGTGATGTTGCTCACTTTAGCCACTCTATGTTTCTCAGCTGTTCTGATAATAGAGAGGTTTAGATTCACGTCGACGGTGAACGTGAACGCTAAATTGTGACGTCACGCTTTCTCATTGAGGGCAATACAAAATTGAATACAGTTAGTGTGCTGACGTCATACATTTTTATCCAGTCGGCGTTCAAATCGCCACAGACGGCGGTTACTCTCGTCTACAGCCACTTTTTGGCGTCAGCAAACGCGGTTATGCGACCAGTCTAGACCTAAGTAGAGCTTATTTACGTACTTAGCTTGGGCGATCGATAGTCGATGGTTGATAATGCGATTGTTATATCACTAGCCAATACGCCGGCATGGCTTACTCTGGAGACCTAGAAGCCTAAGAGCTGAACTAGCCCATAGCTAGCTAGCACAACAACTTGGAAGCACCTACATGGCCACGTGTTTTCACTTTAGAGCTTCTGTGTTGCAGTAGCAATACATGAAGGCTACAATGATGACTTCACAAGTGGTAGGTCGCCAAAGCTGGCTAGGTTAGCAGTGCAAGCAGTGCTCTGAGTCTCTGACTGCTTTCAGCCCGCACGTTGAGCTTCGGTACACGCCCATTATACTTCCGCTTTTGTCAGTATACTCGCGTGTTTGTCCGTAATATTATTGTGACGTCACTGACATTTACCGTTAGCCGTCGATGTGAATCTAAACCTCTCTAATGGACTGCCTGTACCACAAGTGGCTAGACACTAACAACAAAACTGGCAATCCCATCAAGCTGATCTTTCAAGTGCTCAACTATGCTCGAAAGAACAAGTGCCCTCGACTTCGCAGTGCATTGACATACATTGATGAGGAACACCCTTCACGTCTTGACTTTGGGAAGCACAAGTTTGGAGGACCATTCACAGAAGAAGAGGTGGAGGATGTCAAGACAATATTTCGTTTATTTCCAATACTGCTGTTGATATTTGCAGTAGCTTTCTTAAGCGATATCGGACCCAGGCAAACTCCAGTTGCTAATCACACAATCAAGAGTCTACGATATTGCAATAAGAGCATTACAAACTTTGTCATGATTCCAGTCTACTGCTTCATGGTGTATCCATTAGCTCGTAATCATATTCCAAGCTTGTTGAAGATGATAGGAGCAGGTCTGATCGTGTGTTTGGTTAGCACAGTGATAAATACTGTTGTCACTGCAAATGCGTTTTTCTCACAGAATACTACGATATCAGACACTCCTCAAGTACCGATATACTGGATACCAGTCATAGAACTCTTGAATGGAATAGGAATAACAGTGACATTGATGTACGGAATTGAGTTTACTATGGCTCAGACTCCAAACAGAATGAGAGGAATAATGATGGGACTGGTGATAACTATGATTGGCTGGAGTATAAACGGCAGCAAAATCTTAAAGCGCATAGTGGGCATATTCAAAATATCTACTCAAAACTATACATTGTACAGTAGTCTAGTGCTACCTCCACTGGCAATGCTGATGATGATAATATTTGTCATTGTTGCCAAGCGATACAAGCTGAGAGAGAGGGAGAGGCACGTCAACATACAGGCCATAGTGGAGGAACATTACGAGAGATACTTTGACCAGGAGGAGGAGTACTTGAGAGAAGCTGCTGACATGTACAAATAGTATTAATACCTATTGTTTTATTCATTAATTTTGTCTGGCTTTTTTCAGCTGTTTCGCATCAGTCTTAAGTCTCAATGTGACCATGATGTGTTTAATGTATTGTAGATATCACTTCTAATTGTTGTATGTTGTATTATCTGTATCCCTCTACAATTTTTACTATTGCACAAAAAGCCATAAACTGTGATTTTCAACTAGGAGCACAAAGTGTTACATTACACATTGTAGAGCCTGTGGCAGCCTCACAAAGAAACAGACACAAAACACCATAAACAGAAACACACATGCAATACGCACATACTTTCATTGTCTTTTGTTAATCTCAATGCATAGAGTACTCACCTGATATTCAGCAGGCAGTGCTTGAGAGTAGTTCCCTAAAATACATCGAGTTACAGCCTTGAAATCAGCTGAGCAACCTCTTCTTTGTTGATCGCCAGAACAATAAGGACGGACTCTTCTGATGTTGTCTCTGTCTCTATACAAATCATTAATTGAGTCTTTAGTAAAATTAATTAACTTGAAAAGGTACTGATGACTTTGGATCATGTGATGAACGTGCAAGAACTATTGACTTAATGTGGAGTCTCAGTCAACAGCCTGCAACCCAGCAAAGCTGTATTTGCTGGAGGGATCTTTTCTGCGCTATTGGAGTGGGAATTACTATCTTGCAACTACAACGTAGTTGGTTGTTTATCTCGCCAATAACAGCTAGTCGTTGAGCCATCGCCATCTTGATTTTCGTCGTCAAGCAAGCAGTCTCTGCGACTTTCATAGACGTCCTACAAGTACTTAACTTTTACTTGTCGCTAGTTTCATCATTGTAGACTTTCCTAATTCACATCTCATTTACATCTAAGTGGTGTTTCTTTTCCGACGACTAATTTTCTCATTATAATTATACTAGTGCTCTTGGCGTATGCTCTTTGTACGTGACAGAATTCCGTCTAATAGATAGTTAAAATCAGTAGGAATGTATAACAGTAGAGATATATGCGGTAACTCATTTTTCACTCATGAGTAGCCGCCATCTTAATTCATGGTCAACCCTACATATCATTGCTGAAAGAGTGCTACGCGTACTGTAGGTGACCGTATGCTTAGCTCAGGAGACCAACATTAGGGAGTATCAGGCTCAATACTGATACAGCACCTTGATCTTGAGTATTGTACTCTCTATTCAAACATACGAACATGCAAATGTGTCGCTTGCATCATACTAAGTTGTTCAACTGCACTACAACAATGAGAGTGATCAACTTACGTTGAGTTCAAGATCCATCCCAAACAGCTACTATTGAGAAAGTCACACCCCTTGCCACGCCCAGATGATAGATATCTAGCATACCGATAATCTGGCTGGTACCATCTGCAATACAATAGAAACAGCACACATCACTAGAACACAGGCAATACAATAATGTAAAAATATCGGCTATAGTTAGGCAGACAAAACTCGGCAGTTTTTAAGTTTAGTTTAACCGTGACCATGATGGGTTGTGCATTGACAAATAAAGATTACAATTGACGGAACATCAATCTCCACTGTCAAGCTCACAAAGTAAGAGTTTTAGCAAGACATTTCTAAAAGGAAAACTACACTGTTAGATTTTAACATACAAGAATGAATCACTGATAAAAATAATGATATTTAGAGCTTAGCTTACCCAGAGTCTTCGAGGACAGCAAGTGTGATATTAGAGATGATCGGAGTGACAGACGGTTCAGTCGTCATTAGCTCACTCTGTAGAGTCAAGCCTCAGACATAATCCCTCACTCATAACATTCACAGCTTACACTAAGCAGTCTTTCCTCCCACAGCAGTCTCCCTCCAGCCTGGTCCTCTAGCGGGGCACCGGGTAAAGACGAACAGTTGAAATGAGCTCTTGCCTCTCGCTTCAGAGAGAGAGAGAGAGAGGGGGGGGAGGAGGGAGAGAGGGAGAGAGAGAGATAAGGGAGAGAGGGAGGGAGGGTGGAAGAGAGGGAGGGAAGGAGGGAGG